>JAODKE010000138.1:27862221-27891035 GCA_026779605.1 Mormyrus hasselquistii
GGATAGATGTGGAGACTGAGGCATGTGCAGAGGGATAGATGTGGAGACTGAGGCATGTGCAGAGGGATAGACGTGGAGACTGAGGCGGGTGCAGAGGGATAGATGTGGAGACTGAGGCATGTGCAGAGGGATAGATGTGGAGACTGAGGCATGTGCAGAGGGATAGATGTGGAGACTGAGGCATGTGCAGAGTGCTTCGCTGAGCTCTGTTGGCTTCTCTAGGGAACAGGTGGGCTGTCCTGGTAGGCGGGCCATGAGACTTCTCCCATGAGACCTGCAGCCATCTGCAGATGCCTCATTGCCTCCACCCCCCTGCCCCTGAGCCCACAAGGCTTCAGAAATCCACTTCTAGCCCCTTCGTACCAAACGTGTCATTATAAGCATGTCTGTATGTGCGGGGGACAGTTTGCCTGTGTGTAATGTATCGGTTGACACCTGTGGCTTCAGGCTTCTACATGCCTGGAACTCTGCCACCAAAACCCCGCTGATGCTGAGCGATTTCTTCCCAGCTCAGTGAGGCTGGAGACTTCAGCCGTCTGTTCTCCCTTGGCCCGGCACCTGCCATCTGAAATCGCCCAGATACTAAGGTGTTCAAAGGCACTTGTGGCTCCCTAGAATTTAGGTCTTTGGCTCAGTAAAAACCTGGCAATGCAGCAAAACCTGTTGCCAGGCTTGTAATAGCACCTCCAGCCCCAGCGCCATGTTGGATGGCTTTTTAGAGGTCTTGGCTGTTTGGGGAGACTAAAGCAGGCTGCTGTGGATAATGGGTCAGGCTGATCGACAAAGTCCTCCTTAGCACAGCCCACTGGGTGGTATGTTCTCTTCACCTGTGAGAATCTGGCTCATTGCCTGCGATGCATGACAGGACTGCACTAAGCACAGCACAATCAGGTGCATCAGCTATATTTATGCTGGTGTTAAATGCTACACATTATTCAGTAGCAACATAATTGAATGCAGTTTTTGTAAATTAAGAGTCTCGGAGAGTGGTGTTTAAGAGGTTTGTGTCTTTTTTTTGCTTTTTTTTTTGCTTTTTTAGTACCCTCCATTTCAAACTTTGCTTTAAAAATTTGAGGCGTAATGATAGTTCATTAACACAAGCTTTTATTTATAACGATCAATGCATCTGTCTTTCGGCATACATCACTTATGTAAAAAGCCAGACATTATTTGTTGTACCTTTACTTTCAGAGCTTGCACTGCATCATCGGTGGCGTGTTTTATTTTTGGTTCACTATGTATTTAGTTTGCTGTTGGCTTTTGCATCCCTGTAATATTTACTGCAGTTTGGTTTTTCTGCTCCCCCCCCCCCAGGACTGTTCCGATGCAGAGGATCTTCTTATAAACTGATGGATCTAAGGTCTGTGTTTAATGAGTGCAGAACATATTGCAGTCCCATGAGGGGCCGTAGATCGCTCAGAGGGCATCTGCTTTGTAGTTGGTTGTTTCATTCAGACTTACTTCAGGCATAACATAAGCTTTATTTCGCCCTCAGCTGTGAGAATGAGCTCAAGTTGCCAGAGAATGAACATCTGACTTTACCTCAGCATAGCTGAATAACAAGAGTTTGGTACATGGAACTGACATATTGTGAATCTCAAACACTGTTGTTCCTTCTTTCAAATATAAATCCCACAAATGTAAAAGAAAGTGTTAAAAATGGGCCGATTCAAAAATTCTAGGCTATTACGCAACAGTCTCAACTACGCCCCCAAACTTAACATACACCAGCCCACTTTCAAGCCTGACAGATCTGCACAAGCTGCAACATATATTTTATCTCCTGAGGGACATGAATGCACAGTTTCCACAAGTGCATCTGGCAAGGAAAAAATATACTGACAGTCATTGATATTTGTTACTAGTAGGCTAAGAAGGTAATTCCTATTCATGGTCATGTTTCTGTTGCATGGTTCCAATATTGTAAGTTTCTAGGGTTTTTAGCAGCTATGCTTTTGGGGATTGTACCCCAGGTTAGCAGGGGAGTAGTAAACAACATTACAAGGTCTGGAATACTGGCATTGACAAGAGGCTGCTATACTGCCTGTAAAATATTTGGTTAGCTAAAATAAATAAAGTTGTTACATTCTTAAAAAGAAAGTAATGAGTATACTAACATTGTGGGAGTATTAGGTTTACTTGTGGAAAAGTAGAAAGGGTGCATTCTAAAATTATGATAAAAAGTACAGTATAGTAAATACATAAACCTGTAACATCGTTGTTTATTGTCATTATGAAGCACTATGTGCTGTACATAGCTGCATGTGCTATAGTTTTACAGGAGTAGAGTTGTTCACAGGTGAGTAATGCGCTGCCCTATGACGTCACCAAGCAACAGGAACTTTTCAGCTCCCTTCTAATCTTATGGGACTGCCGTCATAAATGTGATCTGTTGTTGACCGAAACGTCGTCGTGTGAGGTATGACTGTGGAGATGTTGTCTGCTGTCACAGTGCCTTGGTGTAGATCAGCCAATCAGAGCAGAGCACATTGACATGTTAATGAGTCCACCACACACATGACAGTGGTCTTCGGCTTCGTTCCAGGGCCAAATAACATGGCCTGTAAAATCTCTCTTGGGCTATTTTTCAATAAGTTCACATACCTTCTAACCAAAGAACAACTTAAAATACTGAAAAAATGCCTTTAAATACCAGTGAGCACTCAAACTGTGACTAAGGTCTTCTCTATCTTTAAACTATATATGTTTGTATATTTCAGAGCTGAGGCCACGAGAGAAGGAAACGCTTAAACATCAAGTAATGCAGGGGTCAAGTATGGAGGCAGTACTTAAAAACTCATTCAATATGTGCCTTTAAGGAGGAACGTGGTGTGTAAAGATTCATAAGCTGAGGTCACATTCGGAGGAAGTGCTTAACATCCATTAAAACTAAGGTCATAGAGGGAGGTGCAGTTAAAACAGCATTTCCTTCCATTCTTTACCTTCACCTTGTTTTATGCAGGTAAATTGACCTGATGTCAAAAAGACTTTCTCTTTGGAGTTTAATAGTGTGTTTTGCATTGTATTGCATGAGACAAATTCTCTCTTCATACGTTGTTACTGTCATATACTGTGTTAGAAATATAAAGAAAATGCTTCCTGGTTACTCAATCAGCGTTTTTTTGGCATAGTGTCAGGGCCGCAGTGGGAAGCTGGCACATTTTTGCTATTCCCAGTGAGCATTTCATCATTATCCCAGCATTGCATCGAGGAGTCATGGGAAACTGTGGATTGCAGAGAAGAAGGTCCCTATTCATAAAAATATCCTAATATAAAAGCGCAGTTTAAAAGATGCGCTAACTGACAGATAGACATCGAGAATCCACCTCAGGATTGCTGACAATGAGATTACAAAATTACTGATGATCTGCAAAACATATAAATTTTACTCCGCATGGACGTTGAAAATAAACAGGAATTGAAATGACTCATGGTGACATCAAAGCGTAACATTTTCCAAAAGATAAAGTCCATGCTCTTTGTTAGTATCACATGGGAACGAAATTGCTTTTCAATACACAGGACATTGTCTAATGTCAAACTGAATTAACTTAAAATCATTTTTGGCTGGGAATCCATCTAAAAGGTAGTATGTGTGTAAGGGTTCCTGGCGATGGAGTCTGTCAGTCCATCTCTCCCAAGCCTGCGTCTCTTTCTACATTCTCACTCCTCTTTTTGATGCCATCGCACAAGCTGACCGTCTTCTTCTTGCAACTTTTGAAATGTAGTTAGGATCATTGGACCCCTGGAAACAGGGTAGCATGTGTTTGAGTGTAAAACGCTATCCCCCTAATCCAAAGTGATGAGGTGAACACTTTGCTCTGCAGAAAGAGAGCCACAGAATGCCAGACTTCTCAGCTGAGGAACTGAGGAAGATATGACTTGATATAAATATTTTAGGTCAGAAACTCCAACAGAAAAAATTATGTGAGGAACTGGGCCCTCATAAATACGATATAATCTGGCATTTTTAATGTTAGCAAAAAACCAAAGGGCCTTGTTTATAATTCTAACGTAGTATCAGAAAAACACACATGCCCTGCACATTATTGAACCACCCCTTGCTCGAGGGATATATGATTTATCTGAGCTGACTCTCCATGACATCACCAGTGCAGTGTTTTGGTGAAAACATGCTTTTATAATCTGACAGCACAGGGCTATGATGTTTGTGTCAATGCGTGTGTGACTAGGTGGGTGTGTGCGTGTGTGTTCTGGCTTTTCCTTGTTTACCTGACTTCCTTGCATTAGGTATTTGAGGTCGTTGACCTTAGCCTCCCCGGTGAGTTATTGCTTTTGATGGGGGGGGGGGGATTGATGCTCCCTGGACACTAACGTGTTGGTGTTCAGTCGTCGGACAGCTGCTCCAGCACCCTGAGCTCAGTAGTTTGCTAAGGATGTTTGCCTTTACCAGGTCTCTGCTGTTGCCAAGCAAAAAAATGTGATTAGCAGTTGTATTGTGACATAGCAAGCAGCTTCTGCAGCACGTTTACGATATCTAGCTTTTATCCTGCTGAGGAGCGTGGGGGGGAGAGAGAGCAGGCTCTTGGCAGGGTCCCCTTGCAGACTTGAGAAAGTGCGGCAGAGCAGCCGCTGATCGTCAGGGGACTGGAGTGCGCACGGATTAGAAGGCGTGCACAGGAAGGCTAACGGGCTGATCTCTGACAGGGTGAGAGTGACACTCTGAGGTCTGTCACACAGCCTCTGCTGGCTCACGTTGTACTCAAGGCGGTGAGTTATTTCTGTGAGAATATTACAATGCTCATAGGACCTGTCAGAGAACAGTTGCACAGTTACAGTGCTGGTGATAAAGCTGGGGATTAGCAGGGGTATTTGGTGGTGGTGGGGGGGGTGTAGTCATGGATTTGTGAGGCTTCGTGTCTGGATAAGTCTACTTTGCCATGGACCTCAACTCATCCCCGCATTTCCGTCATAAACTTTAATTTGCACTGAGGTGTAACCATAGTGGTCCTTAGAGATGAACCACCGGCCTTAACAGACTGCTGGATTGCCTAAGAAGGACCCGGAAGGCTAAACTCCAGCACTGGTGTTACCAGGGTGGGCACCAGGGCATGCTGGGTGGGCACTAGGGATCAAACTATATAACATTGTTTACCAGTGGGGGGGGGGGGGGAATAGTTTTTTGACGTGACAATTCTATTAAAATCACTAATGACTGGTTACATTTTGTCTATCTCTGCTGGGTGACGGGTGGTCTGTTTGGGAACTCACAGCCACCCCCCTGGAGTCACAAGGTAGCTCCTCAGTATTCAAATATCCTTCTAGGATTTCTATTGAAAAGCTAATAAGTCAACATGATGAAAATATCTCTACTTACGGGCTGTTACAGTGTCCACCAGTTTTTTATACCTGCTCGTCACATGCAGGGTTCTCTGGGTCCAAGACAGGGCGCAAGACAGGGAACAACCTAACATAGGGCACACATGTACACACCTACAGGCAAATTGGAATCTCTATTTTGCCTTAGTGTGTTTTTGGACACTTAACAGAGTACCTGAGAAAGCACCATAACGATGCAGGGAGAACTTGCAAATTTCACACACTTGGGAGCCAGGATGGAGACTCAAACCCAGCAGCACCCCATACTGTGGCACATTGTACTCATTGAAGTCTTTTTGTGACTCTCGGCAAGTGTAAAGACCAACAACAGTAAATGTTCGTTGTCATAGCAATGGCAAATCGACATTAAGGGTTATCAGGTGCAAAAATGAATAGAAGAATAGGGAAAAGTGCCAATGATTTTTTTAAGCTATGATCATGTTCCTGTTCTGCTTCCTGATCCTACCTCCTGACCCCCACAAATGTGCTTTTTCCAGTGAAGAATTTCCCCCTGACATTAAAATATTATATGCTGAAAATGTAGAAGGCTGTCCCGAGTCCCCAAACCCCAGACATTACATAATGTGTCGCTGAGTCTTCCCAGGCAGATGTAGGGTTCTGGCCTTTAAGTTACTTAAAATGTGATCTGTAACATTGTTAGAAGGTATCACTACTGAGATTTACACCAAAACAGATTTCAAACACACCTGCTATATTACAGCCTGATTACTACATTTTGTGCTATAAAGGCTTTAGATTTAAGCGACAAGAACAAAATAAAAGGATTTGGAGCTAAGAGACATTGTGGCTTCAGGCTCTATAGTTCAAAGAATTATGGAACTAGAGGATCTGTAGCAAAGGAATCCTAAGTCAGGGCTATAGTGGCTCTGTGTTGGTAAATGAGGTTGAGTATTGAGAAGCACATACAGTACACTGTATGGACAAAAGCATTGGGAGACCTGTAGTAATTACAGGAATTGGCCATGTAAGCCACACCTGCTGCTGACATACACGTGCACAGGCCATGCAGTCTCCAGCATCAAACAATGGCAGCACAATGAGTGGTCATGCAGAAGAGGTTAGTCAACCTAGCACCATCATGAGGCACAATTGGACACTTTTTCAATGAGTCGGCTCTCAACATTTGTGTCCTGCTAGAGCTGCTCTGGTCAACTGCAAGTGAAGTGATTGTGAAGTGGAAACATCTGGGAACAAGTTCAGCTGCAAATCGGTAGCCACACAAGGGATTTGATCACCCAACATCGATACCCAACCTGGATGGCAGCAATGTTCTAACATCTAATGAATTGTCTTCCCAGAAGAGCACAGGCTATTATAGCAACTAAGGGTTAGCCAGCTCCCAATTAATACCCTTTGAATCAGAGTGCGTTGTTGGACAGGTTGGTGTCCCAATACTTTTATCCATATAGGGTATTTACTCACCTGTCAGCTCCATACAGTGTCTCTCAGGGCGCCCAAGGGCACTCTGGCAACCTCACTGTGCCAACATTAGCAGGAACATTTTATTGCCAGTAGGTTACAAAAGTTGGACAAGCCTGCTGATGTAGCCCCCCCTCCCCCCCATTTATCTCTGTTACTCAAGCATGTTGGTGTGGGAGACTGGCTGGGGAGGGAAGGGTTAACAAGGTCGGTGAGAGGATGAGAGGGCTTCAGCCATGTGAATGGGCTGAACAGTTAGCCAGTCAGAAAGTGAGTGAAATACCAGATAGACAAAAAAGCAAAAGGAAACAAAGAGACAATGATAAATTATAAATGAAGCTGCCAACATTTTTCTCTCTCCTACTAGAAAGGGAGTCTGTGCCGAAACATCTGATCAGATTAATGTGGGGCAAGAGAAAGACACTAATTATTCCTCCCTCTAAAATAATAAAATTTTATGTCTTTGACTAAGTGCAATGATCCTCTAAAACAAAACAGGAACAATAAAACTCAAAGAGCTCAGAGGCTGGGTGCAGGCATGCAGTGTGTACCCCACATCCATGTGCGGGTATGCCTGTAAGCCCGAGAGCTCAGGAGGGCGGCATCTGCTCAGAATGGGCTTGACAGCTCTGTCACTATAGAGAAACTATGGAAGGGACTTGTTCTGGCTTGGAGATCTAAAGCTGCCAGTACAGCGGAACTTTGAGTAACTGTCAGTCAACACCTCAAGGCAGGAATAATTGATGCCAGATCTCTTTCCCATCTCATTATTTTAGTGTTCCCTCTGATCCTTCCTGTCCGCAAGCAGAGGCAGCCTTCCTGTGCTGCTTCCTGATGTCACCCTGGTCTGGCAGGAACTTGAGGTCTCATGGGCCAGTTCCAGGTATCTCTGCGGCAATCTAGGCCCCGCTTGTGAGGTGGCATGTGTCATGAGCGGAGGAGGGGGCTCCTCCACCATCACCCACACCCATCTGCTCCGAGCGGCAGGCGCCCGCACGCAGCAAGCTGTGCCACACGGAGAGAGGAGCCAAGGTCCACAGAGGTGAGAGAGAACATTTACAGGATGATGTTCAAGCTGCGTGGGGCCCTTGTGCTGCATCCCCATCTCCGAGTTGCCCTATCTGCTCGGCCTGTGGTGAAGCTCAGAGATCCTTCGTCGCATTGGGCTCCACTGACGGACACATTTGCAGCCCCTTATAGAGTCGCATGGGCTGAAGAGATGGATCAGATGAATCAGTGGCCTTGAAAAAAGTCTGGACCTGAAAACCAGTGATTTAAATAATTTGTGGGACCCAGAAGAACACAGATGTAATCAGATGGTGTGATACCCTGTGTCTAAGCTGGTGTAATGGTGGTATTGTAAAGAACTCAGAAAGTGAGTGCCGCTTCGAGCTTCGGATCATGCTAATTCTTTCTTTGCGAGGCACAAACGAGAGGTATGAGGAGGAAGGCAGATAATACGTAGCATTGAGGGTCTCATTAGTGCCGTCAGGGCTCTGGGAATATGAGAAACGCTTTCAATTAAGCGTGGAAAATTATTTCTCTCCTGTTTTCAATCCAAGCACTTAAAAAAATATGTCATTTCCCCAGTGGTTTAATGACACCAGCTAATGCTGCAGAGAATGCCGTCCAGGATTTCTCAGGAGGAGGACTAACCCCAACCCTGTAGGGAAGCAGCTAGCTGGGTGCCATATCACCAAGGTGTCACTTACCAATCAGCAGACGAGACCAAACTTTCCTTGGCGTGATAGCTTCTCCGTACACTGCTCAGAGGCAGCTGGTTATACGAGGTGATTCGTTATTTACCACACAATGGAGAGAGGTATGAGATATTAGACAGCCTGTATGTGTGTGCGTGTCTATGTTTATGCATGCATCATTTCTTGATTTGAACTCTCAAACATAGATTTGCGATATTATGCCAAGCTGTCGTGAAGGCTGTGACGCTGCCTCTGTAGCAGAAGTGAGGTGCGAATGAGGCGCGGCATTCGCCTATTTTCACGCTGAAATTAATAAACCTGCTTCCGCGGCATCATTTTTGGCTCATTCGGGGAAGTTTCTCTTGCATCAGAGTCAAAACATTAATGGACCTTGTGCGGCTCGCGGGCCGCGGCAGAAGCGCTCATTTGCATATCCGCTCGGTCGGCATTACGTGTTTTATGGAACGCCGGCTGGAGACGGGCATGATTCATAAGTCACCGTCTTCCAGCAAGTGTACATCAGGTTCCGTGGAGATCTGCCGCCAGCTTTTTTTTTTTTTTTCTGCTGTACCCTGGCATGTATTTTAAATGCCGCAGTGTGAATTAATGGCACAGGCTGTTCACGTTGGATGTTGGGGCCGGAAGGTCTTTCTGGCTTGGGTCTGGTTGCCGTGCTGGGTTCCCTAACAGAAAAATCCCAGGTCCCCGCAAATACATTTCTCCCTTAATGTTTGACAAAGCAGCGTGCCGTGTTTGAGCAAGTGATGAGAACAGCAAAGGAAAAGGCAAGATTCTTAAGCAAGATGTCCCTCATCTACCTCATCAGCATCTCTGAGTTTTTTTTACGAAGCTTCTGCCAGGATCTCACCATGATGACATTTAAGCCCAAAGCACCTCCCTCACTGATCTGCATGGCTGGTCCTTCGCTACACTGTCTGCTTTCTCATTGTTGTTATTTTCACACACCGGACCACTGACAAGGCGTAAATAAAGAGACGTCAGCGGGTAGCCTTCTGTCATTGGTTGCCATAAAACATTCCAGTCATGACCTCACTTCTGGGTGCAGATGGAGGGAAACCTGTTACTATGCTGAGGTCCTCCTGCTTTAGGAATGTACTAGCTGGAGAATAATACTCAGAAATAATGAGAAACCATGAAGGTAACCACAGCGTCCGGACAAAACGACACCAAATATCGGAGAAGACAGCGTGTTTCATACTTATTCATTCTATATCATGCCACAAAGCTAGAGGGCACAGCATGTTTTTGATGCAGTGGTCCCACATATAACGTGGGAAAAAATGTGTCATCCACCAACAAACGTGGCAGTGGTGAAGAAGCATAACCCAGAGAGGAAATTTGCACACAATTTAAAATCTTGACGTGAGCGTCGTATAAATATGGATGCAAAAGTCCAGCGACTCTTTCTTCAAAGGCGTTCAAAAGCGTTTTGTTTTCACATCCATAACCCTTGCAGGGCATTAGTGACAGTAGAGACCTCACATTTTGTATCACCAATGGTGGACAGTGGGTGGGGTCAGTGGGTTCCCCGAAAGTGTTGCTTAGGGATTGTTGCTTGTTGTTAGTGACTGTGTCATATAGCCTCTCTCCCCAGTGATAACCATAATTATTCTCTAGTGTTATTAGAAAGAATGGTGTTGAATTATTAAACAGATCATGCAGAACAGCGGGGATCTGATTTGCGCTTGGTGATTACCCATGTATGTGCTGATGGACATCCATTGATTGGTCTTTTTATATTTCCTACATCTTGTGAAGGGAGTGGCTATGTTAACACGATGTGTCATTAACTCCTGATTGACAACATGCTGTACATTGTCTGGGGGCTGTTCCACGAAGCGAGCTAACCTCAAAAGCCAGGCTTATTTTGGCAATCCCGGCTTAATTTTTCCAAATTCGGTTCCACGAACGAGGCTAACCTGAAGCTACGCTTAGTTACTATGTCAACATATGCTCTTGGACAAGCCTGCTCCGTGGCAGGTTAGCTGTGAAGCTTACCTTAGCTTCATGAATATGATTGGACGAGCCATGTGATGTCACACAGCAGGACATTCAACGGGGCTGGGATTATTCTGCTGCTGTTCACTCCCTCTCTCCCCTTCTCGCACACATCGACCCTCCAGTATAAAATTATTACATGCAGGCAATTCCAATTACTCAGAAACTATAAAATCACAAGGAGTGCATTGAAGACTTTTACATGAATAACCATGGCGTGCTTGTTAATTCATAATGCAGTAGATGAGGGAGCGCGGGTCATTCATAGAGGTTTAAGGCAACAGGTTTCACAAGTACTTCGATCGGCTCAGGACAGATCCGTTTCATTTTCCCGGATGATTATTTATACGAGCGCTATAGAGTTAGTAGACGCAGTATTACATATTTGTGTCAGTTATCGGAACCTTACATTTCTAAGTACACACGTCGCTCTAAAGCCCTTACGGTTGCACAGCCTATGTGTATCGCTTTTCGTTACTTTGCCAGTGGTTCATTTCTGTACAGTGTGGGGGATGCTGAACATTTAAGCAAAGCTACAGTGCGCCGTTAAATCAGGAAGGTTTATGTTGCATTAAAGTCCTTTTGAAATATATTCATTACCTTTCCTGGCCACCGAGGCATTCTTCACATTAAGGAAACTTTCTTTGGAATTAACGGAGGTGAATCTTTAAAAATCTAGTCATTTATACATAAATCATTACCTGTACACAGCAAACACTGCATGGCTTTATAAAGAAGAAACAAATGTTATTCGCTGCAAAATAGTTTCAAATTCATACGGCTAGCATTTCTGAGCAAACAGAAATTGTTTCCTCATCCTCCTGTGTCGTGGATGGCCCTGCGATCTGCAAAAAGGGAACGTTTGTTGATTATATTTATTTATTATGGCCACAATGCAATCAAATTAAATTTTTATTTGTCACAAAGTACAACATGGTGGTATGCTTATTGCTGTACAATGCCTGACCATAAGTATTAACAGTTCAACTAAAAAGTAAAACTATTTCCATTAGAAGCAGGACTTAATTTACAGAATTAAGTGAACAAAAACCACAATACATGACAGAATGAGCAGCAAATAAAGGCATTGGACTGAAACATTAAATAAAAAACCCACAGTTATTGCAGTGTATTAAAGTATATGATTAAATACAATACTCACAACTGATTCTAATGACTGTTGATCAGGATCCAAGAGGGTCAAGACACCATCCACTACTGTAATGCATTAGAATATTAAGACATTTAACAAAAAGCAAGGCAGAGAGGGGAAACAGAGTAAAGACCTACCGTACCTTTAATATGAGATTAACATAAGATTACCGACTTTAACATAAGATTGCATAGTTATTATATCTTTGTAGTCCTCATAGGCTTGCAATAATAATTTTTGCTTCGCCTGGGGGGGAAAACGCAGCTCTTTCCTTTCCTTCCATTCTTACTTATCCAGCATCGATTAACAAGGCTGCCTTTTATACCGCGTGGACGCGCATGAGCCTCGCTTGTCAAGCTTGGCTTGAATTAGCGGATATTAAATACACCTGAATTTTGTTCATGGAACTCAATGAGCCTGAAGTGAACTGTTAGGCTAACTCAAGTGAGGCTATTACAAATAATCCTCGATTTTAAAAGCTCGATTCGTGGAACAGCCCCCTGGTCTATTTGTTGTCGGTTTCTCCTGTTTAATATCAGAAGGATACGTCCATTCCTTTCCATACAGGCTACTCAGATACTCGTTCAGTCCCTTGTCATTTCCCGCCTTGACTACAGCAACTCACTTCTAGCAGGTTTACCACTGAGCGCCATTCCAACTGATTCAGAATGCAGCTGCTCGACTTGTTTTCAACCTTCCCAAGTTCTCCCACACCACTCCTTTGCTGCGCTCACTACACTGGCGTCCTGTGGCTGCCCGCATCAAATTCAAAACACTGATGCTCGCATACAAAGCCAAAAACGATCTCCATCCTACCTAAAAGACCTCATCACACCCTGCACTGCACCACGATCTTTCCGATCCTCCAGCACTGCTCGACTGGTCCCACCTCCCCTCAAAGCACAAGGAAGACACATCTCTCAGATCTTCTCTGTTCTGACACCAAGTTGGTGGAATGAACTCCCCCTAGATGTCCGAACAGCTGAATCACTGAATGTCTTCAAACGACGACTTAAAACACACCTTTTCCAGTAGTACCTCAATTAGCACTTCTGGTGGTATACTCTGACGTCAAAAAAAAAAAAAAAACCTGCACTTTCCCAACAGAGTAGTAGATCGATGGTATTCATAGCCTTGGTTTTATTGAGCTAGTATCGGGAAATTCATTGTAGAGTCTTAAGCACTTATGTAAGTCGCTCAGGCTAAGGGCGTCTGCCAAATGCTGTAAATGTAAATGTAAATGTAATTTGGACTGCGTCATGGAGGTACAATTTAAAGAATTATATTTGTTTTCATTTTAAGACCAGTCTCCCAATCCCATCTTAACATGCATGCCAGCTTTAAACATCAGTAACGTTCCAAAACATTAGTCCCTGAAGTTGGCGTGTAACAGCCTGAGAGAATGCGCGGAAGTCTCATATCGACCGGGCAGCTGTAGCAGCAGGCTTTTCTGAGTGTGAATGAGCCAAGTGCATAGCTGTGAATCCGCTGGGTCTGTCCACAATGAGCTTCTCTTCTCCAGGGTCTCGTTGGGTTAAAAAATAGTAAAATATGATGTGCAGTTGCTTTCCGCAAGATGAAAACAGAGCAGCATGACTGTGTGAGCTCCATAACGACCACGCTGCTTCATTTTCCCTAATTATTCTCTTCCTCCAAATACAAAATACTTTTCTGGAGGTGGGGGGGTTGACTTCTTATTCCTCCCTCCCCCATCCAGGTTTCCCAGCTTGGCACTTTATCAACGCCGCCCTCATCCATTGACCTGACATGGGGCCTGTGTCCAGGAATCCTGTGTGTTTGTCTGCTTGATTTATTAAATATGTGTTTTTTTCCTGTCAAACTTTCACTTAAAATGCACAATTTCTTAAAAATTACATCATCCTTGAAACATAAGTTATAACAACATGAATAAAATTGTATTGAAGTGATTTGATTTGGTGAGAGTTTGCTGAAGGTCTGTGTAGAGGACTCCCTGGGGTCTGACTACTCCCTGGGGTCTGACGTGTTACACCCCAAAACCGTGAGGTGATACTTTGCCGGTTAGCGTGAGCATGTGAGGCTAATCCCGCATTAACCTGCATCATGTCACATTCTCTCTCTGTTTCAGAGCTGGAGTGGCCATGCCGTTCAGCTGTCTCACGTTCGGGGACAAGAAGGATTACAACAATCTGGCAGAGGTCACTGACAAATATGACCTTGGCCAGATTGTTAAATCGTAAGTATCTCAAATTTGTATATTTTACAAAACGCATGATGCGCAAGGACAACTTATGTTTGCTCTTTTACAAAACGTTAGGACATCCTGGGAATAAATATTATTTTTACTTAAAGTAGTGAAGCCTAACACTTATGTACGTACAATATGAAGTTTGGAATTGTATATAATAATCCGAGTTTTCTCAGATTGAATTTCATCTTGTGAGATCCAACTTGTATTATAATTAAGAAATACAGGCCAAGTGTGTTATATTAGTTACTATATATCAAATTAATAATATTTGATTATAATACCTTTGTCACGAGTAGTGTCAGACGAGCAGGGAATCAGGCAAGTGAGCCGCAAATACAGGCAGATGACGAGGTTTATTAGGAGGAAGGGGAACACTGCGACAACAGCACACTAACATAGCATAACATTACAATGACAGATCTGGGGAAACTAACCAGGACACGGTCTAAATACACAAGACAAGCTAAATTCAAGAAGCAACAGGTGAGAACAATCAGGCACACGAGGTAACGAGGGGGGCATGGCACACACGAGGATCGTATGAGCTGGGCATGACAACATTAGGGTTTCTCTAGAAATGGGCTCCCAGAATAGTTTTATTATTAATTATGAATTATTCTGCTCTGTCACCAACATATTCCCTTATTCATTCTGTACTGGTGTCAATATTTAACAACTGTCGTATCATATCTAGCGAGGAGTTCTGTGAGATTTTCCGAGCGAAGGACAGGAACACGTTGAAAATGTACACCTGCAAAAAATTCTTGAAGAAAGACGGAAGGAAAGTCAGGAAGGCGGCCAAGAATGAAATCTTCATCCTGAAGATGTGAGTCATTTACCCCACTTTCATAGTTTTTTGGCCATTTCTGCTTGCACTTAAAATACAGATTTTTGAAGGTCCCATTTTCCTGGGCCATAATTGCACCAACACACCTGGAAAACTAGACTTTCCGTCACATTATTTACTAGGTAAATACCTTGCTCGTGGCTACTTTATTCAATGGATTCATTTGCCGTGAGATCTGAGATGAGGTTTAGGCCTGCAGTACGGGCTGGAGGCTCTGCTTCTAGCTGCTGCAATGCAATTCAACAAAAATGAACTCTAAACAACCTGCATCCATGATTAGCTTGGTCAGCGATGCTTCAGAAGAATTGCTTCTTGGTTATGGAATGTTGTGCATTTTGTGAGCATTAAAAAAGAAAGATTAACAGGATCTCACAAAAAGTGAAAGCACAAAGCTCTGTGGAAGCGTTACACCTCCAGCAAACTCAGAAAGTGTCGAGATTGAGCACCTGTATCATGGGAAGGTCTCCATCGCTGCAGCCCCACTTACCCTGTGCATCCACATAGCGTATAAAATGTTCTTGCAGCCTCAGGAACAACAATAGATGCTGAAAGGTCATGTTTGATCTGTGCCTCAATGTTTTACTCTTACAGACCTCATTTCCACATGCTTTAGCGCAGTCTCATTGCAAATAAAATAAATAGACAAATATTGGTTTACAGTATGGGTTTTACAAACAAATATAAATACGACTTTGATAGCAGCCCAGTGTTTATATATTATAATTATTTTAGCCTTTATCTAGAGAGATGCACAACATCAAAGTTTAATAAGACACTTTTATGATGACTACAAGTGTCAGTTGCCTTCCTGTGATTCAATCAGTTTGCCTAAGACCGAGTTTCTTAAGTGCAGGACAAGCTGCTCTCCTATCATCCCGTTAATATAACGCTAACGGAGACCAGCTACTTCATTGATCCAAGGCAATTTAGGTCACCTGTCTTGTGAAAACATATCCTACTACATAATTTATAAAAATGTTTTGTAAATTTCTTTATAAGGCCTCATTGAATTTATTTAGACTGAAAATCATTTTCAATCTAAACCTAAATACTTCATATTTCATAAATGGGAGAATCTCTTAGGTTTCGTAAATCCTTCCCATTGTTTTCTCATCACCTTCTGCTGTTCTCAGGGTGAAGCACCCCAATATTCTTCAACTCGTTGATGTCTTTGAGACCAGAAAGGAGTACTTCCTCTTCCTTGAGCTGTAAGTTCCTGATTGGCTGTGGTTTGAGAGAAAATGAGCTGAGAAAAATTGAACTAATCAGACCAACTAAGTACCTATGGCATTTAATTCCACGTCAGACAATTTTCTTACATTTCTTCTTCTTCTGGGGGATCTCATTTTCATCTTCAGTCCAAACTGATCATTTACTGAAAATATAATTTGTTTGTGCATTATCTGCATCACTGTTCTTACACCTGTATAAGGAAACCACACATAGACACATCATGTGTTTATATAGTGGGAGGAAGCCAAACTAGCTAACTCACACATACAAATGAAATGGAGCCTTCAGTGTGATGATGCGAGACCCTTAGCTACCACTACAGCCTAGCTGCAGTACAGGTTTATTAATTCATTCAAGTTCAGTATCTTTTGACTTGCTTTTCATCTGCAGGGCTACAGGCAGAGAGGTCTTTGACTGGATCCTGGATCAAGGGTACTACTCTGAGCGGGACACCAGCAATGTTATTCGACAAGTGATGGAAGCTGTCGCTTATCTGCATTCGCTCCATATTGTTCACAGGAACCTAAAGGTATGATAGGTGCTTTAGGTACCACCTGGTGGTGGAAAATTGAACTGCATTTAAAATGTACTCTATCCTTATTTCAATCCCATGACAGCTTGTATGTGAAATTCTGAAATAATTAGCTATGTTCCTGTTAAGTGTGTCCATGCAAATAAAAAAATGGCATAACTATAAAATAAGACTCAGCTCTGTTGGACAAACAGAAAAACCAACCACATAATTTTGGATGAGAAACTGTTTTCATTTTGATTTTTTAATTAAATCAGTGAACTGGATAAATTAGACGAAGGTAGCTTCATTAACACCTCCACTCTCTCAGGAAAATGTACATTTAGAACATCAAAGAAACAGCTTCTCTGCTTCTCTGCTGCAGCTGGAGAACCTGGTGTACTACAACCGTCTGAAACACTCAAAAATTGTCATCAGTGATTTCCACCTGGCCAAGCTGGAGAACGGCCTCATCAAGGAGCCATGTGGGACCCCTGAGTACCTTGGTGAGAAGAGGGCAGGGCTTTCTGAAAGAAAAGAGGGTGGGGCTTACTAAAAGCACTGAGGGCAGGGCTTACTAAAGGCACTGAGGGTGGGGCTTAATGAAAGAACCGAGGGTGGGGACTCTTGTTACCTAAAACATCAAAGGGGAGATCAATTAACTCTGTATATAGCAGAGACATTAAATAGTTTGCTTTTAATAGGGGTAGGGGGAGTTTACAGGAAATTAGCTCTGGGATGGAGGGATATCGTCAACAGTGCCCCCCCCCCCTTTCCCCAGCACCTGAGGTGGTGGGCAGACAGAGGTATGGCAGGCCAGTGGACTGCTGGGCCCTGGGAGTCATAATGTACATACTGTGAGTACCCAGTGCTGAAGAGCATTAACGCAGCAGTGTAGAGATGGCCATGAGACAGTGGGGCAGCACCCTGACCTGTATCCATTGCACCCAGGCTGTCTGGAAACCCGCCCTTCTATGACGAGACAGATGATGATGATTATGAGAATCATGACAAAAACCTTTTCCGGAAGATTCTGGCAGGGGACTATGAGTTTGACTCTCCATATTGGGATGACATCTCAGACTCAGGTAGGAGACGTTCCTACCCTTGGTTATTTTAGAAAGTGTCTAAGGAAGGCTTGTCATGCTCTTGGCACATATTAACGACGCCTAGTGGACACCAAGAGTATTGACTTAGTTAATGACGTTGACTAGGCTAATGGCTGTGCTTCTGTTTGCTTTACAGCGAAAAGTTTAGTAGCTCGTCTGATGGAGGTGGACCAGGACCAGCGTCTGACTGCTCAGGAGGCAATCAATCATGAATGGTACTGAATCATGCATATTTAGTAGCATATATCCAGTGTCTGGCCATTTACTGTGCTGACATGTATTTTCAACTGTCTCACAGGATCTCTGGAAATGCCGCCTCTGATAAGAACATAAAGGATGGTGTTTGTGCACAAATCGAGAAAAACTTTGCCAAAGCCAAATGGAAGGTAAATCCCCCCCACCAAAAAACAGGTATCACAGGGGATCTGAGATGGCAGTATCTCGAGTTCAGACTCCCATCCGCAGCCACGCCTAGCTTGGTACTGGCATCGCAGTTACGATCTCATATGCAGTTACAATCTCTGCACTTTGGTTTTAAGTTGTCCTCGGTGACCTTGGAACTGTGAAAGGCACTATATAAATATAACCTATTATTATTGTTATTATTATTATTACTATTAGTAGTAATAATTATAATAACAATATTACTATTATTATCTCATCTCAATTCGTCCATGTCAAACATTTTCCCCATTGACGTTAGTGGTCATTACAAGTTATGAGATGTGACCTTATGAGTCAATTCCAGGAACAAATGAGGCGCATAAGTAGGAGATATCTGCCCTGTTACAGTATCTCCTAGTAACTTACCACAGGTGAGTAGTTCATTTCAGGTCCAGACCAAGATTGTGTTTCAACCCACCAGTTGAGTATAAAGAGCCACAGTCATATAGTACTCAAATGGTGTGTTGAAACAAAATCTTGGCCTGGATTTTTACTTTCTGGACCTGAATTACCAACCTCTGCAACCTACATAAGTAATTCAGAGGCATAAGTTGACCTGTGCCCCCTGCTGGTTACCTGCTAACATGACAAAAGCTCACACTCACCTAGAAAACAAGAAAGTCTCTGATGGCATTTGGGTGTAGCTCCTCAATGTCGTAGCTGGGTCTGGATACGGCAGCCAGATTGCAGCTGCAGTTAATGCATCACATGGTGCTGTGTTTCCCATAGAAAGCGGTACGAGTCACGACCATCATGAAGAGGCTGCGGGCCCCGGAGCAGAGCGACTCCGCTGGAGCCAGTCCAGCTGCTGCTGCTGCTGTGTCTGGCCCAGCGAATCCCCTTCCCACAGCAGAGCCCTCTGGTGACAAGGGAGCCCCCTTGACTCAAGCAGAGGGTTCGGGTGCTGTGGGTGGGGTCAGCGCAGAGCCCTCTGTGGCACCTCAGTCGGCAGACTCCTCGCTGCGGTGTAATGGCGAAACCCCTGCACCCCTCCCATCGACAGCTGTGACCAGCGATGAGCAAAATGGTTAAATGTCAATCTGACGCAATGGCAATCCCCCCCCCCCTTCCACAAGCCATCCTGTATATTGTATATTCGCTGCTGGTATGGTGACCCTAAGTCCGCTACTTTCACAACATTAGCATCTGGTAGATTTTGTGGCCCATCTCTCCTGAGCAGCCATTCAGCCTGGGTTCTGTCTTTCACAGGAAGTCGACCATCCCATATTCGGTCTTTCCTACGTATGTGATTGATTTGTGTTATGTCTTTCCTGAGAGGTCAGTTGGCTTGCATTCCATCTGTAATCAATTGATTAACCAGCATTCCCTTTCTCTTAAAGCGGTTGATCATCCTGTGGTCCTGCGTTCTGCCTCTCCTTAGAGACTGATCTGTCTTTCCTGGGAGTTGGTTGTTCGTGTGTCAGATGTGTTTGAGTGTCCTGTATTTCCTCTTGACTGAAACATTTATTGGCCTGCATTTTCACTCCCACTAGCTCATTACTCTTCAAATCTGACCCTCGATTCCAATCCAGGTCTTGTTTTCAGTTCTCCCAGGCAGTTAATCTAATAAATAATGATTCTGATTGGGCACAGAGGTTTCATATCTGGCTCACAGGCAAAGGAATGCTGAATCAACAGTGCTTGGACCTTGAGGACTGTGATTTGAATAGCCCTGATCTAGTTTCATAAACATCATTTTTGCGAACAGCTGTAGGTATCATCTCATGAATTCTGTCTTGATAATATCCCAAATAACTAAAGCATGACAAGAAGTAAGCATTCTGGCACATTTCAGTATTTAATTTTTTTTGCAGTGTTTCGACATTCTGTGTAATGGCATCAGGCTTGGTGAGAGTGAGTTGGTAGCTGAACCCTCTTCACCTAACATCTTCACCTTCACCCCTGCTCAAGAACTCACTGTTTGGCTCACAAATGTATATGATCTGTAAATAGAACTCTGTACAATTAGCCATACATTAAAACTGTCCTGCTGATTTTTATCATGACTGGAGGATACAGAGACCATATTTATACACATGCCCATGTGCAACTGATAACTTGGACATTTTCACTTTCTGTACGTTCTATTTATCCATGAATTTTACAAAGTTCTTTCCCTGATGAGTCCCAGCTTAACATTATTGTAATCACTGCAGCTCTACTCAGCTATACTTTTATTTTACTTTACGTAATCACAGCATTTTGCCAGTGAGCAGGACATAATGAAATGCCCCCTTCGTTTATGCTAGATGTATTTTGATTTTTAGAAAATGCTAATTTCCACAATGATTCTCATTTGAATGATTGCATTAAAAGGCATGAGAATTGCTAACCAGAAAAAAACATATTATGTATTTATAGCTCTGAAAAACAAATGGCAAATAATTAAAATTTAAAGATTAATGTAATATTCAATGACATACTGTTGGAATAACAGTAGATGTAGGTATCAGTGACTGAATTTCTGCCAAGGTAAGCTTGGCTCAGTGCATATTTTATTTGCACTCATCTTAAACTATTACATTCTTGTTTTTAAAGCCATCCTTTGTTTTGCTGTTTTCTATGTGTAGCTTATATTAAATAAAAAAGATTTGTTTGCATTGTTTCACACTGGCAAATGACCCTGTGATTATCAGTAATAAAAGCCATTATATTTTTCTTGTTAATACTTTGATCTTGAATAATATTAATGCATCAGTGTTCGATAACCAACTTCGCTGAACCATGAATTCAGCTACGCTGATAACATATAAATTTTATGTACATTTTATTGTCTCATTTTTTGTCTGTTACAAGTTTGATAATTAATTTGAATGCTACAGTTATAGATACTGACAATGTAGGTGACATTCATGTATTTTTCATTCCTTTCTTTTTAGTGAATGGAAGAAATCTTCAGTACACTGTAAACATGACACAAACAGCAATATTCGGGTTGCTTTTAAAACTGTGACCCTGCTTTCTGTGTGCTTTTATGAGACATTTTGTAAGGACTGACCATCTGCTACATTTTCTGTGTAGAATATTATCCAATGACAGGAATTGTTCTTACACAGTACAAGTGTTTAATTGATTACTCCTCCATGCTTCTGTCCTGTTTTATTCGGTTTCATTTGATTATTTTTTTTCTATAATCCGCTTATCTGCTTGTGGTTACAGGCTGATACATCAGAGGATTTTTTTTTTTACTGTAGGAACAAGCAATTCATCCTGATGGTAACCAGTGACTTTTTAATCAAAGATGTTCAAACATGTCCGGTCTGGTGCACTTCTGTGTTTCTGATGTTTGTTACTATCAATAGAGCTGATTACAAATGTACAGAATATTGAGCTACTTCACTAAGTTCGAGTAATGCTAATATTTTATTTGGAACAAACCTTCATAGAGTTTGTTTGAGAAGCTAATCGTTACTAGAAGGCGGCTCAACTTGAACTTCAGCTTTACCACGGTATACAGTATTAACGGTCTGTTTATTTTGTCCAGCATTCTTCATCATATCCCTGAATTTTACTCTCACAGGGATGTGAAGGATGCACACATCCTGCCTCATGTTTGTAGCCTCTGTATTCTTTCATTGACTTTATGAATATAATGGTAATAAAAGTTTCTTCATGGAACGTCAAAGTTCTCCCATTCTCTCCTTAGTCAATCTCAATATAGTAACGTAATAATGTCTTTTCCCAGGCGAAACCATCAAGATTTAAACACATTGGTGCCACTACTTAGTGGCTGAGACCCTTTAAACCTGCGCATTATGGGTAACTAATATAGCCATCTCATGACCCATGTACTCATCCAACGGCCTGGGAGTAGCACTAGCGAGAGCTACAAAGGGGGACCATTTAAATAACTAGACTAGCTCGATCTAGGGTTTACCACATTCTCAAAAAAAATAAAATAAAATGCACCCGTAGTTCCAGAAAACAGCTTGCTACTCCCCGGCACCAATGGACTCACCTCTACTCCTACACTGTTCATAAAACTGGCACAACATACAGGCGCATAGCAAAACTGCAGGTTAATAGCGTCCTGGTAACTACCAGCAAGCTAAAAAAAAAGCCCAGTTTTCTGTTACTGCATCATTTATTGCACAAACATAAGATAAACAAAGAAGAAAAGATAAAACACAACTGAAAGTTTACGATGTCGGTCGCTTCGTATGTGCTCAACCGATTAACAGTCTAGGCAACTGCTATTGCGTTGGTGCTCGTTTCAGTCCGAAAGCGAGAAAAACCAAAAAAGTTAAAATATAAAAAAATAACCCAACCACTTACTCACAGGTCCGTCGACCTGTAGAGCGTCTCCTTCCAGCGATATTCACTCCTCCCAAGAGTCCCGTCAAGAATCCCTCCCAAGAAAAAAAAAAAACGTCCACCTCCACTCTCCTCGCTCCCGCTCGCGCGCTCCCCCTCTCCCCCAATCCGCTATCGAATAATTGACAGACAATATATTTAACCAATTACAATCCGTCTTACCAACACATCACATACAATGTTTTTACCATTGCAGTAAGAAATGAACAGATCACATAAACCAAAATACATTAATTAACTATAAGAACACATTTTGCAACATACCGCACATGTCAGTGCTTATGCACTAGGGGTGCTACACTAACATTACAACTGCAGTAATTATAAAGATGTGTTTAATACCAGCCATTAAATTATTTAGACAGTTTTCTGTGTCTTATCTCATTACTTTCACAAAGTGGAACTAGGTATGGGTCCTCCGGTCTTCATGCCGTTTATTGAATTTATCATATCAAAGCTTGCCTTAGTACAGATAGGTGCTGAACACTGAACATTCTAATCTCACCCTAGCAGGCAAATGAAATGGTCATGCACAGAATGCTAAAATGATAGTTGGCTGCAGTATAATATTTCCTGACCTTTGTTTTCAGTCAGTAAATCGCTTAAATGAATTTATGCTCTAATTGCAAGGCCAGTTGGAGAGAAAAGTTGGAAGAAAAAAATACATTATTACTGATACATACTTAGGTCTAAGTTGGCTTCCTTTAAAAGTCATAAAATAGGTCACATTTATAGCAAACACATAATCATATTCCCGAGTTAAGCTGTGGGTGTCAGACAAAGAGAACATTACTCTAACATGAGCTTCAGTTACAGATTCTGGGCTCTGTAGCTGTTAGTACAGAAGTATGCAGTTAAAGATTGTATTGAATCCAAACCCATTCATCACATTAACAACTTTGTTTCGCACCATCTCCGTGGTCAGGGAGACGATTTTGGGATCAACTGTAAAGTATATCACTTATGAGTAGTTTTTTAAATCTCATTTTGTTGTGTTTGGGTGACAGTGATTTGCAGTTGTTTTGGAGCCCTATGCCAAGAGCATTTGATGTATTATGTATGATATATGAAAATGGAAAAGTAACAATAAACAGCAGCCAGAACAGCAATTTATTTTCTTTTGCATAATACAAGAGACAGATCTCTGAACCCCACTGTACAGTACTTATCATTATTAGTTCAATCCAAATACAAAAGAGTATTTAAGAGATTGCACAGTTTTAGTCATTTAGCAGATGCTATTATGTAAAGTGACAGGGGAGAACAATAAACCCACAAACTAAGCCCAGGATTTGAACCAACAACCTCCTGAGCACAGTACAGCCCTGTAACCCACTGAGTCACACACATTATGCAAGAAGCAAGGGGGAAAAAAACATATACTAACCTACTGTAAACATAGGATTGTATCACAGCCCTCACGATCACTTTTCTGTTGGACATCTCGATGGAAATCATCTGATGCCATTCTGGTCAAACTGGCGTTTAGCGGCCTGCAGGTCTCGGTTGCAAAACATGCAATTGGATGAAATGCAACTCTATATCTGTCTCTGAACTGATCCTTGTGTGTAGGCTGTGATGGACTGGCATCCGGTGGAGCAGGGGTGGGCAATCTTATGCACAAATGCTGGTGTGTATGCGGTTTTCCGCAAAGGGCCGGTGTGTATGCGGTTTTCCGCAAAGGGCCGGTGTGTATGTGGTTTACAGTATACTGCAACTCCATAATTAGATTAATACTTAGAAGATTAATTAATTAGATTGTCAGAAGAGTCCTCACACCTGGGTTTTAACAGCTGACATGAAGGTTATCCTAGAAACCTGCATACCCACTGGCCCTTTGTGGATAAGATTGCCCACCCCTGCTGTAGACTGCATACCCTCTCTGGTGCCCTGTGCTCCCTGAGAGGTTTCAGGCTCACTGTGGTTCTGTACTGCAGTATTTCCTAATCCGGTCCTCGGGGACCCAACGCTGGTCTACATTTTAGCTTCCTCCAAGATCCCTGCCAGACAGTCCACATTTTTACTAAATAAAAAAATAAAGCTGTCAGTGGGAAACATTGCTGAAGTGAATAAGCAGTATGGCGGTTGCGAGGCATTAATAATTTTAAAAGCCAGCTGTCAGATGATACTGAAAGCGTTTAGTCAGTCCTGGACCGCTGTTATACCGCTGTTTGGGCCATTGTTAGGTGACGCCTCCACCATCTCAACAGAAAGCCCACCTGGAAAGATGACTTTCTTTTCCAAAGCAGACTTACATGGAAAAGCATAAACACGTCACCAAAATATTTAATGATAAAAACGGCTTTTGACCAATACGGGATGTTTTTATAGGCTTCTTAAATACAGAGCTGGGGATTGAAGGGGGAGGGGTGGTCACTGAACAGTTACCTTGGTAACGGGTTCCTAAAAGCGAAAAATGGGTTTTAAAACTGCGCAGGCCAGACGTCATTTTCAATGGCTCAGCGCCGCGTTTGATACCTTGCACGAGCGAGGTATCTCCTGCAGTGTACATAACGGCGAGTTCCAAACACGTGTCACGTTCAACAAGACGTACATAAAGTATTAAAGAAAAAATAAGCTAGTGTTTAAGTGGATGCATGTGGCAGCCTTACAACTGCACGGCTTGTCTGGCCGCCCATGATCGGGAGCTCCTCCGGAGGATCGGCTCTCTCCCGCCTGCGCTTTAATAAAATCGCTGGTTATCTAGTTAACCTTATTCAACCTGCTTAACTGCGCCAGAGAATGATCGACGGGCTTGTATAACAAAAAGCTCAGGCTTGCACTGATTTTCCTTCTGCATTTGCTTTAAAGTTGTAAAAGATAATTAGCCTAAATTATATATAATAGTGAAGAAAATATATTTTATTAATATTCATTTTCTTTCAAAATTATTAATTATTAATATTAATTTGATGACAGAGAGTGTGCCTTTTGTCGGTTTTAATGTACTATTTGAATCTTGTAACACTTGTATATGACTTTTTTTATTTACAATTCAATTTCAAATTGAATATTTGGTGAACGTTTGAAAAATGTTTCGTGTTAACAGGAAACTATTCATACCTATTTTCTTACTTGGTCAGTAAATTGGAACGAATTTAATTTAATATTTTTGTTATTTATAATTCCGTT
Source organism: Mormyrus hasselquistii (assembly GCA_026779605.1). Classification (NCBI taxonomy): domain Eukaryota; kingdom Metazoa; phylum Chordata; class Actinopteri; order Osteoglossiformes; family Mormyridae; genus Mormyrus; species Mormyrus hasselquistii. Next base: position 27,887,694 of record JAODKE010000138.1, read on the forward strand.
TGATGATTTTTCTATGAACTTAAATTATTACTGTTTAATGTGCTTCATTTGTGCGTCACTTTGGAAAAACCCGCCCGTTAAATAAATAGATATGAGCGTAAATTGTGCCGGAGGTCTTAAGTATTTATTGAGTGGGGAGAATACATTTACCATTTTAGTGTCTTTTAGAGCAGTGGTTCTGGCGGCCACCAGGGGGCTTCAGCGAGTACCAAGGGTTGGGGGGGGGGGCGCAGTTTTGTTGGAAAGCGCAGATAAAAATTATGACACTTCTAAAGCTGCGGGGGCTGACCGTGTAGGGGCGGAATTTGTAGCAGACGTCGTGTCTGCTTCTTTTCTGCATAGGTCTGAATTAGCCCAAGACATTGTCAAACAGACATAATTATACATAATAATACATGCCAATAACATTAGTTAAATCAGTGACAGATTTCTCGGGATAGCTCAATGGCATAAACCTGCTTTGGTTAACGGTTATAATACACTACACATCTCTTTTTAGCCGTAGCATTCTGTAGACATGTTGATAACTAGGCTAACCCTGCTGAGCCTTAAAGACTGTTTTTTCGTGTAGTTTATTCATTAGCTACTTAACCTAAGGTATTTTCTTCGGTTCAATACAGTTTTATTGCATAAAGTCCACCGGTGAATATTTGTTTAATTTTGTTAAAGGTTGAAACCAAGGTCTTTTCAGTTTTTAAGCTCATGATTGTCAGCCGTTTTCACCTGTTTTCTTGACCTAGTAACATCCATGGGATTATCGTATCGTTTCATATGAATAGGGCTATTTGCAAATATGTGAGCTTCGAAACTCTGGAGTCTGTCACTCTTGTTCTTTTGTATTCTCCTTGCAAAGGTCTAAAAATATATTTAGTGTATACCTATACACACTGTTCAAAAAAATTTAAGGAACACTTTGAACACATCAGATCTCAATGTGAAAAATTATACCTGATCTATACTGATATGGACTGGGTGATGTGCTAGGAACGAAAGGAAGGCACATCGTTTGATGGAAATGAAAATGATAAACCTACTGCAGGCTGAATTCAAAGACACCCCGAAAATCAAAGTGAAGACATGATACAGCAGGCTAGTCCAGTTTGCCGAAATCTGATTGCAGCAACTCAAAATCGTACTCAGTAGTTTGTACGGCCCCCTCCTGCTTGTAAACATGCCTGACGACATCAGGGCTAATGCTCCTAATGAGATGATGGATGGTGTCCTGGGGATCTCCTCCCAGATCTGGACCAGGGCATCACTTTGCTCTTGGACAGTCTGAAATGCAACCTGGCGGCGTCAGATGGACTGAAACATAATGTCCCAGAGGTGTTCTATTGCATTTATGCCCGGCGAGTGTGGGGACCAGTCAATGGTATTCATTCCTTCATTCAGCTGCCTGCACACTCTCGCCACATGAGGCCGGGCATTATAGTGCACCAGGAGGAACCCAGGACCCTCTGCACCAGCGTAGGGGCTGATAATGGGTCCAAGGATTTCATCCTGATACCTAATGGCAGTCTAGGTGCTGTTGTCTAGTAACTAGTGTCGTATTTCTTGTACCTGCCGCCACGATGCCTGGGTCTGCAGGTTATTACAGTACGTACTGCCATGCGCTTGACACTATCGATATTGCTACATTCTGGCAGATACAACAAGCACTGCAGTCCCAAGACTCCAGCTTTGGTCTTGGTTTGGCATGTCATGCGCACAAAATAATAATAATAAAAAAAGCTGTTCTCCGTAGACAGGAGAAAAGGTTCAGGGTGGTTCAAGCTTTGGAAATCTTTAAATATCCTTTTGTCCAGGCATGTCCAGCGGAAGGGCCCCCCCCGGCCCCCCCCCGGTCATCATCATAGATTCATCTGCTTTGGTTCATCACAAACACTCTGGAATACAGATGAAAGTAAGCAAATTAAGAGGAAATTCAGTCTATGTGTATGTATGTTTTATTGATTACCCAGGGAAATTTGTTTACATGTACATACATCAGAGAAAGAACATTACGACATCTCAGTTTGATCATTTTTTCTCATTTGTATTTTACTGACTTTACAAATTGCTCATTTTTATATTATTAATATTGTATTGTGTATGGATGGATAGACAATGGTAAAATTATATTGATGGATAGGCAATAACTAAATGAGATGTTCTTGGAAGTCGTTTGAATAGTACTGAAACCTTGCTCTGATTTCATTACTCATGGCAGTCACATTAAGATGTGTGTGTGTGTCTGTTTCATGTCCTTAGCTGATATGCGTTGTCATTCTCTGTGCCGTCTTACAGAAAGTCTTGGGATGCTTGCTTAACTCTGTAAAAATATTTCTTTGTTTCATCATTTCACGGCCCGAAAAATTGTACTGAAAAGTACATAGCAGGAGACCATTGTAATTTGAATTTTGTTTGCTTTTTGTGATTGTAAAATTCTCCAATCGTGGTGCTCCAAGTGTGCTTGACCATTTGAATATTCTATGCTCAGTTATACTTCCCGCTCTTAGATTTTGGTGCTTAGATATTTTCTTTGAATTATAAGAATTATGTATGTTGTGAGCCACTGGGAAAGAGGGAGTGAGATGCCTCTCGTCTCCCTGTTTATTATTGGACCTGGAGATTCACAGTTCAGATTTGACGTGTCAGAGTTAGCCCTCTGTCTGTATTTTGTATAACCATAAGGCCGTTTTCAGGATTTTTTTTTTTGTGTCATGCGATTACCTTTTTTGTCCACAAGGTGGAAACCGATGTATATGTTCCTGCATGAAAGCTACAACCGTTCTTTGCTTGCAAAGTCATTTAGAAGAGACTAGCTTTTTAAAGTATGCCTGTATAATACTGCAATGCGAAAACATTCGTCTCATATTCATACCATTATCATAACATGCTTGATACAATTAAATAGGGACATTTAAGTTGCTGGATAGGGATGTCGTTCCATGTGAGATGTTCCAAAGTCTTAATTTTTTGTTGTCAGAACAGTTGAGACCTTCATACTCACTGAAGCTGTGTGGTTTCTGGGGTCCTCTGTCAGCTGACTGGTGGAAACGTCATTGCTCCTTTTGTGTTTGTCGTTCATACCACTTTTGTTGACCCAGCCCTTCCCCAAGATTACTATGTAAGCAGGGGATTACCAGGTTTGTAGCCTCCTTCCGAGGCCCAAAGTGCCGCTGGGACCGGAGCGGTACTGGTGGTGCAGCTGGGCCTTCTGTAGACCTTGGAAGCCACATGGGGCTCGAGTTTCAATACCAAGGTCTAAGATTCAGGGGATTAGGCCTGGGGGGGGGGGGGGGGGGGCAGGGGGGGGACTTTTCCCTTCCCCCTGAGGGGGGTTTTTTTTAGCTCCTCTTT
>JAODKE010000138.1:27894655-27913858 GCA_026779605.1 Mormyrus hasselquistii
GTGGCCAGCGACCCGTACAGCTCATCGGCACCAGCAGGGGATCCGGGGGCGGCAACGCACGCCAGGCGGAGGCGGGGCCCGGGCGTGCCAACCCTCTCACACACACAAAACAACTTCCTAGGGTTTTGATCAGGATCTCTGCAGAGCAACATTAATTGCTGGGTTATTCCTGCCAATTTCCTCGCTGGTATTTTCTGCTGTCTTACAAATTGTCCGTGTTGCTAAATTATAGTTTTGGGATTAGAGGTTTTTAATCCTTTCCCACCGATAAGCTTCTGCAAACACCTAATTCCATCCGCTCTTGGGTTGTAATTTAAAAACTTGAGTGCCCTCTGAACTCAGAAGCACACTTCATTCCTGCAGGTCTGAACTTTTAAAATTGATGCGACCACCTGTTCAGTGATGTTACAGGAGTGTCTTTTGAGTTACATGGTACCTTTGAGCAAATGGGAAAGACCTTTTAAAAAAACATACAATATCTGCTGTTCTTAAGTAGGGTGTAAACATCTCTCAGTGTGCGTGCAGGGGGGGCAACAGCGGCCGCTTTGCCTGACCTCCTCATGTCACAGAAACGCTCCTGTACAGCACGTCCATTACTTCATGCCTTCATGGTCTTTTATTGGACCAAACTCTGATGCATTCTTCCCAAGATACTTTAGTGATTTACTTCATTCTTCCTGGGCTCCTCCTCAACTATTTCTCTTTAAAAACAGAAGAAGACTGCTGATGTATTCATATGGACTTTAAACCCTTGATCTATTCAAGGTTACTTTGTGATGGACATGAGCCTCAGACTGCATCTTTAATGAAATCCCTGGACTCTGTGCATATCTGCACAAGTTTCATTAAAAGTCATAACGTTCGCTGCTGGGTCCGATGGAATGGAAACAGGAATGCATTTTATTTTGTTCCGCTATTTTAAAAATGCCCTGTATTTACATATAGATTGAATGCTTGTCGGAAAGCTATGTTTAAAGAAGCTTTAGTGAAGTCCATTTTCTTCAGCCATGTAGGATTTATGTAATTTTAATGAGAGGAGGAGATTGAGGGAGTGATTGTCACTTCCCTGTATAAACTCGGTTTGTTGGTTAAGTGCTGGGTAATGAAAGTGCGTCCTGCTTGGAAGACTAGCATTGGGACAGAAACTCCTCACACGTGAAGCCTTCTTATGAAAGCTTCTGTTCTTCCCTTTCAGAAATATATCAATTTTTTGTTACTGGACAAAATTTATTTTTTTGAACCGTACTGTATGATGCTACAGCCTCTGACAAATTGGCATTTGCAACACCTCAGTGTAATTAGAGCCTGATCAAATACTCAAAAAATCAAAGCTGTATTGTGTAGATCTTCCATTCATTCATTCCACATGAGTCACAAGGAACACGTAAGCAATTTTCTCAGATATGGCTTAAATTCTTTTCTCACCTCTCTATTTTTAATTGTAATATCCATAGTGTACTACAGTATTCTGTGCTGTTACAAGCAGTGGTCATCTGTTTTGTGGGTTTCTGGGGAATAAACCTGTCTATCTGTCTGTTTATGTCCTCTACATTATGCCTTGATACCATACTGTCTGTCTATGTCCTCTACATTATACTATCATACCATACTGTCTGTCTATGTCCTCTACATTATGCCTTGATACTATACTATCTGTCTATGTCCTCTACATTATGCCTTGATACCATACTGTCTGTCTATGTCCTCTACATTATGCCTTGATACCATACTGTCTGTCTATGTCCTCTACATTATACTATCATACCATACTGTCTATGTCCTCTACATTATCCCTTGATACCATACTATCTGTCTATGTCCTCTACATTATGCCTTGATACCATACTGTCTGTCTATGTCCTCTACATTATACTATGATACCATACTGTCTGTCTATGTCCTCTACGTTATACTATGATACCATACTGTCTGTCTATGTCCTCTACATTATACCATGATACCATACTGTCTGGCTATGTCCTCTACATTTTGCTATGATACTATACTGTCTGTCTATGTCCTCTACATTATGCCATGATACCTTACTGTCTGTCTATGTCCTCTACATTATGCTATGATACCATACTGTCTGCCTATGTCCTCTACATTATGCCATGATATCATACTTTGCGAACCTTTGTGCCATGATATCAGGCATGACCTCTACCAAGGGTCTGCCTGCTCCACAGGCTGACCACACCCTTCGGTTCTGGAATGACTGAATGATTGTTCATGTTCTTCATCAGGTGTGAAAGGAAATTGGAGGAGCCATTTGCCTTATTCACTGCAAGTTGCCATGACTACAACAGGACAAATGCTGAAATTCTCTGTCACTCGTTTAAAAAGGAGTGATAGTCAAAAGGTTAGGTGTCTTGTGACTGATGTAGGAGTGAAATAAAAAAGAATGTGGGGAGACTCTTTTGGGAGATGTGCACTGTAATCTGGATTGAATTAGCAGATGTGTGAAGTCCCAGAACTGCACGTCAGTGCGCACATGAATGACGGAATCGCTGAAATCTAAATGTTTCTCGTAGATCTTTAGGCTTTTGTTATTTCATGAGGTATATCAGTTTCCCACGGAGACATCAGTTTGCATGCAGGATGTGGGCATGTATGGTTATTAAAATAAAAAAGCAAAACAAAATGAACAAAAGAGAGGTTTCATGAAAGCGAGGGCACTTCCTTATACCATCTGCTCTTTTTTGCATTAAACGTCTTTTGGAAGACGAGCGCCATCGGAGGGAATATTGCTTGACACGTGGGATGATTGTGTCGGATTGTCTCGGTCTGTTTCATTGTTCTGGAATGTTTGCATTGTTGCAGCACTCACAGCAAATCCTGAATTATGCATATTTGCCGTAATGCTGTCTACAGATACTCCGGAAGACCATAGATGTCACAGACCACACATGTTTATCAGACACTGACTAACTTTGACTTTGACTAGGAAAGAAGTTTAGTCGGACAGATACCTGGCGAAATATGCGTTTGTTCTTCATCGTCAGTGTCCCGAATATTGTCAAGTTAATTTGCATTCTCCACTCTGGGTCAGATGCAGTATGGAGCAGCTTATACAGTAGGGAGTTGGAATCGTCATGGTAGCAGAGGTGAACTTCAGTGCTGTAAATGGAATGTAAATGAATGAGCAAAATTATGTATCCATTTTGTACCTTAGCCTGTGTTAGGGGAGCACTGTGGCAGGCGTGAAGTTGGAATCCATCACAGGGGACCCAATTATCTCAGACCAGAGACTTCCCAGGACCAGTGAGCTAGGCAGGAGTGTCAACTGGGGGGGTAGCAGTTAAAAAGGGCTTTGTCAGCTTGGCCATCTAAAATTGAGATTTTCCATGAAGGGGGGGGGGGGGGGGGAGAGTCAGGTAAGAGAACCTTCACTTATAATTGCCCCAAATTCAGGTTGTCGACAGAGTGCCAAGCATCTGCAGAGTGTCACCAAAAGTTTGAACCAGCTTACCTCTGCTTGTTTTCACCTACTTCATCTTCCTCATTTGATGGTGATGGCGAGCGATGCAGACAGTGACTCACTGTCTTATAATCTCACAGTTATAACCATTCATAACTCGAATTAGAATAATTGTGAGCAATTGCAGATGCACTGCAATGCTGTGGGTGATTTACGCAGGGAATGCTGTAGGCGAACGGACTCCCTGCTGACTGCAGTAATCATTCCCTTATGAAAAAGGTATTGCCTTTGGAAGAAGGGGGGGGAATTCACTCGTTAGGAGTTTAGCTTAGTTTTGGCTAATTATTGGCAGATCCACATCTTGTTTAATGCATCCATTTCAACTGTATGCAGTGGTGTCTAACCTCGTGTACAGTGTTTTTATGAGACACATTACATCAGCATGCTTATTCAGAATACCAGTGGTTAAAATTGGTCAGTTAATTGGTGTGCTTTACATTTATAGATAACATAATAAAAAATATTTAAATAATGATAATAATAATAATAATAATAATAATAATTGACGATAAAGGGCACAGAGATTAATTTGAACAACATGTGATGCATTCCTGTGCAGTGACAGATGCTGGCACTTACTCCCGAAGTGTGTTCCCAAAGGTTCTCTCTCTGCTGTTCATAGATTATACTTAAGGAGCAGAATTATATCTATCTTGAGGTCACCTTCTGCATGATCATCAACACCTTAAAATCCATGTCCATGCTCCCTTTTTTTCTACTGGTGCTTCACTAATTCCTATTTGGTGACGGCGCCTTCATAATGCATTCATAATGCATACATAGAACATCCAAAAGTAGCATGTAAGTATACCTTAACATCCTAACATACCTTAACAGTTTTAATATACATTAATAGCGAAGATTATGCATATATTTGTTATTAATGCATTATGAATTCATTTTGAAAATGCACTTAATGTTCTATTAATGCATTATAATGGTATCACGAAGGTGCAGTTAATGTAAAGTGTTACCCTCCCCTTAGTCTTTTTGTTTCCTATGGATTGTAGCCCAAATTTGAGAAAGAGTCTGGTGCGATGTACTCTGCATAGCTTTTGACAGTCTTAATGTTCTCGTGTTAGTAATGTCATGACTCTTGATAAACCTGAACACTGACAAATGAAAGATATTTTGGACGAGCCATAAAAAGAGAACCCATGAAAGTCAGTAATGGGCATGCAATGCAAAGCAAAGGCTGAGCGAAGAGTCAGTGCTATGTCAGTGTCACAGCTCTGGCACCATGTAGAGGGCATTTGAATAAAGGTTATTATTTTCCTAGAAGCTGATTATGTTTCTCTGGGGCAGCTGTCCCATTCCGCGCGAAAAATTTCTCCATGGTGAAAACATAGACAATGACATCACTTGGGAAAAATTTAATTGGTTACCAAAATCTATTCATATTCTAGAGTCTATACGAAATATATGGGCAAAAGGAATTTAGTTTAGTTAGGAAAATGGGTCTTGTTATTATTGTTCAGTATTCTGTCTTTTGCAGTAGCTTTGTTTATCACCATTGTTGAAAAGGTGCATCAGAGTTCTTTAGGCTGTACCCAGCATCACTGGTCCATTAACACGTCCTTATCATACTTATAGTAAAGTTTTACATCTTCAGGGACTTGTAAGTTTATCCATTTTACTATTGATACTAGGCCAGCATGAGAGACCAGGACATGGGACAGCATGAGCAAAGCAAGGACTGGGATGGGAGGACTAGGATGGACTTTGAGGGAAAACTTCCTTCACACTTGACTCACCCCCAACCTTGGTTTTAATACAATATCAGGTGTAAAATTGCTTCAGCATTGTTTTCCTGTTTGTTGGCTACTCAATGACATATGTAACTGGCAAACATTGCGTTACGTTTTATGAGCTTGTTTTGGAGAAAGAATACATGCCAACCATAATATCCCTGGCCTAAACTCTGGCCTAAATCAGTAAATGTTTCTGTACTCAGTCCTGCTAATATGCTAAATCATTAAACATTGCTATGCTAAATCCTAAATCATTCAACATTATGTTAAATAAAAATGTACCTTTAAAAATTTGCTTCATGTGTTCGATAACGGCATGGCAATGTAAAATGTTGCATGTTTGTTCATTTATTATCATTACTTCTCACAATATCACATTCTCGGCTATGCCGTTCTTCATAAAGGAAGCGCTGCTTCATGACCTTTGTTTTTTGCACTCCAACACTTTTGTACCCATTTGATAGCACTGAATGCTCTCTTTATGGGTCAAGAAAATCTTTGCACTATGACACTGTTTTCAAGCGCTGGACACGCTCTTTCGCCATCTTTTCCCCCCTCCCCCAAAAATGTAGAAGTGGCTAATGGTTTAGTGCACAGATAAAAGAAATAAATAAAGTCTTTTCTAATTAGGACTGGATGTTTACGATAACAGTAGTGCTATCTTCTATCTGTTATGTTTTACTGCAGGAGCTCTTTGTGTAGTTGATGTAATGAATTCTGAAAGTCAGCTTCAGAGACTGTGAAATCTAAGGACGTGGCCAAAGAAGAAATTGGCAAAAACCAAAAGAGAGACACTCTGTGGCTGGATGGTGTGTGATTAAGATCCCATGCTCATGCTGGTATTTGTGAATTATTTAAAAAAACTTTTAAGTCATCCAATCAAATTGAATAATCATTCAAACTGATCAAATCATGATAGAAATTAAAGATTTCTGATGTATCAAAACCTTTCCTAAATAATTATCATTGAATCACCTTGGGGCCAAAGATTAATGCCCCTAGATCACAGCCATTCACACAAAAATAAAGGGAAACGTTACGAGACCAGTTCACACATTACTTAATACCCAGTTCAGTCGTTAAACTTTGATTTGATGTCATTTGCTCATTCTTTGATATGTTTTTAGATGTTTAAATCGTCCAAATCCTGAAATAACGTCTAAATCCTGGCGGAAGTATATGTTCTAAAAGCTCGCAGAGAAACTGTACATCATCTTTTTAGTTGCTGATCATCTCTAAAACTGCAAAGTAAGACACGTCTAAACAAAATAAGACACGACAAAGCAGGATAATGGAACAGTTCTAGTGGTGAATATAAAGTAGTCATTTAATATTTGGGCAGCATTATGTTTGCTGTTTTGTTTTTATGAACATGACACAGACTCCCATAATGCAAAGCCCTTTTCTTTTCGGCAGCTCCGTGTTAAATGAACCATTCATTGGAATCGTACAAGCATAATACTGTTTCTCACACTTTTTCATACTGTAAAACTGACATTTTTCCAAATCTTTTTCACTTGTTAATATACTTTTCAACTGTAAAAAGAGGCACTGGCTATTTCAGCTGCTGCTAATGAAGTATAAACTCGAGATTCTGTCATTAAAAAGACCTGATTCTGTATCAATATAAACTAAATATGGATATAATTATGATATTCAGAAGATTTTTAACAAGGAAAGCAGTGTACGGTATGTGCTATTCTGTGATATGTGCTAATCAATGATACCGACCTTACGGTAGCCCAATGAATGGGTCATATTAGATACAATAGCTGTAAAGATTGACAGTTGTATTGTCTTGCACTGTCACAGCAGCAACCTAAAATAATATAACTACCTATACAGTACACATGCATCGGCACAATGTCTCCAACCCTTTGCAAAGCATCTCTATGAGGTCATTTGCTCACTGGCAAAATGTCACAGAGACATTCCTACTGAATAATGATTCAACATCCCCTGATATCTGCACAATATATTTCAACAGCAACACAGTGTTAATGAGATCACTATGTAATGTTTAGCCTACTGTTATTTTTCCCGATTAGGCTACTATGTAACCTACAATAGGAACTTATTTTGGTTATTTTGGTTCATTTCAGTAACTTGCTGAACACTGACTGCTACATGTGTGACCCTATGGTAAGTGACATGAGAACGGAGCCTCAGATCTTTCTGCTTTCTGACTCACTCTCATCTTTCTGTATCCTTTCTCCACATTCTTGCACTGTCAGCCTCGCAGTAACTTAGGATCGTGCCAGTACTGTGATTTCATTGTCACGTAATGGTAAATAAAGGAAACGGGACAGACTTGAACTGTTTCAGTCTTGCTCATAGTCTTGGTGTTGGGAAGAAACATTCAGTGATTTTGGGGGCATGTGAGAGTGTAACTTTTCGCAGCTCTCCAGTGTGCAGGGGAGTGTGCAGGCTGGGATGGTCAGTCCCCTGCCGGCTCTGTGACTTTTCCACTCAGCTTCTGAAGCTGAAATGCTTGTACAGCACTTGGTCTGTTTCGTTTTACTTATATTCTCTTTCATGTTCACCTACTGCGTTTCCTTTGACTTCCCAACATCTAGGGAGATTAAAAAGAACAAATTGAGGCACAATTTTAATCTTTATTTGTACACGGCCACGCACATGAAAAACTGGATTCTAAATCTGTTTATGGCTGGGATTTCCTTCCATAAGACATCTGGTTCAGTAGGAGACTCTGCTTCCATAGATGTAGACTTGACCTTCTGTTAGTCACACACATTTTCGTCACATTACAGTTGAGGATGACATATGTGAAGTAATAAAACAATGCAGATCATTTTAGGAAGATAATTATATCATTTCATTTTCAAACTTAACTTTTATTGCTATGATGAAATGAAAGCCTCTGTTCTTATTTGGTCTCATGCCACCTGAATAATTCTTGAGTATTATTTTAATGTTAAGTAGTAGTTAACATACACTCAAATCAAAATGAGATGCTTCTTTTAAAAAGGCTAATATATCACCAGTTCCTCAGCAGATGTTCGATTTCAATGACCGCATTGAGTCCACGCCTACGGCAGTCTTCTCCAACGGCGATGGGTCACCGCTATTGTAGACCTTCTGCTCCAACTTCACCCCAAGACTTGGGGATTTCTCTACTTTGTCCTTATATTACAAAAGGGTTAATTTCAGAGTCTAATCCCTGCCCACGATCCTCCCACTAAGGATTTTCTGCCATCTTTGTTCTCTTTGCTTCTGGACTCTGAGAGCATTCTTAGTGTGGAGATACATTCAGGATGGCATACAGACCCGTCTGTTGGCTTTCTCTGCTCTGATTGATGGGCTGTCTGGGTTTATCTCCCCAGGAGAACTGCTATTTCTGGGCAGCGTCCGGCAATTGTCGCTCTGTGATGGGTTTATCGGCAAATGAGTTATAGCTTCACGTTTTGCTTAGTGCAGCATTCCCACATGCCGTGTTGGGTAGAGTCATTTAGGTTCTCCTGATAAGCAGTTCTTGGTTCACTGTGGAGATTACCCACCCCTTAAACTGTACCCTTAATTAGAGAAATTAGAGTGATGCCGTCTTTGCGACATTAATTGAATGGTTAACGACCATGCTTGTAATTAATCAGAAGCGGGAGGTGACTTGCAGAGCACTGCGACATCAACGCAAAAACATCTGAGCAGCCAGATATAACCAAAGAGCACGTGTAGCTGAACTCTGAATGCCAATGTTATGCTTTGATTGTCTGGCTGTTCTGGGCCAGAAGGAGATGGATTTGTGCAAAGTGATCTTTGCAGGGGATCTGCTGCATATGCTGTCGTAAGACAAAATCGATTTGTCTGTCTTGTCCCTCTCAGCCGCAATATTTGACATTGAATCAAATATACCAGATATTGGAAGGTTTATTGGTAATTTCATTACCTCTATGAATTTAAAGGGTTGGGATCTTCTCTGAAAGTAAGAACTTTCCACTTCAAGAAGTCTTCTTTTGGTCTTTTCACATTTCATTCTAGCATATAACAGTTTCTTTCCTGGAATAATATAAACCATCACATTTAATCCATGAGTAAATTTCATATCCTGTGTGCAGACCTGAAGCCCATCAAAGAGTCTGCTTTGCTCAGTCATTTTATCTCTTTCCTACTTAAATGGTTTTGTGAAGTTTACTGCAAATCAAACAGTGTATCCCGGTTGCTGCTGGATTACTTTTGAGGTTAAAATTGACAAAGAAGTTTCGCCATATTTACAATTTGTTCTTTTTTCCCTGCTTTGATAATGTCAGAGTGAGGAAAGGCCTCATTGACTTAGAGACACAAGCCACTCACAATGTTTATTTACATGGGCTGTTAAATCAGACGATACGCAGCCTGAGGCACAGCACTGGATCTGCACCCAGACAGCAGTGGGTCTTCCTGTTTGGTCACTTTCTGCACAGTGACTGATCAGGACAGTTTGGTCACTTTCTGCACAGTGACTGATCAGGACAGTTTGGTCACACTCTGCACAGTGACTGATCAGGACAGTTTGGTCACACTCTGCACAGTGACTGATCAGGACAGTTTGGTCACTTTCTGCACGGTGACTTATCAGGACAGTTTGGCCACTCTTTGTGCAGTAACTGATCAAGACAGTTTGGTCACTTTCTGTGACTTGCCAGGGCACTTTGGTCACTTTTTTGCATAGTGATTGATCAGGGCAGTTTGGTCACTCTCTGTGCACTTACTTGTCAGGGCAGTTTTGTCACTCTCTGCATAGTGACTGATCAGGACAATTTGGCTATTCTGTGCAGTGACTGATCAAGATAGTTTGGTCACATTCTGCATAGTGACTGATTAGGGCAGTTTGGTCACTTTCTCTGCAGTGAGTGATCATGGCAGTTTGGTCACTCTCTGTACTGACTGATCAGGACAGTTTGGTCATTTTTCTGCACAGTGACTAATCAGGACAGTTTGGCCACTTTTTGCACAGTGACTTATCAGGTAAAGTTGGTCACTGTCTGCACAGTAACTTGTCAGGGCAGTTTGGTTACTTTGTGCATAGTGACTGATTAGGGCAGTTTGGTCAGTCTGCATAATGACTGATCAGGGCAATTTGGTCACTCTCTGTACAGTGACTGATCAGGACAGTTTGGTCACTCGCAGCACAGTGACTGATCAGGGCAGTTCAGTCAGTCTCTGCACAGTGTTTGGCCTCTCTCTGTAGATGCAATAGTTCAGATACTTCAGAGGCCAAATGACTGCATGAATGCAGTTGCCATTTAAGAATCAGAGCCACAGCATGATTCTTTAGAGGGTCTTGTGCATTTAAGAAAACTAACAATGTGAAGTAAGTACAATGTTTAGAGCTTCACAAATACGCTAGTGGGGGTGCTGGGGGAGCTTTTAATATGCTTCATCAATTATTCATTTTGCTTAATGAAGCAGGAGCCAGTGGATTTGGTACCTTCTTAAAGGGCCTGATACAGAGTTAATTCCTTAGTGGTTTACTGCTAAGTGCCAATTCAAATTACATTCAAACGAATGCTAATGTAAAACAGACTGGCTGATGTAAAACGAAATGTTATCGATTCAGTTCAAGAGAGCCTGACTATGCCAAAACAGTGGGCTGTTGGAAGGATACACGAGGGAATGTCTTTTAAAAAGACACACATTTCACACTTCAAATCTAAATGAAGACTCAGAAGGATCAGCATTTCATGCTGAGTAATAGACCCATCTTTAACACTCTCTCTTAATAATTCCCATACTGCTCTTGCTTGCTGTCATCACGTTGCATTAAAATGCGTCTAAGTAAACACAGAACAAACCATGTCTAGTTTTGGATCAGAATGTAATTTACTCCCTCAGATATGTTCCATAAACACTGGGTGTGGAGATATATGGTTCATATAAAATTGTCAGGATTTGTTTGGTCCATCTGGGTCTGCTAGGACATACTGCTGGATGTGGCGAAAACGTGCAATGTGGAGACTGGGCTCTTAATGATTGGTTTGGCATAATAAGGTTTTCTTAAATATCTCTTTTCTTAATGTTCTTCTTTTTGTCTCCTCAGGGGATAAGAACATCAGAAAATGTAATGACATCAGGCCACCCAGCCTGCCACAGTGGGTCAGGATTCTATCTTGTAATTGAATTTATAGCTTTTCTTTGTCAGAATTTGCCTTCAGGCATCGCGAAATCTTCTCCTCCTGGGATGCACCACTGAGCCGGTCCATGCATTTATAACTACCCATGTGGGGAAAACATTCTCCGGTATCCTTTTGGAACATACTTTTATTTTTGCTAATGTTTCAGGGCTCAGCTGTATAAACCTTTGTTACCCGAAAATAAGAACCAATGGAAGCCCTGAGTACCTCCGACCCAAACACTGACAGAACAGAACAGAACAGAACAGAGCACAGCATATACATGGAACAATTGCAGACATTGTTAGTGGACAACAAATGTGAAGAACTGAAGGCATGGCTGAATAATTGGCTGTCGATAAAGAATAATCTTGGCACCTCTTAGAATGTCATCACGCGTGCATCTCTCAGACGCTTGCTGCTGAAATTCCTTGGACCCATTCACAACATTCTGGATGTTTTTGCTGGAGGGAATGAGTTTCTATGGTAACTCACTGGGAAAGGATGAAAATACTTTTTTAAAGTGTATATCCCCCTCTATGTGTCTCTCATTTTATATCTCCCTCTCTCAAAAGTTAATATGCACTGGTTGGCGTTTTGCATTACAGATATATTTTTTTTGAGATCCTAGTTTTATAAGCATGTACAAATTGGGTAGAGATTGCACTCTATGGTTTTATTTGGTTTTTATGGTCGAGCACAGACTTCAGATGTTTAGGTTTGATCTGTTTTCTAGCAAAATAACTCATGTCATGCTGATTGCTAAAGTCAGACGCGGCTGCTGTTGGTGACATAGGTGATCGCCTAGGTCAACATTTGATTAGGAGGCGCAAAAGAACAAGTGAACAAAATCAGAAGAAACACCTATGGCTGTATTCCGCGATATTAGTTATTTACACTAGTTTACTTTTCTTGTGAAACAGATGCGACCTAACTAGCTTTACACATACACACACACACACACACACACACATGCACACACATGCACGCACGCACACACGCGCACACAGTCACTCATTTATTTCTATGGGAAAAATGCTAATGCTAACAACCTTAACCCTTACCCAGCCCTAACAGTAACCATAAGTAACCAAATAAATGCAAGAGTTTTTGCTTTTTTAGTTTTTTCATTGCAGTCAAAGAAACTGCTCCCCATACGGTAAAAAAAAGTGTATTCATCACGTTGTGGGGACTGTGACAGAACACCCAGGGTTGGTCCTGAAGTTGGAACATCAACAGATTGAGGGCAAGCAGCAGGACCTGTGATGCAAAGATGAGAACAGATTTCTTCTGAGAACAGAAACAGAATTTCTTTTCTTTTGGAAGTAAATTGACAATCTCAGATACCTCCCTTTTGGTGGAATACCATCCTTAGGAGAAACGCCGGAAGAAATTCAGCATCTTGTTTCTAATCACCGGGGCAAGTAATTGGATCATAATCCAGGTGTTAAGATTCAAGGATCAGATAAGGATTTCCAGTCACTAGTCTGAAAAAAGGCAGGTCTTCAGGACCCAGATCTCTCTGGTCCTCCACGTATCTGACAGGTTCTGCCATCACGTGTGAGCTAAATGACCTCCATCGACATGGAAACCTGTCACCACCAGGTCTTACAGACCCCCAGAGGAGTTGTGAATATGTTCACACTGCTGAAGCGGCTCAGAGGACGTGCTAACAGAGCCTAGCACCTGTCTGTGTTCCATATCCACATATGGAGGAACTGTAGTCTCACAGGGCAAGGTGAGGCGAGGCAATGAGAAGGGCCTCATTCGTATGGTCAAAGTCTTTCACTCCAAGCAAGAATGTTACTGGCTCGGTTAATGAGTAAATATATGGACTAGAGAAAGCAACTAACAATCTGAGATCCTGACATGTCTTGAACTTTTTTGCTCTGCTAAATAGGCAGATAAATTGTGCTTTTTTTCATTTATCATAATTACAAAAACAACACCTTCAGTGATTATGCAAGGATTATCATTACTAATGTATGTCCAAAAAAGTTGGGACACTGTGTATAATATAAATAAAAACAGAATGCAATGATTTGCAAATGATATAAACCCATATTTAACTGAAAATAGAACACAGACAACATATCAAACATTGAAACTGACAAATTTTGACAAATACAGTATATGCTCAATTTAAATTTGATGGCAGCAAAAAGTTACAAAAACATTGGGACGGGGGCAACGAAAGACTGAAAAGGTTGTGTAATGCTGAAACAAAGCACATGCAGTGAAGATGGGGAGGGGTTCATCACTCTGTGAAAGACTGTGTGGGCAAATAGTGGCAACAATTTAAGAATAATGCTCCTCAACTGCGAAGATTTTAGGAATTTCATCATCTATGGTACGGTAAATTAAGAGAACTGGGAGAAATCTCTGTACACAAGGGAAAAGGCCAAAAACCAATATTGGATAGCCATAATATTCAGGTTCTCAGGCAGAACTGCATTAAAAACAGACATGATTCTATAGTGGGAATCACTGCATGGGCTCAGGAACACTTCCAAAAACCATTGTCTTTGAACACAGTTCATCACTGCATCTACAAATGCAGGACGAAACTCTACCATGCAACAAGGAAACCATGATCCAGAAATGCCACTGACTTCTCTGGGACCAGAGTCATTTAAGATGGACTGAGGCAAAATGGAAAACGGTACTGTGAGCTGACAAATCAAAATTTCAAATTCTTTTTGGAAATCATGTCTGCTGCAGCCTCTGGGCTAAAGAGAAAAGGGACCGTCCAGCTTTTTATCAGCAGACAGTTCATAAGCTAACAATCGTAGTGGTATGGGGGTGCGTTAGTGTCCATGGCCTGGGTAACTGGCACATCAGAGAAGGCACCATTAATGTTGAATGATATATTCAGATTTTTGAGCAACATATGCTGCCTTCCAGACAGTGTCTTTTTTCAAAGGTCTTGTATATTTCATCGTCAATGCCAAACTGCATTCTGCGCGTAATACAACAGCATGGCTCCGTAGTAGAAGGGTCCGGGTGTTAGACTGGCTGCCTGCAGTCCAGCTCTGTGACCCACCGCAAACATTTGGTGCTTCATTAAACAAATGATATGACAGTGGAGACCCCAAATTATCGAGCTGTTGACATCCTATATCAGGCAAAAATATTTCACTTTCAGAACTTCCAGCAACTGGTCTCCTCATTTCCGAAATGTTGTTAAAAAAAGAGGTGATGCAACACTGTCCCAAACACACCCCTGTCCCAGCTTTTTGAAAAATGTTGCTGACATAAAATTCAATTTTAGCAAATATATATCATAAAGCAATACAATTTCTCACTTTCAGCATTTTACAGTATATGTTGTTTTTGTTCTTCTTTGTTTACATGTTTCATATGATTGAATGTGGGTTTTTTTGGAACCCAGTTTTTTTGGTAATGGGGTTGTGTAAACCATGAAAAAAATCTATATATAGTATAATATTCTGTCAGTGTTAGCCAAGAACAGTGGATCGGATGATCTAAAGTTAAAGAACTGTGATAACACGATTTAAGTAACTGGATCAATATGAATCAGCCCACTGGATTCCATTTGTGTAAGCAGTTAGCAGTAAGTCACACCAATATCCTAATTACTGCTACTGAGTAATAAATAGGAAGATCTCCAGGTTTCCATCAGTAAACCTGCTGCTCAGGACGGACTTGGAAGCTCCTGTTCCCCTTCAAAAGCTTTGAATATGATCTTGCAGCTCCAGGTTAGAACCTGCAATGTAGACATTACATTCTCAAACGGGCTGGGATGGAGTTGCCAAAGGTCCACAGACCCATTTTTGGTACTGGCCACTGTCTGCGTTATGCTGGATGCAGCTGTTGGACACTATCTGTGTCGACTACAAGCTGCTCTCATGGTCCGTTATGGCATCTTACGTCACGGCGGCAGGGTTATGAAAATATCAAAGCTCTACATGTAGCCACAAGGGCTGGGCGATTCCTGATAATTCAATCAGGCAACACGTCCGCAGTCTATTTCTAACTTCAATAAACATCCCGGGAGGTGAATGGATAAAAGTGCTGTCTTACAGGGTAACTATATTCAGGGTCCAAGCCATTAATGTTCATTAATGTTCATTATTCACCAACAGCTGATTATAAATATTACATTAAATACATATTACAGATGTGTGTCCTTACCTGTGTATTAGCTTCAAATGTGCAGTTATAATGTAATGGTGTCTTGTAAGCAATTTAATGCCTGTATTTGCACTGTTTTGATGCTGAATTTGTGTGTCACTGTCGGTATGCGGATAAAATCCCCCCATATATACAGAGCGGATTGGGAGACGGATTCCCGACATGATGATATTAATTCATTCATTTCTATGGACCTAACCCTTATCCCATCAATGACAACCACATGGACACACATGCATGTTGGCGTACTTATCTAAAGGAGGACCTTCAATTTACTTCGATGGGGAAAAAACCTGAATCCCAATCACGACACCATTAACCCCTACCCAGCCCTAACCTTAACCATAAGTAGCCAAACAAAAAATAAGGCTTTTGGCGTTTTTAGTTTTTTGATTGCATTCACAGATTTTTATGAAATGCAGGATATACTTGAGCAGACTGAAAAAAAATGTCCCCACGCAGTAAAAAGTTACAGGTTTTTATCACGTTGTGGGGATATCTGATATCCCCACAATGTAATAATTACAAAAACACTCGCAGACACACACACACACACACACACACACACACACATAGAGGTTTGTAATTATATCTTTGTGAGGACTCCCCCATTCATTTCTAAGGGGAAAACTCTAATCCCAACATGACAACCTTAACCCCTACCCAGCCCTACCCTTAACCAAAAGTGACCAATCAAAGTAAGAGACTTTTGACATTTTTAGTTTTTTGATAGCATTTACAGATCTTTGTGGGGACCTGAAAAATGGCCCCCACAACATTATAATAAATGTTTTTTATCACATTGTGAGGGATATTTGGTCTCCACAATGTAATACAAACCTAATCCACACACACACACACTCACACGCACAGACACACACACACACACACACACACACACACACACACGCTCATACACAGGTTATTGTCATAAGAGGAACCGGATAAGTAAATTGACATTCTCGAATGCTTCCCCCCACCCCGCGTCTGAACTTCACTTTTTTATTATTTGTCATGAGCCATTATTTTTTGGACAGACCCTGGGGGGGGGGGGGGGTAAATTAGATCCATTGGTTGCTTACCAAGAGTTCTGTGGGGTCACCCCCACAGAACACAGTGATCGCCTTACCCGCGTCATCCCCCATCTTTGTTTGCATTGCTATTCACATTGGCCTGAGTGCCAGTGATTCAGCTGCCAGGGTATAAATCACGGGGAGGAAGCTGATTGGACGGTCTCCAGGGATGCGAAAACATCGCCATGAGCCACGCGTTGGGCGCGGACATGACGGAGCCCAGCTTGCAGCCCCCCCACCTCCGCAGGGAAATGCTCTGCATGAATTTACCCCCCCACCTCACTAGCTTGATGGTAGATCCAGTCTAATAGGTACAATTATCTTACAGACAACAACAATATTTGTACTGAAAAGCTACTCAAAATTCTGTAGAGATATGTTCACCCTACTGCCCATTATCTTTGTAATTATTTTCCCACTACCTGTTTAGCATTTGTTGCGTCATCCTATTTATAAATTAACACTGATAACATCTTAGTTTCATACGCAGCAACTCAAAGCACTCCACGTGTGTCAAAGTCAGACATGACATGAATGTCGCAATCCATCATCATTTTATTTTTCAAATACTTTTTCTCAAAGGCACCAAAAGTCTTGTGTCGGTGTTGTATTTCTTTTCAGTTTGGTCCAAAATTCTTCAAGTGACAGTCGTCCCAATTGTGTTCACAAACACACTTTGTGTTCCAAAAGGCTAATTGTGCAAACAAAATTTTCAAAATCTTTGTCAGTCATGCACACACATTTCACTTCAGTCTGGCCCAAATATACATTAGCATGACGAGTATAACCCCTATTGTCTATTGGTATATAAGTCATCCATCTTCCATAGTAATAATTTATTATGGCATATAGTATTGCGTATTGTCTACTTAATTGTGTTTACTGTAATATAGCATTCCAGAGCAGTGTTTCTCAAGCCCGTCCTTGGAAGTCCTCAGTGTGTTCTACGTTTTTACTCCTTCCCAACTCCCAGAGGGTTCCTGAGGACTGGTTTGAGAAACACTGTTCTAGAGAAGTGTGTCTTCAATGTAAGATATTTAAAAAGACCCATAATAATTTCATTCTTCTTCTTAAATATGAAAGCAAAAAAAAAATGTCTTCCCCTCATCATCTAATTACCTGTTGGTCAGTCTGAGAAAAGCTTTGTAGTTCTTGTCTAAGTTAGTGTAAGATGGCTGATTGGTTTCTTTCCTCACTTATACCTGTTATTCTTCTGGGATCTGGTCGCTGTGATGTTCCCACACAAGGATGCGGGGAGAGTCTCAGCTGTGTGCTATGGGTCAGAGCAGGGCTCTGGGATGCATTTATGATTGGCAGCCATTTATGTTGACGTCCTGACTGAGCACCGGCTGGGTCAGCTCTTAACTGCCATTGTAGCTTTTAGCACCTTTCTGGAATGAGTTGTGGGGTAGCCTATCTAACAAACACATTTAAAATCAAAAGCAGAGGAAGTGATGTATCTATGGCGAGAAGAGACGCAGTAGTACATTACCATAGCCTCGAAAGCTGAGAGCGTATGTAGGACAAACAGACTAAGTGTGTAGCTCTGCCATCTGCCTGTCTGCTGCTGGTCTAACAATGTATCCAGATGTTGGCTGGCAGACGGTCAAATTCTGGAACTTAGGCTTAACCAAACAGTGAGATACAACCTCAACTCTACAACAATTATGGCTTTCAGATTAGGCGCTCCCCCCAAAGCCAAAACGACTTTCTCTTCATACCAGGATCAGTCTGGAAGTGCTCTAGATAGACCCTGACTGCATTTCAGTCTTCTAATTGTTTTCTCTCCTTAAGTTCCATTAAATCCCAGGTGTGAATGAGAGAAAGTCACCCAAACCCCAAGTGACAGATAAGTCACACTGTACTTAACGGTAAAAGTATAGAATAACGCATCATGTACACAATGTTAGCTGTAATTAATTTTTGAGAAATCAGTGTATATTGGGAGACCTTAGAAGCAGTAACTTTGGTTTGCATAAATGATACACCAGGTGTGTTTTTACTTTCTGGTTGTGGAAAGAGATGCTTGTTTGGTGGCTAGAGGTATCTCCTGAATCCCTGGGATTCATGAGAACAAGTATGTGAACATCAGTCAAAATGAAGGGGAGATGTTTTGATTCTGCTATGAGGAAGAAGGTCACTGCTGTGTCTGACAGACTCCATGACACAGAAGCAGCCACTTACATTCCTGCTGATGCTCGTTGAGGTTGTTGTGTCAAAAATCTTTTTGCTGTGAGTCTTCCAAAAATCGCTTCCTACCCTGTTTTAACATGATTATAACTGTGCTGTCATCAGACTGCAATCTGATTTCTGTAGAGTGCACCGTAATTTCATTCCAAGTCAGACTTGGTTGAGTAAAAAAAAGGCATTGTCATTAAGTTTGAGTTTGATTTATATTTAATGAGTGCTTAACCGAAAATTCTTTCATGAATGATTAGCTTTGTGATCCTGTGTGACTTTATTAGGGGTTTTAACCAAAAAACAGAATGTGTTTACAGATGCCCCCCCCCCCTTGCAGTTAAAGCTTCATACATCACCTGCACCAGTTTACACATTGCCAGTGCTGTCCTTCCTGTCTTACCTCTCTGATAGTGCTGTCCTTCCTGTCTTACCTCTCTGATAGTGCTGTCCTTCCT
>JAODKE010000138.1:27933048-27949244 GCA_026779605.1 Mormyrus hasselquistii
GACTGTTTTTTTCTTCCATGGTCCTTTCAGGTCCGCTGCTGGCGGCGTGGGCGGGGGGGTGGGTGGGCGGGGGGGGGGGGGGGGGGGGGGGGGGGGGGTGGTGGTTTTAATGAACTGCACATTTTGGCGACCCGAACCTGGTGGTGAGGTGTCTGGCTGTGGCCAGTGCGTGCATCCGCCTTACGGTGCTACTCAGCAGGGCTGTGCGTGTCTTCTCTGGGCCGGAGTTACAGGCAGGGGCAGCGACACCAGCTACCGCTAAGATAAAGCTGTAAAGTAATCATAACAAAAGCGCGGATGTTATCTCCGCTGCCTCTTGACTCTCCCAGTGCACTGATAAGCCCAGTCCCTTCATCAGACAGATTAATCTGCTAAGCTGTCTGCCTGTAGCCCCTGTGCGCACTGGGATCTAGCAGAGCCAAAACACTCCGGACATGCATAAGAGCCAAGTCTGGGGAGAAGGAGCTGACCAGAGGGGAACACTTACTCTTTCCAGGCTGGGATCTCATGTTCATTGATAAAGTAAGAACAGTGATCAGCATGATGCAGGACTAATCACACATCTGAGAATGAAGAATGGAGATCTTCAGTTATAATTTAGCAGTGGGAAGAGTAGCTGGTTAAATCCTCAGTGCAAGTGACTGTTTTAAGATTACGGTTAGGATTTTTCAGTTTTTTTTGTTTTTTTTTTTTACTGGATTGTTTAAAAAGAATTGTTAAGAATGTTATCATTTGACTGACAAGATCAATATATTGTGTTTAGAAGTCTTAGGCGGTAATAAAAAAAAATGCGTGTGACTATTTATCTGGGTTGTGAGTGCAAAACACAGTATTTTACATACAGTAAAATGATAAGAAATACTAGGGTTCTCCGAAAAAGTTACTGGTATCTAGTTGGATGGTAAGATGAACATCGCTTTGGTTTCCAAACCTTTCTTCAGGGGTACCTCTGCCATTCCATGTATTCGTTAATTTTCACCTCCAGCTCTATTAATTCATTAACTTAATTGATTAAATAAATCGATAAAGTATTGATTAGTCTAACATGGTATGCAAGGGGTCAAGTGAAAAAAAAGCATGGCTGTATTGGACGGTTGCTGCAAATCCTGAGGTGACCTTGGGAGAGGCATTGACTGGCATAATGTCATATTTTACACCAACATGAAGGTCAGTTTAACATGATTTTCTTTGACTGCCTAAGAGTTTTCCACAGTGCTGTACTTTTAACAAAGTGCAAAATTAACCCCAGGAAAGACATTATCTTGAGGAAGAAAATCACAGAGCATCAGCAGGGAAAGCGAGTGAAGTTCTTCACATTTTACATCCAGGAAAGTTGCCTGCTCTCCGGCCAACCGTACTCCTTGGTGTCCTGAGGCAGAGAAGCAGAGAAGGGCGGTCGGTTTCCATGCTGGAGTCCATGCATAAACAACACTGTCAGCATGAAAGACCCCGGGATGAAATAGCATCAGATATGTACGCACGATCCAAAAGCAATCGGGGGGATCTAACTCAAATACCCCCATTCCCTCAGATGCACAACAAAGGCTTCCCAGCAGGTAATCGGAATGCCGTGCGGGGAGACCGCAGAGAAGAGCCGAGAGCCGACCCACAGCCAGAGACAGCCGCTCTCCCCCAATTGTTTCAGAGACGTCTGTCTTTGTCTGAAGTGGAGATATTATTGTGAGATGCACAAAGGAGGAAGGCGGACGGAACGCTCAAAGAAGATGATGGGGAGAAATTAGCAGGGAGATTTAGATAAGCCTACATCGCCGCTATCGCTTTCTAATGCGATTTAGCGCGTAGATTGAACAAGCCCCATGGAAGGATGGCTAAGACATGGAGGTAATTAAGGGGCAGGTCTGGTGTAAACAGAGCAGGTCTGGGGGGAACTTGCTGTTGGGAGGGCGGTTTTCACAACACAGAATGCTAAGGTGGCACCAAGGACATTGGCTAGGCTCTGATATCTCTCACATTCAAGCAAAAAAGCAAATCCCAATCTGAAAAGGTGAATTGTACTGAAATTCTTGATCAAATAAGTATGAAGTCTGCAATTGCTTGTACTTCACAATGAGCTCTGTTTTTCAACAGATGAGCCACTCCAGGCTAGATGGATGCCTGGTTATTTTCATTGTCATGTGGCCCAGCAGTAACCTGAACCTCATTTCCTGAAAGGTGATCAACTTAATCCCTTGGCAAACAAACGTC
Source organism: Mormyrus hasselquistii (assembly GCA_026779605.1). Taxonomy (NCBI): domain Eukaryota; kingdom Metazoa; phylum Chordata; class Actinopteri; order Osteoglossiformes; family Mormyridae; genus Mormyrus; species Mormyrus hasselquistii. Next base: position 27,935,254 of record JAODKE010000138.1, read on the forward strand.
AAACAGCTAAGAGTGAGATAATGTGTTTATATGCAGAAGATGTGGTGCTGATAAAATCATGGAGAGTCATAGAAATGGCTTCACTACTTTTTACTTCAGCACCTTGGACAGATCTGTGAAAGGTGATGTTGCTCTTTTTGGAAAAAATGTCATGTTATTGTAAGAAAAATATACATTAATGAATGGTGAGCTGGCCTTGCATGGTATGGTGTGGCAGTTTTGGACTCTTTGTAAGGCATGACATACCATCCAAGCTCAATGTAGATCTTTGATGACTTTGTTGGGTCACACAACATCAGACTGACAATGGCTCAACGCTGCATGTCTGGAGAGAGGCAAGATGAGACAGACCCTTCTGACCTTTTTCCTATGCATCATAGACAGCATCCTGATTGGTAGAAACACCGCAAGGTATACTGAATCTCTCTATTAGACATTCTCTACAATATTCACACTCGTATGACATATTTTGCCAGAAATAGGCAATAAACAATTCAAAGAGTACATTTTACAGCAGAATTGTTCATCTAAAAGTCTCACATGTTCAGCTTTTGGGTACAAAGCCTAATAACATTCAACAGAGCAGCTAGCAAGAGTTGTGTATGCCAATTCTTGTGGTAGCATTACTGTCTCTTCCCAGTCCCCTCAGCCATTTCCCAACCTATTCAAAAAAGGGGATTGAATTGTACTCCTGTAAATAATGTGCATAAATGCATGAATCACAAATAAATTTGATTATGGATGATAGCTGCTGGACTTAGGATGCACAGAATCTGGTCTGGATCTATGATCCAGTCATCCATCTGTTGGACATGAGGTTCTGAGGGTGGGATGATGGAGTCAGTCTGCTGGGTCATCCAACATGTGGATCCACTCACTAGAGACGATGGTTGGCCAGTTGTCGATCCAGTTTATGGTCTGTTAGCTCTAGACAGGTGGCTCCATGCAGGAGGCACCTAAATTAATAGATCATCAGCTAAGGACTATGTATCATATTGATAAATAGCCTACAGAGAAGCATTAGTTAACTAAATGAAAAATGGAATATCCCTGATGAACGCAACTATGACAGCAAAATAAAAGATAAGAGACAGAGGGTACATTTAACTATGAGGGAGACCTGAGACAACACCAAAATCAGGCATGGAGCAGCTCTGTGGTGAAGCACATCCCCTGCTCAGAACATTTAACTATAGTAGAAACTAAAAAGTAGTTCCTCACCTTAATAAGGGATCCACAGGAAGAGAGTGTGTCTAAGTTCTGCACATGACAGATAGATTATTCCATAAAATGTTTAAAAGTTTGTTGCTTTTTGTGGTTCAAACAAGGTAATGGAAATCTTTTGAACAACATAACTAGCCTGGAGTAGGACGTAAGTCGGTTTATGGCTCTAAGGGCGAGAAGTAGTGTTTCATATTCTGCTCCAAATTTGGTGGGTCTCCAGCATAGTCAGCTAAGTACGAGATGTCCATCTTAATGGACGGGGATGTTCGGGACGTCCAAGCCTTTTAGATCTTGCACAGAGCATGAAACATACCTCTAATCAGGAGAACGTGAAGCACCAAGCATCTTCCACTGTCACTTAGGTCTTTTTAGTGGTTTGTATCTAAGTGATAGACAGTTTGATTTTGAAGGATATCAAAAATAAAATGCATGAGATACTGACCTCACCTAGATTAAATGAGCCATGATGAACCACCTGTGAGAAAAACAAAGCAGGAGATAGCGATCCGCTGTACTTCATTTTGTACTAATAAAACCTTTTTGTTCCAGGTAGTTTTTCATTGCTACTCTATAGCTAACCTATACAGTTACTACTATATGAAATAATCAGTCCATTACCGTGAAGCAAACGGTAAGTATTTTTGGGCTTTAAAACAATGCGATTTCCTCCCTATAACCAAACATAGTTCCTGGCTGCCTGGAAGCTAACAGCAGAAGGTCAGAAATGTCACTGCTCATGGAAGGATATTGTCATTTAAGTTTTCAAGTTGCGTTTCAGCAGCAGTCTTTCCAGCCAGAGACCGCAACCGGCACATGTGCCACGCTATCGGCCGTGTCATCACATCTGAAGCTGTTCCCTCAGCTCCCCACTTATTACTGCACTTCTGTCTGTATGTTGCATGTGTAGCACTCAAAATATTCGTGCCTGCGTTGGCTGCACACGCTATTGTTTTGCCTCGCGCTCGCGCCTTACAGATAAGGGGATGGAGATAACATCCAGGGCCCTCTTCTCCTGGTTTGATGTGGTTTCTTAGCGACAGATCGCAGAGATTAGCGACGCGTAATTAGCTGCGTGTCCCGCTGGCTGCGGTTGTGTACCATCATTTCAGCACTAAAAGCAAACAGGATGAGTGCGGCCCTCATGATGCTGCAGACGCCGCGCCGCGTCGCGTGACCTGTCTGCGTTCATCCCGCATGGGCCCAAGTGTCTGTCATAGTACAAAATAATAGTACCACGCTATTCAACTCCAGCATGCATGGTTTTCTGCCAGCACCAGTCTGCTACCTTTCCAAATAACTGGTTCAATCTTACCCCTTCAAAGCTCAGCTGACTATTCACAAGATTTAACCTCTCATTTCTATCTTTGATATACTGTCATTTGTAATTAAATGAGCATTATTTTGCCATCTTTATTGCTCATCATATGGCAGCCCATTGGCACAGGGCGTAGCGCTGAGTGTGGAGTTTTACACGCATGTCCTCCCAGCGCTTGGATTTCCGCCCAATGTCCAAAAACATTTGATTAGTTGAAATGGCGTCTTTAAATTGCTCGTAGTATGTGCCGGCAATGGACTGAAGTCCCGTCCAGGCTGCTCGCTTGACTTGTGCCCTCCGCTTCCTCTGACAAGTCCCAGACTCTACAACCCAGCACTGGATAAGCAGTAATGGAAGATGGATTATGTCATTATTCTTTGCTGCCGAAACAACATGCTTTTATGATTATCTCTTACATATTTCCTAGACGTGAACATGATGTCCTTTGGTGCTTGATATACCTCTACCCCCGGCAGGCATTGTGACTTTAAGAACCTTGACCAGCGTAGGAATGAACCTTTTGCATACATGTGGTGTTAAAGCACACTTATGGTTTTGCTTATGGCTGACAGTGCCGGCTATTCGTGGATAGAGCTCTGTGAAACGAGAGCCGATACTGAGCCTTAAAGGTACTGCTTGTACCTTTTATTTCCATACCTGGCAGCAGGGTAGGACACAGTCTCCTGCATGCATGATTAGGGCGGGGGGGCTGTTAGCTGATGCCGTTTTCTATTGTTTTTTTTTTTTTGTAAAGCGGGGATAGCAATGTAAATATGCCGGTACATGCAGTTATTCATTATGGTTATGTTAATATGTTAATGCTCCATTCCACTTATTCCCATTGAATTAGCCCTTCAGCCTGATTACCTGTATGACATTTGCTGTGGAGACGTGCGTTTATTTTAACACACCGTCTCCATCCAAAAGTCTCCATGGGATATCTTTGCTCTAACTGGCAAGAGGTGAAACTCAGCAAATGTCTTCAACCGCAGACCTTCTAAATGATAACTCGGCGTGCCTTTTAGTGTATCATGTTTCTCGAAAGATTCCACAAAACGAAAGAGAAGGAAAGAACGTCTTTGGAAGAAGTGTGCTGAGATCCTGCAGAAGATCACACAGAATGAAGCTGACGGCCATCGCGGTTGCTTAACGAAGCCAGGTCCAGAATTTCCTGTCCCTGCTTGGAGGTGTTTTGTTCCTGACCCTCGTTCATCATGTACATGTACATGAACAGGATCCAGTCAGCGGCTGTTGTTTTGTATCATTTTATTGTGCTAATGGAAGTATTGGTATCGGCCCGCTAATGGACTGACTGACCTGCATTTACTGAAACATCACCAGGTTCCACATGCACTTCCTTCCGTTTTATTAATGTTTTCTTAATTTGTTTGGCTAAATAATTTTGTCAGTTTTGTCTCAAGAAAATAAAAATCCATTTTCAGTTCTTAAATGAAACTTGTGGTTATCCATAGCAGGTTTCCGGTGTGAAAGGAAAGGCAGGTTGTCCTCTGGTCAGAACAGTAAAATACTGCAGAGCACGAGCAGCCAAACACACATCATGCTCTGCAGCCAAGCAGCCACCCTTTGTTAAACTTTATAATGATGCACCTTCAGGATATATACTTTCACATTTCACATGTCTACATAGTACAAGATGTACATTGTACGTAATTAATTGTTTTTTTTTGTTCTTTTTTCTCAGCTTTCATGAAGTTTTGAAGGGCATAGTCAGGTGTGTAGACCGTTGCTCTTGATTTTGAGACTTGGAAAATGTTGCAAAGTCTGTAAATCCTGCTCACAAAAGAAAAATGGAACTTACTTTCATTAAATGGTGCATTCCACCAGTCCTCCTTCTATGCTGGATGTATTATGGTATTTTTCTAGAGGTATGATGGTATTATTCTTTGTGCATGACACTAACCATATATGTGTCATGAGTTTTTTTATGCTTATGTGTTTTTTTCACATGCGCTTTTGGTTGTTTTACTTCAACATGCTAATAATTATTTTACTAGTCCATTGACAGGGTAAGTTTGCCCTTTTGTTATGTCTGTCAGCTAATTAAACGACCCCCAGCAATCCTGTTTCTGTGAAGAACCATTCCTTCAATGAACTTCCAGTAACGCAGGAATCCCAGTTTGGCCAAGAAGACTGGGTGCTCTTCTTTAAAACACATGCGGCAGGAGTAGCCTGTAATTACAGGGAGCATGGTGTGAGAGGCTGCGACAGATGGAGATACAGAAAAAAATGCATGAAGATGTAAATTGTATGTAATTAAATGGTTTTATTTGTTTTTTTCCCTCAATTTTAATGAAGGTTAATCCTGCTTTTTGAGAAAAGGTGAAATTCAGGACTTCAAAGCAGGATAGCTTATCTTTGGATTTTTACATTTACACCTTTTTTGTTTCATTATACTTAATCGCCTCAACAATACGCTGTGAAAGAATTATCAAATGTTGCTTGTGTGCGGTGCCACACCGCTATGGCAGATGAGCAGTGTGGGATTGATAATGACGTATAGAGAGCTTGACATCTTCTCCTGGACAGAAATGAGAGACGACCAAAGCTATGATTCATGCGAAAGAACTGTAATGCCTTTCTCATTTATTCTGCATTTGGCCGGTTCACTGAAACTGAAAACCAGAGAAAATCGAAATGCTACAGCAAACCATTTTGCAGTCCCTGGAAGCAGAACTGCAGCGTTAGTGCGTGAGGAGCAGCACCAAATAAAGGAAAACAAAGGGAAGGCTTCAGTGCTGGACCACGCACATGGTCTCCTAATCTCCCCTCAGTGGGTCAATTTAACATCCTTGGATCGACATCAGTACAGAGTTCTGAAAATGCAGTAACTGTGCGCCCTGTCTGTGTATCACCTTCATTCTCTTCATTTCCATCGTGGTGACATCATGTACAAGCAGTCGACGACATGGTGGAGGGTGGCGGTGGGGATTCTTGCACTCTAATCACCAAGGTTACAGTTTTACGGCCTCCTATGCGGCGCGGCTTCAGGCTGGGCGCGCCCGCAGATGTCTCTGCGTCCGCGCTGCCAGCTGGGAGCCTGTCTCAGGGCAGCAGTGAAGGGAGCTGCACTGCGACTTTGAACGAATGAGAATTTATCGAGCCCCTGGCTCAACTGCGGATTCCAGAGAAGCTGAGGCCCTGACACGCCACGCTTTCATATAAATAAAGCCGCAGGGGTGGGGGTCCCAGCCAACATCTGGAATATGTTATGGCCCATGCACACAGCCAGGTCTGCGGCATTTGTGATACCACAGCCCCCCGCCTCCCCCCCCCACAAACAGCTCTGCTTCCCAACTGCCTTCCTCCTGTTAGACCTGCGGTTTCACAAACTGCGAGACACACACACTGACCCTTTGTAACGAGGATAATACTCAGACTCAATTCTAGGGCTGTAACCTGAAACATTCTGACTGAAGTACTTTGTTAAATACTGTTGTACTACAAAAAAAAGGCTGATCTGCAAAGTGACACCGTAATATTTTTGAAGAGGTATGATAGTATTATTTTTGTGCCCGACACTAACCAAATATGAGTGAGCTATTTTCTGATGCGCATTTTTGGTTGTTTTACTTCAACGTACTAATAAATAATTTACTGGCCCACTGACAGAGTAAGTTTGCTTTTTTGATATGTTTATCAGCTAATTAAAGGACCCCTAACAATCCAGTTTCAGTGAACTTCCAGTAATGCAGGAACAACTAGGAATCCCTGTTTGGCCAAGAAGACTGTGCGATATGGGTGCTCTTCTTTAAAACACATGCGGCTGGAGTTGCCTGTAATTACAGGGAGCATGGTGTGAGAGGCTGCGACAGATGGAGATGCCTTACGACCACAAACCCTCATACCTCAAGAAGGTCACTTTACAGAGTCACCTTTTGCCTAAGGCCAAAATCTAGACACCGTTGTGTTTCGTTTCAAGTTCCCCATGTCATCTGTTAATTCTTGTATTCCCTCTGAATGAATGGAAACATGGTTCATATCTACATGTTGGACGTAAACATGCATGACGTTTCCGAGACATTCTAGGCCAGACTGGAGATTGTGAACTAACAGCAGGTGACAGGTCATGTGGGATGTCTGATTTGCATATTTCTGGACAGGATAGCAGTTGGCCAGTAGGGGGCCTTTTCCTGGGGGATTAATGTCGCTTGAAACACCACAACAGTGTTTTTAACAGAAAAGACCTCAGCTAGCATTGGCAAAAAGAAGACTTTGAAACCCGCGATGGCTTTTAACTCTGTGTGCTGTCAGTCATTATGAACTAATTTCCCTAATGCCAACTTATGAGTTTAATGTGCCTGTCTAATCCCACCATAATTATTTTAAAAATATGTATTATGATTAGCTAAAACTTTCTTCCCCAGATGGTCTTCAAACTATCAGTGATAGACAGCCACCTTAATGTCAGTCAGTTTTGGCAGTGGGCAGAGCATCAACAGGAGCCAATCAACAGAAGAGCTAGCAGTGCAGAGAGAAGAATTCCAGCCACCTGGTTCAACAGCTGGTACAGGCAGGTCATTAGTTATAAGGATTTGACACAAAAGCAGATGTTGAGACCAGCATTCTCTCCGGTATATGACACCACTGGCAGGGCCAGACTGGCACCGCGTTCAGATATCCAGTGTTAGTTTGGATAGCATGGAGGGCTGAGGAGGCCAGCATGCAGAAGCAAGGTGAACACAGCAAAAAGGGCCATCTTCTCTGGCAGCCAAAGACATTAATGGATCTGTTGCTTAATGAAGTCAGGTCCAAAATTTCTATTTCCTGCTTGGAGGTGTTCAGTTCCTGACCCTCGTTCATCATGAACAAGCCTGGGGATTAGGTTTTTGTTTTTGTGTCATATTTTTATTTCACTCTTTTCATTTTTCCCTCTTTTACAGATAATGGAAGTTTTTTTTTAACGTGCCCTTATTCATTAAACAAAATCATAATCATTCTTTTTTATTCTGCTAAGCATTGTAGTGTAATTATAATACTCCAGAGTAAATTAAGCAGTAACTCCGCTTCTGCACTGCGAGTTAAATTGTAAATAAGGCTGGCTTAATTGACAGGTAGAGGTGTAATTTCATTTCCGCTGCCACCCCTGTTTAATTTACAGGCAGCTTATGGACGTGAAGCCGGCGAGTCGCCTGCTGTCTGACCGCTTTCCGAGTGCGACTGAACACGCAGTTACAGCTGTCCCCGGGGCGCTGTGGCTTTGACAGGCGTTTTAATGAGCGTGCTCAGTGCGGGTCAGGGCGTGGGAAAACGTGTCGCTGAGGGCAAGCAGCAGGGAGCCCCCCCGCCCCCCATCCCACCATGTATCCCGGACTCCCAGACAGTAACAATGTGTTATTAATAACCCCTGGGGCTGGGGTGTGACCCTTCTTGGTCCATGTGGCCTGGTAAACGTTTCCGGTGTGACACTTTGTTGGGGAGAGGGGTGAGGGGTGCATAAGACCGTTTCTGGAACAGGTGGATGTCATTTTTTAAAAGCAATGACAGCTGACGCAGCTGCGATTTACAAATCACTTGTTTTCACTGAGACCTTCAGTGCTTTGACTATAGATGAATAACACCAGATTGGAGAGGTCTGTGTTTGCGTGTGATTGTGCTTTTCAGGTGTGTGTCTGTGACTGATGGTAGAGGCCCGTGAATGACGGTGCTGATCAGGACTGTGTCTGTAACTAATGGCGGCTGCCTGTGCGTGACGGTGGTGATCAGGTCTATGTCTATGACTGACGGCTAATGCTTGTAAGTGATGGTGATCAGGTCTGTGTCTGACAGTAGATGCACATGAGTAACAGTGCTGATCTGGTCTGTGCCTGTAACTGATGGCAGATGCCTGTGAGTGACAATGCTGATCAGCTCTGTATCTGTGACTAACACAGGAAGTCTATAGGATGCATCTCCGACTGGTCAATTCCACGCATGTTTCTGTTGATAAACATCACCACAGAGGGCAGAGACCTTGCCAAGAACAGTGACATTTCAGATAAAAACAAAAGGAATTTGGTGCATGAGGACTCATATATATCAAACCCTGTGAGTCTGCATCCCCATATGTTTACGTCCCTCATAAAAGTAATACAGCTGCACAATTTATAATTTCATGCTGATTTACATATATATTAAACCATTTTCATAGCTGGATAGTTACTGATCAGATACAGATCATGTCCTCCTGTTATAACATTACTTTAACTGCTCCCTGGTTTCCTCATTTAAGTCTTTCAACTTCCTCTGTGTGATTTGGATTAAACTGCTCCTGCTTTTACATCTGTCATGCTTTCTGCCTAGACAAACAAACAAGGTTACCAGTATTTTAAATGCTAATTATGAAGACCTTTACTTGGTCATATAGTGAGTTTTACATGTTTGTTGCATGTGACATGCCATTTCAGGTCACGCTAACCCTAATCCTAACCCTAACCTCCTTTATTTAAAAAATGTTTGTGTTTTCTGTCTAGTGGTGGGTTAACAAAAAAGTCTTTCTGGAAGTATTATGGCTCACTATCAGAAATAAAACTGCTTTTTTTCCATGATAAAGAAGGTGTACAGTATATGTAACGTGTGGTATGAGGTGAAGTCAAATGTATGAGTTTATGACACACAAGCACAAGGAATCAGTATATGTGTCATGATGCGACTCGCACTTATCGTATCAACTGGCTTCAATTCACCATCTCCACCTGGGTCGCCAATTTTCTCTAAAAAGTTTGTACGCATGGGCCACAGTTTCCGAACGGATACGCACATTCCGCCGTCAAGTTTGTTTCTATAGATCATGATGTTTGCGTGGGAAGTTGCGTACGCCTCTTTCGGATCCCGATTTGTGCATTAGAAATGAGACCCTAGAGCTGTAGTCAAGACTACCTTTGTTGAATCTAAGACTAGGTCTAGTCAAGACCAATCCAAGACTGAGTCCAGAGATGTCTGAGGCCATGGATGCTCAGTTTGATTCAGCGAGTTTGTAGTTTTATTCAGTGTTATGTGAGGTCATGTGTGTTTGTGGTTTTGTTCAGTGCCGTGTGCGGTCACAGTGCTCCGTTCGTTTCAATACGTTTGGTGTTTTGTTCAGTGCTGTGTGAGGTCATGGTGTTTGGTTTGTTTCAGTGCCTTTCTGGTTTTGTTCAGTGCTGTGTGAGGTCACAGTGCTCCGTTCATTTCAATATGTTTGTGGTTTTGTTCAGTGTTGTGTGAGGTCATGGTGTTTGGTGTTTCAGCATGTTTGCGTTTCTGTTCTTTTTTTTTTTTTTTTGAAGTCTTCTCCACACAAAGTATACCTAAGCTATGCTGACTGATGTATTTACATGTGTTCTAAGCTGCTAACATTGGGGAAGACATTTTGCCAACTCTCTCACGAGAGGATATCCAAGATCTCTTTCCTGGTCCTGAGCACTTCCTGCGGCGCAAAGCCATTTGGCTTTTGTGTTTCTGTTCTGTACCATGTAAGGTCAGGGTGGTCAGTTTGTTTCAGCATGTTTGTGTTTCTGTTTTGTGACATGTCAGATCATAATGCTCACAGAAACAGTGTGTGGTTCTGTTCAGTGCCGTGTGGGGTCATGGTGCTCGGTGTTTCAGTGTGTTTGTGGTTTTTGTTCAGTACCCTGTGAGGTCACAGTGCTCCGTTTGTTTCAGTGAGTTTGTGTTTTTTTTCTAGCACCATATGAGGTCATGGCACTCAATTTGATTCAGTAAGTTTGTATTTCTCTTCCATATTGCATTAGGTCACGGTGCTCGGTATGTTTCAGTGTGTCTGTATTTTTGTTCTGTGCCAAATGCCTAAAAAGCATCTGCTCTGGCCCAGACAGAGACCTTCAGTCAGGGAACACGTCAGAACTGTAAGTGATGGCTTTTTACAGTTAAGAGAAATCACCTCTTCAGCTCAAGAGGCAGTAAATTACAAGCCCCCGAGCAGCACTTGAAGTGAGGAAGTCCACATGAGCAATGAGGCAGCCCAGGCCATGTTCTTTGGCCTCTTTCCAAGAGGGCACCTCATGAGTTTACTTTGTATTACCAGCCACCTGTGCTGCGACTAATTTAATTTGGTTTCCTGCAGGAAGAGATGGACCTCCTACAAAAAATAACATCCCTTGAGGAATCATAAAACTGACATTCGCTCTCAGCTAATGAGTCCAATATCCCTAGTGCCTGGTGCCCTCTTCCTGGAAGGAGATGGTGAGTTGCGCAGTGAACATTCACAAGAGGAAGTCTGAAGTTATTGCTTAATGACTCCAGGAGGAGATTGCTGGCAACATTAACGGACAGTTATCTCAGCTACCTGTTACTGAGTGGTACTGTTCTGTAGCGCTTGGCAGACTGAGGCATCGCAGCAGTGGAAAGGAGAAGAGGCAAGACAATTTCAAATAAAGCAGCTCTTTAATTGGAGCCCTTAAAAGGGCCGCATGACAAGTACTGTAACAACCACAACTCTGAAACAAATATCAGGGAAAGGCAAGGAAGTCTGACACTGGACTGGAAGGCACATGCATGGTAACTGTTTGCATATTGCACAGAAACACATGAGTAACTGGCACAGATCTGGGCACACACAGGTAAACACACTGGCATAAACCAAAGACTGCACTATTTACAACAACAGTTACACAAAGGGCTATTTGCGTGCCTCAAGAGCATGGCGGAAAATGCTAATAGACTCCGCTATGCGGAGCCATCTCACCGGTGCTACAGCACATTATGTGTGCATAAAATTCTAATAATGAAAAGTACATCAGTGCTTGCTTGATATGAGGGAGCTGGTGGTGCTGCAGCCCACTGGGTACAACATGACTCATTGTGTTCGGAACAGTGGTAACTCAGTGCTGTTTTCTAAACTTTACCTGAGTTACTCCACGTTTTCGGACAGATGGAGTGAAAGAATCACCAGGTCCTTCCAAGTACTTCGAGCAGCTCCTGACCCTTGACTGTGAGCTTGCTCTCATGCTTCTGGGCCCGTCCAGGGGGTATGATATACCCTTAGCCTCTGTTTCGACTCCCAAATCAAGGCTCCTTGTAAATAATTCACGAGTCAGCGTGCGGCCGCCGTGCAGCCTGCTCCTGCCTCTTACGCTTCCATTTCATCAGCTATTCCTTTTTGTTCAGAACTTCAAGCCTCCCCGTTGATGGGGATCAAACAAGGCTCGTCTTCTGACCTCAAGCCTTAGAACCCAGCATGTCCATGAGTTTTTGGAAGAGTAACACTTTTCAAAAAAATGTGAGGGGGAAAATATTTTTAAATACTTATAAGTCATTGAAAGTGAGACCAGGGTTCCTTCCAGGTCATAGGTCACTATCATCCATGGAAGCTCTGATATATTTCTGTTATTGCCCCAAGTGTTACATGAACATTAACAGAATATCGACATCTTGCCATCCTTGAGATCCAACGCTTCATTAGATTTACGTGAACAAAGGTTAAGTTCTGTTAATTCTTCTTCAAACCTTCTTTAAACCTTCTTCTAGATTATACCTGCCATCAATTTGCCAGTATATACTACAGTATATGCTACATTGTGTCATTATCTTAATGTGTTGTTTTCTAACAATGAAAACACACTATTCTTTCCTCTTATAAAATGTCGCTTTCTTCCCAAGGGTGAATCACCGACTTTATTAGTGGAACGGTCACTGGTGAAGTACACAGAACGATTATGTCGCTGTTGGTAAAATGGTCAGTCATGAAGTGGACACTTAGTGAACAGAGCATCAGTGAAGTGTGTGGTACCAATGACGACTGGAATGTGGTTAATGGCGGGATCATCGGTGAAGTGTGCATTCAGGGTGAAAGGGACACTAAGTGAAAAGGTCAGCAGTGAAATGGACACTCTGAAAGGTCAGCGGTAATTGGACAGGAATGTCATTGGTGAAGAGGATGTCCTGTATGTGGCAAGAGGCCAGGCTATGTGTGCTTCATGGCTAAGGCGCAGTGGGGGGGCTGAGGACTGACTGCATTCCGGTCTGAGCAGCTACATATACCCCTCCTCCTCCTGATAATCAGAGTTGGGGGGGGGGGGGGCTGCTTCACTCAGCATGGGGCTTTCACAGAGAAAGGCTACCTGGTCTTTATGTGTATGTGCAAATGCAGGACCATCCCATACTTGTGCTGAGACAAAGCCTGGGACATTTCAGCAAACAGTTTCCTCCTGATGGACTCCCCAGTGCCCTTATCATGCAAATAAACCAGAGGGGAGCTTTGGGGCTTTAACCTGGGATTAACCCTCAACCTATATATCTGTCTGTTTTAACCATGGCTTAGCATCACAAGATTGCCAAATCACCGTGCATGAGTGCTCGCGTGTGTGTGAGGCAGGGGAGAAAATGTGGCTTTGTGTTTACTGAGCCGCAGTGAACTTGATTTGGGAACGAAACTCCTGGAATATCCTGCTTTTTATATCAGCTAGGGTCAGAGTTCATGGAGTTTCACAACAAGAGTGAATGAGTGTCAGACCTCACCGCTGCACTCAATGAGTAACACTGAACACATCTTATACAAGCACAGTCTTAATTTACTATAAAGTAACAAGTAACTATTGTTAAGTAGAACATTTTATTTGTGTGTGTAACTGTGTGTTTAGGACAGGGTCAGCGGCCTGTAACTCTGTGTGTATAGGACAGGGTCAGGGGCCTGTAACTGTGTGTGTATAGGACAGGGTCAGCGGCCTGTAACTGTGTGTGTATAGGACAGGGTCAGGGGCCTGTAACTGTGTGTGTATAGCATAGGGTCAGGGGCCTGTAACTGTGTGTGTTTAGGACAGGGTCAGGGGGCTGTAACTGTGTGTGTATAGCATAGGGTCAGGGGCCTGTAACTGTTTGTGTATAGGACAGGGTCAGGGGCCTGTAACTGTGTGTGTATAGGACAGGGTCAGGGGGCTGTAACTGTGTGTGTATAGCATAGGGTCAGGGGCCTGTAACTGTGTGTGTATAGCATAGGGTCAGGGGCCTGTAACTGTGTGTGTATAGGACACGGTCAGGGGCCTGTAACTGTGTGTATATAAAAGGGTCATGGGCCTGTAACTGTGTGTATATAACAGGGTCAGGGGCCTGTAACTGTGTGTGTATAGGACAGGGTCAGGGGCATGTAACTGTGTGTGTATAGGACAGAGTCAGGAGCCTGTAACTGTGTGTGTATAGGACAGGGTCAGGAGCCTGTAACTGTGTGCGTATAGGACAGGGTCAGGAGCCTGTAACTGTGTGGGTGTAGGACAGGCTCAGGAGCCTGTAACTGTGTGCGTATAGGACAGGGTCAGGAACCTGTAACTGTGTGTGTGTAGGACAGAGTCAGGAGCCTGTAACTGTGTGTGTATAGGACAGAGTCAGGGGCCTGTAACTGTGTGTATATAACAGGGTCATGGGCCTGTAACTGTGTGTATATAACAGGGTCAGGGGCCTGTAACTGTGTGTGTATAGCATAGGGTCAGGGGCCTGTAACTGTGTGTGTTTAGGACAGGGT
>JAODKE010000138.1:27950076-27962414 GCA_026779605.1 Mormyrus hasselquistii
TATATAACAGGGTCAGGGGGCCTGTAACTGTGTGTGTATAGGACAGGGGCAGGAGCCTATAACTGTGTGTGTATAGGACAGGGTCAGGGGCCTGTAACTGTGTGTATATAACAGGGTCGGGGGCCTGTAACTGTGTGTGTATAGGACAGGGTCAGGGGCCTGTAACTGTGTGTATATAACAGGGTCAGGGGGCCTGTAACTGTGTGTGTATAGGACAGGGGCAGGAGCCTATAACTGTGTGTGTATAGGTCAGGGTCAGGGGCCTGTATAAGTGTGTGTGTAGGACAGCGTCAGGGGCCTGTATGTCTGACCCAGTTAAAATTATGTGATCCAAGCATGCTGAACACATTAAACCTCTTTCTCATCATGCATTTTCATGCCCGGTATCAGGTTTTGACTAAACCAGGTTCTCTAATGATGCAATTATCTTGATTTTTGCTCTCCACTTTAATCAGAGTTAGCCTGAAACATCACCCTGATTTTGATGAAAACAAAAGCTGTTCATGGGCTTTTGCTGAATAAAAGGGGACAGTAAATATATAAAACATAGATCGCTTACACCACTCTGCACATTAATCATGGAGTCAACTACAAATTTCTCTTTAAAGTTCCATGCGACTTAATACTAAGTAAACTATTTTAGTCTTTAGTGGTTTACCTAAAGATAATGTCAATATCACAACAAGATATCACTCTTTGTGATGATTTCTAGCTTAAATGACTGGGGATTTTAATGGCCTCTAGTCCTCAGTGTTTAATGTTCTTGAAGTGTGTCTTGTTTGCATAAGAATTCCCACAATGCACAGGGAGCACCCAGCACTATATGACCAGTCGCACAGTTTCCAGCACTGACATTTTCACAAGCAGTCACAGTGTCTCAGTTTCACTCCATCGCAGGTTTAAGATGCTGTTAAGATAGGTGCTGAATTTTTCAGCTCCCCTCAGAAGTCTGGTTGTGGTAACTAAGCGCCATCCTTCCCCCGTCGCTTTTTCAACCCCTTCCCCGCTCATCCAGCCCTATTTCTCTGCTTCTGAAACACGGCTTTCAGCCCTTCATCACTTGTCCTTTTCAATAATTCAGTTTTTCAGCTCACAGGCTTTGGTTTCCTTCATGCCTCCTGCCAGAAAACAAGAAACAAGCCTGTCCAGGATGTAGCTCTGGGTTTGGGTGACCACACCCTGAGCGGCGGCCATTCCTGGCTTTTTGTTGGTGACCTGGGGGGGGGGGGGGGGGATTAGCCTTTGAGGAGCTTGCGTCCGTTCCCAGCAGGCAGCTGTCTTTGCAGTGATAATTAGAAAGTCCAGCCTCCGACAACTCCGCTTACCCTTCCCTGGTTGCCTGAACACAGCCATTTTGGCTTGACCTCCTGCTTTCTCAGAGGCCAAAGGTCGTAAGGTTTATAATGTTTCAACCCTTTTCAACATTTTGCCTGTATCTGTAGATGGTTACCTTTGCATTCTGGTGTGAACTTTATTGTTCTTAACTCTGGGTCATGTAAAGCCATCTTTTGACTCTAGTTTGTCTACTATATTGTCATCTATATGATAAAGAAACAGCTGTTTTTTTTCTCATTTTAATGCTACCCTTTGGTAGTCTGTAGAGTCTGTAGAGTGTAAGAAGCGTTTTATTCATTTTTATTAGTGATTGTGCTATTCCCCGATGTCTGCTTTCAGAAATGCCTCTGCGTCTCTTCTCACTCGTTAATCCTGTCTTTCTCATACTCGCTCTCAGTAACTTTCAGAATTTTAAGTAACATGTCTCCACGGTAACCTGCTGTCCGTGCCTCTGGATGGCTGCGAGGCTCTGCCTATTACTGTCATGGCATGGCCGTCTGCTGGCTTCTCCTAACTCAGCACTCAACCCCATTTATTCACCAATCATGATTCATTTGAAGAAATAGATTAGGAATTCCCCCATTCCCACCGTGACCTTATTCTGTAGGGTGTCCTCGGATAGTGGCAAAGCTACACTCTTATGGTACGAATGAAGTCCCCAGCAGAATCCTGAATGTTCTGTACAGAGAGATGCTCATTTACTAACTGGGCCTGACTGAAATGTAGCCTGCTCTCCTGGAGGCCATAGAGAAAACTCACTCCGTTTTTTCTATTTATGTTTGACTTGTGTTTTCAGCTCATACCCCCAGTTCACTTGCCCCACTAAATTCTTTTCTTCCATTCTTTTCCCTTCTTCACCTCCTTTTTCTTAGCAGTATGTCATCCTTCTATCTCGTTGCGCCCGATTTTACCTTTAAAAGTGAATTTACAAGTTTGGCCAATATGAAATCCCTCCAGTACCTGAATGTAGTTCAGGGTGACTTTTCATTTGCCAAAGAAGTTTATGAGTCTCATAAATGGGCCGAGGATAGGAGAGTGTGGGCATGAGCAGACTGCTCTCTCTCTGGCAGGCTTAGCCGGCGATGAGACATGCTTTCCAGAGAATGAGAGTTCTTCATCCTGACTCGAATTCTCCCCACGTCCTCGGCCTGAAAGGAGAACACACATTGACAATTTCCTGAACTAGATCTCAAGCACCATGTATCGGAAATAAAATCACGGCGCACCGCTTTTCTGCTTGTTAAACCGAAAGGAAGAATGCATATCCATCCATTCATCTATTAAACAAAGCATGGTGAGTGTCACCTGGAGCACCATTCCAGCGAAGAGGACAGGGCTGCTGCAGAGTACACCCTTGAGGCAGGGGACATGCACATTCACACACTATGGACAATTTGGAGACACCAAGTAGCCTAACATAATGTCTGTGGTTTGTGGGAGACAGATTACCCAGAGGAAACTACTCATGCTGTCGCCTGTGTTCTTGACCTCAGTTTGAGCCCATCCGGCATTCTGTCAGGATCCTTATACCAGCTGCGGGGCCAGAGAGCAGCAAACTGGGAAGCTGCCCGTCTCTGCTTTTGGTGCTGTCATGTGGGGGAGCTGCAGATCACTGATGGATACACCGCCCTCAGGAGACTGACATGTACCCCCCCACCCATTGCACTATGACCTAAGGCTCCCTTTTAATGAGATCTACTCCAGCTGAAGCCATCCACATGTCTCACCCTGCAGTCTTCTTGGCGTCACCATCTCCTATCCAGGTGTGTGTGTCTCTCTGGTCTCTGGGTGTGTATGAACGTGTCTGTGTGTGTGTGTGTGTGCGTGTGTGTGTGTGCGAGACATGTGGGCATTCAGGTGAGGTCAGCTGAGGTTTCTCACATTATTTATGTGTGTGTGTGTGTGTGTGTGT
Source organism: Mormyrus hasselquistii (assembly GCA_026779605.1). Classification (NCBI taxonomy): domain Eukaryota; kingdom Metazoa; phylum Chordata; class Actinopteri; order Osteoglossiformes; family Mormyridae; genus Mormyrus; species Mormyrus hasselquistii. The sequence goes on from JAODKE010000138.1 coordinate 27,953,324, forward strand.
GTGTGCGTGTGGTTATATGTCCATGTACGACCCCAGCCTGTATGTGTGTTTTTGTGTCACAGTCTTGCAGTCTCTCCATGTGCTTGTCACCAGTCACCAGGCATCAACTTCTCATTAATATCTCCTCTTACCAGCCCCCATTAGAGCCCTTTACCTGTAGTCCAGGACTGGGCTATTATGAGGTCCTCCACACCCCACCAGGGCCGATAAGGCCCCCCAGGCAAGTTTCCCGAATCTCCTTAAAGGTGCAGCAGTGACAAGCTGCTATCTGCACTATTTTTCAGAGCATACCTGTATCAGTCATTATGGCAGCGCTACCCTTCACTGATTACGGGGTGGAGTTCAGGGGTGGAGGTGGCTCCCCCGGACTCCTGAGCTCTGTCTGTGGTTGAATCTCATTAATGGGCCATTATGAGCACCAGCAGTCTCCCCTGGCAATACAGAGCTGTGCTCTTGATGTGTTCCGACTTGAGGTGCTCATTAGAGACGCCATACTGTCATTGCTGCCCTAAGCCAGTCTCTCACCGCACTGGATCTTCTGTGTTCTGCTTTTATTTATATTTTACATCTTTTGGCCTTGACTGGTACTGGCTTAGTGAGTAGCTCTGCTGTCTGACCCCTTCAGGACTGGGGATTTGAATCTAACCACTACTCCGTGTACGTAGTTTGCATGTTTTCCTCATATTCTACAGGTTTCCTTCTGCAGTCCAGAGACATACAATAAACATTTGTTTTAAGCTGCCTGGGATAATCTCCCACCCTCTACCCAAGACCTGGCTAAGTTGTTTGAAACAGGATAGAACTTCTGGCCTTGGTAGTTCATGTAATAAGACATAGTTACCCTCTCCTTTGGGCCAGCAGTCACCAGTTGATGTTAAGTCTTCTGCTGCTTTTTAAGGTGGAAGCTGATCTCTGTACTTCAGCAGACAGGCATGTGGGAGCTTGACGTTTTCTGGAAGATTATTTCCAACCCTTGAACTCCTGCATCTGCCAACACAGATGGACGAATCAGAATATACTTCCATCCCCTGGCATCCTGTGCTACCCTGGACGGCAATGGGGGCAATATCGCTTTTTTTTTTTCTCAATACCTCTCTTTTCCATTGTGACATGATGATGAATCACTCCTCCCAAATTAGTGCCAATGGGAAGGAACCTTGTAATCTTAGGCTGTAATATGGCACTGGCTATGTTTCCTGCTATACAAATAAAGGGGAAAACTTCCTATTTTTCTATTGGGTGCGTATGTCAGTAGTTCCAGAAGTGAGGTCACAATAGCACATGATCCCAACCCAGCTCAGGACAGCAGCTTCCTGGGGCTATCACACATCCTGTTGCATGCGTCAATGGGTGCGCCCTGGCACTGTCCTAGGATGGGGTGAAATGTCATCTGCAAACATTTGCATCCCACCTGAGAGACTGGGGAAGAGAGCATCACTCCTAAAGGTCAGCAAAGCAATTTCAGGTCAACATTTCATGCGTCTCTCTAGCTCAGATTTCATTGGCATCTGTCTGCTATGAAGCTGTAGGCATGTAGTATCTAACTTCAAAGGGTTTTCAGAACAGGGGTGCCATCAACAACTGCAACAATTGTGTTAAGATCAGTCTAGTATTAAATTTAAATTGTTGTGGTATTTAGAAGCATGTTCAGTAGTATTAGGAGATTTACAAAAGTAGTAAGAGGCAGGGGGAATGATGTGCAGAAATGTTTTGTCAGGCTTGTGCAAACTAAGTCTAAATGTGTTTCTAATTCTTAAAAGGCCGAAGGCACATCAAAGAACCCCAGATCTATGACCGCACCCATCCCACCTCTGAAGATAGCACGGGACCCAGGTTCTCAGTGTATCTAATTAAGAGTGCGGATGTGATAACTGATCTCTGAATGTACTTGAGGGGGCCTTGGGGCAGGACCGGTTACTAATCAGACATTGTCACGATATGGAGAGGACCTACGGGGAGCTGTGGGTTCACAGTATTCTCACTGCTTGAGAACAGTCCCCATTAACAATGAGGAAGCTGCCTGTAACAGAAACTTCTGACGTGGGTTTGGTACCACTGGCAACCAACTATTTATTGTTGAATCCCGGCTGTTTAAACATCCCTAACAGATGTCCAGCAAGTTTGACATCATTTAGAATTAGCATAATGCTAAATGTTCCAGATTAGCACAATGCTAAATGTTCCAGAGTAACACAATGCTAAATGTTCCAGATGTTAAATTACATTGTCAAATGGAGGGTTTCCTCTAGTTAGGTTGGTTTTGGGTTGGTCAGTAAGGAGGGTAATATCAATGCTGCAGGCTTTGGGTGGGGGGGAAGTTATCAAGCTGCTACCATAGTTACCGAAGGAAAGGAGGTTTCGCGAACTTGGTGAGAACAAGCCCTTTAGCTCCTTTCTCAGGACCCCTGTCTGATAAATCCTCACCATGTCATACAGGAAGCTAACCCTGAGCCACCAAAACCACACCCTAGAAAGCGCACACCCTTTCCTCCTGAGGCAGTTCCCATGGCAACCAGCCTTTTGTTTTACCAGTGTAATACGGATAGAAATGCATCCAAAAAAAATCTCTTATCTATATTCACTGCCTTTCTGATAAGTTGCAAAACACTAAATTTGGGGAGCTCTTAACAATGAAATAAAACGTGTGCTTGCATAGTCATTTTCCATTTACTCACTGTAGCTCTGAAGGCTGTATTTGTGTCTTAGATATTCTAAATGCACGTGCGTGTTTTTTCTTTGGAATATGTGTGTGTCACACTTTCTGCAGCTCCTTAATGGCAAACAGTGGATCCATTGTTCCTCACCATACAAGCTTTGACAAATCGCTGAACTTGCGACCTGTTTGTGCGAAATTGAAGACCTGGTGTTGCTGTAAAAACAGAAACCTGACATTGCTTTTCAGCTCTACTCTCTTTCTCTTCTTTCCACTGTCTGGCTTTTTTGCTGTTGCATAGTGAGAATGTCATTCAGTACAGTGTGCTCATCAGGATCTTTGCATCCCTTTGACAGGCTCTGGGCTGCAGCTTCCAGGCTGCTGACAGTCATACAGTAATTTCTGATGACACTATGGCAGTGTTTCCCAATCCGGTCCTGGGGGACCCACAGCCAGTCCACGTTTTTGCTCCCTCCAAGCTGCTCGGAGCACTCACACCTCAGTCACTCACACACCATACACACATACACACCATTCACTCACACACCAGTCACTCACACACCATTCACACACACACACCATTCACTTACACACAATTCACTCACACACCATTCACTCACACCCCAGTCACTCACACACCATTCACACACACACAATTCACTCACACACCATTCACTCACACCCCAGTCACACACACACCATTCACACACACACCAATCACACACACACCATTCACTCACACACCATTCACACACACACCATTCACACACACACCATTCACTCACACACCATTCACACACACCATTCACTCACACAGGCATGCCTCTTTTAATGTACCGTTGAATTTTGATGCCAGTTTTGGGTCATAATGTGCTCGTCTCTTGGTGAGCATCACTGCTGTCACTGAGGGACTGGACCGTTACTCAGTGAGTGACAGAGTGCGGGGGGGCATTCATACTTGGCCAGCAATGTAGCCATTGGCCAGAGCTGTCTGCATTCTCTACCGCTCAGATGAAAATTGGGTCATAATCATGCACTAATATTGCCCTTTCCCCCCCCTCTTAGGACAATCTCACATTCAAAAAAGGTTCAAGTATAAAGACGCATCACTTTTTGTTTGTGCTGTATTTTTTTCTCCCACATGAATATCCATATTTAATTTTTTAATATTTAATTTCCCACCAAATGTACGTCCCTTATCTTTAGCCAGAGAACCCACACTTATACAGAGACATGTCTGAAATAGGGATTCCCACGGAATGTGAATAACTTTAGGGTTAGGGTTCTCCAGTTCAGGTCCCGGAGGGCAACAGCCCAACACAGATTGCATGTTTCCCTGCTCAGACACACAGGAAAACCTGCAGTCTCAGATGGAATGACTGTCCAGGATCAGAACTGGGAATCCCTGCACTCAGGCTGGCATTAGGGATAGCCCCGCTGACAGTGAATTTATCTGTACTAACTGACTGCTCTGGTGTTGCCTCCTAAGCCAGATGCAGACTGACTGTTACCGGATAACTGCTGAATCTGAGCGCGGCCCTTACTGCCTGGCTCATCCCGCGAGGCGCTGCACAAAAAGATCCACAGGCGTCACAGACGGTTGAGCACCGAGGACAACACACTGTGACACCACAGACGTCAGCATTTTCCCCCCGCCCTCCCTGCCGGACCTGAACCGTGAATAAAGGGCACCTCTGGGGGACCTTCCTGCGTCTCCAGGTCGTTCCTGCACATGACAGGGAATATAAAGTATTACCGTAAACCTTCCACTGTTTTAAGGTAAACCTTTATTTCTCAGGAACTTAAAGTTTCCTTTTGAGTATAGCTCTTTCGAGACCTTGTTTCAATGTCTCCTTTATGCATTTACCAACAGCTTGAACATTCGAAAGGTGTATACCTCCTTCGTTTTGACCTGTTTCAGTTAGTTCACAGTTTCATTCCACTAATATTGTTTTTGGTTTTTGCTAACATGAAGGTAGAAAACCTTGGGTGAAATGAACTCATACATAAAGTCATTTCGGACTGTTTGTTTAAAATATAACAATCCTTCTCCAGCACTCTCCTTGGCTGCTCACTCAGCCTGAATAAAATGGATTCTTTCTCTTTTTATTTAATGTGTGAAACATGGATGGAAATCAAAGTCGTTTCCTCAAAATGTCTACAAGGTCTGATTTGAGGTGACTGCGGTTCTGCGGTCGGGGGTCTTGAGCATATGCGAGGTGCTTTGGCCCAGCTGCCAAGCACAACAGGAAGACTGCGGCACAGGCTGGTTACACGTCGGAAATCAAAGTAGACTTGCTGGGCCATTAAACATACATTACATTCATTGGTAAGATTCCAATGAAAGGTCAGAACTGCACATCCATTCACTGCATTTTGATCACTGTAATGGTTGACCCCTGTCAAAGCATTTGGAAGCTGAGATGTCAAACATCCTGTGAAAATGAAGCTGGCATTTCTTCCTTCTCTACAGGTCAGTAACACTCAATGGAGTCAGAATTTCCATCTGACATATTGTTTGTGTTGTTAATGCCTGCTCTTATTCTTTATGCAGCTGTGAATATGGGGTTCAGGGTTCAGGTAGATGGCTCCTTGGCAGTTACTGTGGGTGGTACAGAGGACAGAACCGTGTGAGACAGGGTGGGGAATGGGAGCAGTAATTTTATTTCAGGATGGGAGTGGGGAAGAGTTTAAGAAAAACACAAAGCAGGACTGCAACACATTATGGCTGTTTCAGTGCCGAATGGGATGGGTAAGCAGGTACACAGAAAGCGAATCGGGCACCGGGCCATGGCCAGGCAGAGCTGGGCGTCGGGTTCTGGGCGTGTTAACAGGAGGCGTGGAAGCTAAGCGCTCATTCACGCACAGTGTGGGATCATGAGGATTAGGTGGGGAAAGGAAACAAGGAAGCGGGGAAACCCCCACGGTTCCCTGACTCATCTCCCTGGACAGATAGGCAGTGCCCCCCCATGCTCATTTATATTTGTTTTAGATTTATTAAATATAGTTTACAGAGACCAGAAAGCCTCAGAAAGACTTATGCCTGACTTCCAGCTGTTCTGGCTGTATGTTGGTCCAGGGGGTGTCATGAAAGAGCCAGTTTGTACTCATGAGGAGTAGTCAAAATGGGCTAGAGGGACTGTTTACACACACTCTTTCCGAGGGTAGGCAGAGCCCTGTCTGAGGCCAGCCGCTCGGTCTCTCCCGGGGCCGAGGTCTGCACTCCCCTCCAAGCCCAAGCTGTTACGCTACATCCCCTTTCTGTTGGATATCGGGAATCTCATATATATCTTGGCGGAACCTCGATTTCCCACCTGACTTCCCACCGATGTTTTCATACTCCTCACTATCTCCTACTAAAAAACGATTGAAGGATATAGAGAAGTTTGTTTCTTTCGATCGATTCCTTGTTTCCTTGGTACTAAGCAGTGAGATCCCGCACCGCAATTCTGAGCGGAGGATGTGCGTAGGAAACATGCATTTACTCATCTTCTCTTCCAGTTCGGCTAGACAAAGAGCTGCGATGTTCAAGGTGAGATGGTGCCAACTGCTGCATTATCTTTCCCATTTAAATGCTAATGAGGCAGTCGGAGAAGCAGCCAGTAGCCAGAAAAGACTCTTGTGTTTCCCTCACAGTGTCACACCATGGGGTTACAGCTCTGCCATTGAGGCTGAGAGATGGATGCATGCTCACTCGTGACACTCATAGCAGTGAGCAGTGCTAATGGCCTTGTGCATCGGACCTCTGGCTGCAGTGTAGTACCAGGTGCTCCAGTGGCATCTGGATGGGAGGAGTCGTTGGATTCCAACAGATGGCATGATGATGCGGGGTTGGGTTTAGGCAAGAGCTATTTGTCCATATATTGTTGCGATGGGAGGGGGATTAAATGCCAAATATTCAGACTCACTTCCATCATTGCTCTTAGCTGTATCCTCTGAGCTCTTGTCTATGTTTCTTTAACTTGTTCAATTCAGGACTCATATGGTATGACTATTAAAGCTTTTTAAAACCCAACAATCAACAAACAGTTTTTGGGATTTGGGGTGTATTGTAAGTTGCTATAAAAGTTAATGTTGACGTTCAAGGCTTTGTGTTGTTTGCAGGTTTACCATGTAACAGTCTGTGGTGAACAAGGATACTACAATGAGAGAGTCTAACGGGGATTTAATTAAGTTCAGCTTCTAGCTGAGGTACATGATTCTGTAGTTGAGTCACATACAAAACATCTGTTCACTAGAACATTGCCTTAACTATAAGGGTGTAGATGGCAGAAGCGTGTGATGGTTCTTCCTTTTCTGTGGAGAAATGGCATGCATTAAGCTAGTCAAGTGTAAACAGTCAAGAGGGGGCCTTCATGGGACCATCCTATGGAAAGTGTGGGCGGACAGCAACCATGAGGCGAAACTCTCCCCGACTCCCAGTATTGACAGGAAATGCGATATGGCAAGCAGATCTGTTGCACTTCTGTTTGCCCGCACATGGACCTTTCACACTGAAAAAGCACCAACTCTAGTGCGTTTCGGAAGCTTCACCATTTATAGTCATTGTAGTTCTTTGTCTAGGAGAAACTAGGGAAAATGTGACATTATTAAATTACATAGAACAACGAGTCAATCATATAACCAATGCCCTATGACTGTCTGGCTTATCCTGAGCTTTACTGTTAGTTACTTATATCCATAAGTCAGTTATTGCACCGGCTGACAATAGAGGGAAAACAGGGGCAATGTCGCAGTGTCTGGTAGCAGCTTGAGTGTCCTGCACTTTCATTTCTACTTCCTGAATAGATAACATGTCAGACTCTCGGTCGACCTTCATTAAAAGAGAACCCTGCCCTTTGACCTTTTTCAGGTTCTTCTAGAAGTGCTGTCAGGAGGTCTGGAATGACTGCTGGGCATTTGGATTCACCGGAGCTGCAGATGAAAAGGCAGAGATTCTTTTCAGGCCCAATTCAGCAGAGATCATTGTAAGACTGGACATGTTTTTACTTACATCATTTTAATTCACCTGATTGACTCTAAATAAAGGAAGGAGCAGAGGGAAAGGAAAATTTATCTCAGAGAAGGTCAAACGGTAAAAAAATGTGTAATTATTTTGCATCTTTTGAGTGTTTAGAGGAGGAGCCACTACATTGAGGATCCATCCATCCATCTATCCATCCATTAACTTCCGCTTATCTGAGGTCGGGTCGCGGGGGCAGCAGTCTTAGCAGAGAAACCCAGACTTCCCTCTCCCCAGCCACTTCCTCCAGCTCCTCTGGGGGAATCCTGAAGCATTCCCAGGCCAGCCGAGAGACATAGTCCCTCCAGCGTGTCCTGGGTCTTCCCCAGGGCCTCCTCCCAGTGGGACATGCCCGGAACACCCCACCAGGGAGGCGTCCAGGAGGCATCCTAAGTAGAGGCCCGAGCCACCTCATCTGACTCCTCTCAATGCGGAGGAGCAGTGGAGTAGTCTCTCACGAATGACCAATCTCCTAACCCTATCTCTAAGGGAGAGCCCAGCCACCCTGCGGAGAAAACTCATTTCGGCCGCTTGCACTCGCGATCTCTTTCTTATGGTCACTACCCACAACTTGTGACCATAGGTGAGGGTAGGAACGTTGATCGACTGGTAAATCGAGAGCTTTGCCTTTTGGCTCAGCTCTTTCTTTACCACGACAGACCGATGAAGCGCCCGCATCACTGCTGACGCCGCACCGATCTGCCTGTCGATCTCCCGTTCTATCCTTCCCTCACTCGTGAACAAGACCCCAAGATACTTAAACTCCTCCACTTGGGGAAGGACCTCTTCCCTGACCCGGAGAGAGCACTCCACCCTTTTCTGACTGAGGACCATGGTCTCGGATTTGGTGGTGCTGATTCTCAATTCAGCCGCTTCACACTCGGCTACGAACTGCTCCAGTGAGAGCCGAAGGTCACGGTCTGATGAGGCCAACAGAACCACATCATCTGTAAAAAGCAGAGACCTAATCCTGAGGTCACCAAACCAGACACCCTCAATGCCCTGGTTGCGCCTAGAAATTCTGTGCATAAAAGTTATGAACAGAGTCGGTGAAAAAGGGGAACCCTCACCGGGAACAAGTCTGACTTATTGCCGGCAATGCAGACCAAGCTCTGACACCGGTTGTACAGGGACCGAACAGCCCTTATAAGGCAGCCTGGCATACTATACTCCCAGAGCACTCCTCATAGGACTCCCCGAGGGACACGGTTGAATGCCTTTTCCAAGTCCACAAAGCACATGTAAACTGGTCGGGCAAACTCCCACGCACCCTCAAGCACCCTGCCGAGAGTGTAGAGCTAGTCCACTGTTCCATGGCCAGGACGAAAACCACACTGCTCCTCCTGAATCCGAGTTTCGACTATCCGACAGACCCTCCTCTCCAGCACCCCCGAATAGACCTTACCAGGGAGGCTGAGGAGTGTGATCCCCCTATA
>JAODKE010000138.1:27962514-27975737 GCA_026779605.1 Mormyrus hasselquistii
TCCCCCCACCCGAAGGTGAAGGGAGGCTACCCTCTCGTCCACCGCGGTAAACCCCAATGTACAGGTGCCCAGCCAGGAGACAATAAGTAAGCCCACTCCTGCTCGGCACCTCTCCCCGTGAGCAACTCCAGAGTGGAAGAGGGTCCAACCCCCTTCGAAGAGACTGGTTCCAGAGCCTAGGCCATGCATCGACGTGAGCCCGATTATATCTAGTCGGAACTTCACAGCCTCGCACACCAGCTCAAGCACCTTCCCCACCAGAGAGGTGACAGTCCATGTCCCTAGAGCTAGTTTCTGCAGCCGAGGATCGGATCGCCAAGGTCCCTGCCTTCGGCCACGGCCCAACTTACACTGCTCCCGACCCCTTTGGCCCCTCCTACAGGTGGTGAGCCCATTGGAGGGGGGATCCATGTGCCTTGTTCAGGCTGTGCCCGACAAGGCCCCATGGGTGCAGGCCTGGCTACCAGGAGCTCGCCATCGAGACCCACCCCCAGGCCTGGCTCCGGGGGGGGGGCCCGGTGACCCGCGTCCGGGCAAGACAAATTGTGGATCCATGTTGTAAGTCATCATAAAGGGTCTTGTGAGCCACGCTTCGTCCGGTTCCTCACCCAGGACCTGTTTGCCTTGGGTGACCCTACCAGGGGCATAAGGCCTGGGGCAACTTAGCTCCTGGGTGTCATTGGAACATGCAAACCCCTCCACCACGATAAGGTGTCAGCTCCAGGAGAGGTACATTGAGGATGTCAGTGAGATTTGTAGTTGTTTAAGGAAACTATTGTATTGTCATTGTTCGAACACACTGCAGGTCAACAACATAAGAAAATGCTGGTAATTTAAATTGCCAAATGAATGAACGCTTTAAAGGATTTGATGTCTAGGTCAGTTGTAATTGTATGACTTTCCCATAGCTATGTGATCACAGAGCTCCCTGTAATCACGAGTTTAAAAAGGTGAAAAGGTTTCAGTGGTGTGTGACTTGCCTTTGAGAGCAGAACTGTGAGGCTGATCCTGTTATCCATAGTCAACTGGCAACTGCTGAATGAAAACATTGATTGATCATTCCTGCTTTCTTTTTTTTTCCCAAAAATCATCCTTCTTTACATATGGACTGAGCAATTTACAGCACAATGATGACAACACAATAACCCAAATGAAAGTTTAATTTACATTAAACACATCACACCGCCACTGACTGGCTTTCTAAGCAGAAACAAATGGGTCGGCAGAACCGTCCAGCATAACTCGGAGTGAAAGGAAAGAAAACGATCTGTCATCATGTAAGAGACAGAGTAAATCTAACAAGGGCACAATCAGCATCTTCCAGACACCAGCATTGTGTGAGTCTGAAAGCACTCCCGACTTCCTGGACTGCTCCATTGACACCGTCTGTGGGGGGGATTTTGGATAGGCTCCCTGATCCTCTGGTCCTGCAAGGCTCATTTAAAGAGGACCATAGCACTCACCACTCGCCCCCATTCAGGTTCACCTGCACAGTCTACATCCCCTAGGCAGTTATCGACAGAACCATGGACACACCTGGACAGATGTGCGCTGTCTTTGAACGGAGAGCAGCAATAGCAGCCGCCGCGGTGCCGTATTCAGCTGGTTATTTTCTGTTCACTCTTCTTGTGCGCGTGGCAGATGGCTCACTGGGTGTGCTGCGTGGAAGATGGAAACGGCACAGCCAGCTGATTAAAAGCAAACAAACAGGGATGGTAAGCAAGAGAGAGAGTGAGAGAGAGAGAGAGAGAGAGAGAGCGAAGGAGGCAGACAAGATGAATAAAGGAGGGACAGCAGCCCAGTGAAGGGGATGAAGGCAAAGAGTGCCACGAGCTGAGGGTGTAGTGCAGTTTTCCAATCTGGACCACGGGGACCCACAGACAGTTTTTTGCTGGATGCTGGTAGGGAGCAAAAATGTGGGTTGTCTGGCAGGAAGCTGGGAGGGAGCAGAAACATGGACCATCTCTGGGTCCCTGAGGATCGGGTTGGGAAATGCTGGTGTAGTGGACTGTGGGTGGGTTATGGTCAGAGGTGAAGATTTCAGGTCCAGAGAGCACAAGTCCAAACCAACATTTTGTTTCAACCAATCAGTTTAGTACTCTGTGACTTTTTATACTCAACTGGTTGGTTGAAATAAAATTTTGGTCGGGATTTGTACTCTCTAGATCTGAAATCTCCACCTCTGATTATGGTACAAGGTTGCAGTGTGTAGTGGGGGTGGGGGTGAGGCAGAGGGGGTCACAGTGTATATGGTTGCAGTCTTTTGTGGGGTGCAAACACAACATGAAGAACAATCAGCTGAATCACAGCCTGTGAGACCCTGAACTCCAGCCTTCCTGGCTGGACCACTCACTCTTAAAGGATTCGATGTCTAGGTCACTCACTCTTCATGCTCGACTCTTCAAAGACCGTGCTCTGCATTCAATGTCAGGTTTGTTTATTATCATCAGGAGGGATTTTTCATCAGGATGGATATTATTTTCTATAAAGAAGTAATTGTATCTCCATACTGAGCTTTGAAGGCAGAGAGTTCAAATGACCCAGTATGCTAAGTAATGCTACAATGCACACTGTCATAGGTGATACCCCAGCACCTTGTAGATGTTCCCCACAATGCAACATAAGCCCAGCCTAGTGCCCTCATAATGCCTTCACCTCTCTCAGATCTCAGTAGCTCAGCTGGAGCTGTTTGTGTTGCTGCGTCAGGAGGAATCAGATCTGACTACCGGCCAAGATGCAATCAAACGATAGAAGCACTACAATTACCATAAAACAAACAGATTCCATTTTGTGATTTTAGTCTCTTTTCAGATTTGACATGATAATGATCATTGGAATTTATTGCAGGGGAAAGGGACAGTTTGGAAACCAGGAATTGGTGTACAGCCGCCCAGACTCAGGTTCCAGTTGATTGCTAGTCCTGTGATGCTGAATGGCAGCTGAGAATAGGGGCATTAAAGAATGCAGACGTTACTTCTGTTAGCCACGGACACTTCGCAGAGCACCTGAGAGTGGATGGTATGCCCAGTGGCAGCCTCTGGTGGGACGGGCAGCAAAGCCCTGCTACAGGCTTCCAGTGTCGACATTAGGAATGACCAGTCGCTCATCCTGTCTATAAATATACTGTCTCACCATCTCCCAGAAGAAGGAACTCACAGTCAAATAAAATCTTACTATTTCATTCGTTATCTCAGTCTCCTTAATTAATGAAATGCACGTATTTATAACCATTTATTTTACTATAGTAATTCAGATAGGGCACTTTTGTCAGTGTTCACTGCATCATGATACTCCAGTATGCTTTGACTTCAGACATGTGCTAGTTAAGGTTCCGTAACCTGTCGCCCATCAAACGTTCGTGGAGAGTTCTACACCCAAAGACGGTACAAATCATGCATAGATTCCATCTTCAAAGTTAAGTTTTAACGCGCAAGACAACAGCTGTCAGAAACAACGTTTATCTAGCAGTTTTAAAAAGCAGTCCCGCTAAAAAAATATATATATTTTTTTTTTTGTTCCCAGAAAAGGTGATTAATTCAGTACACCCATATATAACTGGTATTATGTGCTGGCTTCACAGAATTATGCAAATGTTAATGTGAAAGATTTAATCTAATGAAAATCCTGAGTAGAAACGCAGAATGATTAATACTGCTGGTAGTCTGTCAAAAAACTTTAAATGTGTAAAAGGCATATGCAGGTTGAGAATCTGAGAATCTGTAGGAAGCCGTGTCCTTGGTATCCTGAGTGGGCTGCAGCTGATCGACAAGGCAGCTCGGAAAACTTTATCTACTAGCTATTTTAACCAAAGACTTTTTTTGTTCAAAACTTTAGTTAATCCAAAATGGTGTGCATTGCCATTGACTTTTTAAATATGTATTTTCTCCATATAAAATCAGGGGGGAACACTTATACCTTATTATTATTATTTTAAATTATTTATTTTAAATCGTTATTCAGATGGTAGATAAAGTGAATAAGGTGCGTTTGGGCTTGTGTATTATGTACTCCCTTTAGAACTCATACTAATGCCGAAAATACAACTGAATCATTTTTCCGACTTGGAAGCACATACATAAACGTCAGTGAGCTAATTCTGATAAACTGGAGAATCTGATCAATGTACGGTACGTTTCTTTAAGGTAAAGACCACCGTCCCCGCACTTGACATCCAAGATCAGTGCGGGACGCTTCCGAACGCCTAAAATTCCCTGGTGGGCGGGCCGGGGGCGGTGACAGTAAAGGTAACTCTCCGCCTCTGGGCGTGTTAAATGCAAATAAGGACATTGCATCCACCTGCCAGCTCATTTCTCCTGCAGTCAGAATCGCTTTCGTGCGCAGAGCTGTGCAGACCACCTTAAATATCCACATTTATCCAAAAACCGAGGAATACTAATAAGTCATCCGCTTGAAGGACTTGTCAGCACACCGGATTGTTTTGTCATCTGGCTTTTTAACGAATGATTAAGCTGTGTTTGCATATCTAGAAGTAACGAAAACGACCCACTAACGAGTTTGACCAGAAAGACCACGAACTCAGGTGCTTTGCAAGACAAGTACGCAAGCAGTTCAGCTCAGGAATTTTAAAGGATTTACATAAACTGCTGGAAAGAGACCGTAAAGAAGACTTCATTGGATTCCGTTTGCTGCTTCCTAAATGACTTTTGTGACAGGAATCAAAGTTCTCATTGGTGGCCAGTAACAAGCAGGTAAGCACTGGTGATTTAAAGAGGCACTAGTGACTGCACAACAGCGTTTTACCCGTAAGCTGCCGGTGAATTGAAACAAACAGTTTGATAACGGAAACCTCCATCTCTGCCTAGTGTGATACACATATAGTTTTGACTGTTATATTGCAGTCGTAACTCGTAATGCGATTTAATTAAATATCATAATTTAACGCATTTTGTAGAAGACAGGCGTCATGTTCCTCTTAAAGCGTTTACTACTGTATTTTAACGCGTATGCGTATCTGTTGCGTTTAACTTTTAATTATAGCCCAATCACAAGGCTTTATGACAGCATGGTTTTAGACAATGTCTGTGTGAGGCTGCGCATGTAAATACGGAGGATCATATTCTGAACGTATGCGCTTCTTGTTCTGTGCATCATTCATTTAAAATGTTTCAGCTATCCTGCATCATTCTCACTGTGCAAGCTAAATCAAACCAGATTGTTTGTCTTCTTGGCCTTCAATCTCTGTATACCATTCGCTGCACAAAAAGCCGAACAGAATGACGCAAGGCTTTAATATGACAGAAAGTCATTTAAGCCGCAAAACTGCTCATCAAAAATTATGCCTAGTAAGTTTTACTCTCAGAGCAGTTTCTTGTAGATGTTCTCTAACGTAATTAAAATGAAATCTGTTTTCGGTATAATAATATATTTTTATTTTTGTTTCATTAAATACCATCTTTGCAATTTTACATGACCAAACTCTTTTAAATGGAACTACAAATTATTAAAATACTAGTTTAAAATATGTGTGTCAGCATTTCAGATCCGCTGACAGGGACAGGGGTCAAAGCGCAACTTTACTGGGTTTCTATGAGAATTTGTCATTGGTCCCTTTCTGCTGCTGTTCTGAAAAATCGTGAGGCGAAAAAAATAGTATTTCAAGCTATGTATATGTTTTAAGCATACATGTTTTCGCATTGCGTTAGTGTAATGTATTGGAGAAATGTATACAGAAATTCGTGGTTTAAGTGCCCACTTTGGGACGTAATAAAATGGTGCCAGTTGATTTTACGCAGATAAAGGTCCCAGCGAGGGACTTGGACTAAAAGCAGTTATTAAAAAGTAGGCGTTAAAGTGATCTTCCGCCCATAACCCATTTACAACGGCAGTTATGATGATGCAGATTTACTAGTTACCACAATGACTCTAAAAAGTCTGGTTTGGAAAGCATCCAGCAAATGAAGACAAACTCGTTTATAACTTTAATTATGAAAATCCTGTTTATAATAGCAAGCATGTTGTTTAATTGCAAACTTTAATTGACAAAGCAGATTTCTTCAGTAAAAGTAATAAAAAAAAACGTTAAAATAGTGTTGTGTTGAAAGACCAATGGAAGCTACTAAATAGAACATAATACAATGATTACTTCAGGAAATGCACTGCATATAGGATACTTTTTATTTTCTCAAGTCAATAAAAAGACCTGCGTATAGCCTAATATAAAATATCACCATATACAACATTGCGCATGCATGTTTATTTGAAACGTAGCCTAATTGTTTGGCACGCAACAATAATCGGAGTGTAGCTACTATTCACATAAGTTATCTAACCAGCCTGAAGTGCATTGTAAATATGGGAAGGTGTTGTGTGATCTGCATGCATAGTCTATTGTGTGTAATGACCGTTCATGGGAGAAACGCTGATTTGTCTAATAAATGCGAGAGTAAAGACGTCTTGTATGGCTATGTGACGACGATGGAGCTGCTACTTTAAACAAACATCTGCACAATTAACTAATTGTGAACAAGTAAGCCTGGCTTAGGTTTGAACAGCTGGTTTCGTTTGCGGGTCTCCACTGCCTGCCCTAGTTGATGCCACCCAGTGAAGCGTACTGGTGCTCACCTTCCCATTGCATTCTCCTTAAGGATTTTACAGGAAACGGCTGCTTTATTTTTCGTTTGATTTCACTGTTTTGAGACTGAGCTGTGGGCGCAGCGATGCGGGTCCCACTACTGAATGGGTGGGAGGGGGAAAGTAAACGGAGGCGACAATGAGGGTCCTGCGGCGGAGTTCAGCAGTCCGTCGCGGGCCGCTCTTTGGGTCGAGGCTCATCGCTCGAGAATCGCCTTTTCATTCTAAAATTGAGAATCCTCTGCGTGAACACGGTTAAGCCTGTTTCCCCTTTGTCTTTGCCTCCAGATTACCCTGTCAAATTTCACTGAAGAAGAATGACTAGGACTTGCAAGCTTTGGCATGACATGGTAGTCTTTGGTACCGTAAACATGAATTTATCGAATTTCACGGACTGTATGCTTAGACGGTGCTCTGGATTGAGTACGGTCCAGAGTGAAACAGTTGACGTCATTGACAATTAATAGAGTTGTTTTAGTAGGAAATGCTGGCTGCCTTATTTTCTGAGTTTAACTTACTGAAAATTTCCACGACCAATTCCCTGAGCATTAGTAACGTTCACAATACCAAATGCATTTCCATTAGCTTCCCAATAAGAGAAAAAAGAAGTGTGGGAGAATCCAGTTTGGCAAACGGTCTTAGTAACTTTTTGTTATTGTTAGTCTTATCAAACTAGCAAAACGATTCCACCATCACAGACTTAATTTACTATACTATAATTTACTACTATATTGCAGGATGTCCGCTCAGGTAGACATGAAATGGTTGGTTTTCCCCTTCATGAAGAAGTGGTAATGAAGGTAATGGACAAAGTGGAGAAATGTGCCATGACAGACTGCAGAACCTCACAGTGGGAGGTGTGAGGTATTCATATTACATGGACAGCATATTGAGCAGAGTGGTTTCTCTCTTACGGGGTTGTTTATAACGCGACCCGTGGAGTTGTTTCATGCCTTTACAGCAGCCTGTGTGTCATTGTCCCATTCCTTAAAGCTCATAGCTCTGTGTCTCTGTGTGTTTGACCTGGAATGGCTGGAATTTAGGTATTGGTTGTGATGTGCAGGCTTTGAGCTTTGAGGTCTTGGGGCGGGCATGATGGTTCTGCACACGGGCGAGCAGTGCGACTCTTTGCTGTCTTCATTCTCTCCATTGCAAACACTGTCCCATATGGCAGGCGACAGTCATAGTATGACTCTGTTTGTGCAGAAAATGCAGCCTTTTTATTTTTAATATTTGTCTTGCATCATATGACTATGAACAGAAACCGCTGGAAAATAATCCCCTTCATTCTGTGAATGGCTCATTCCCCGTATGTGTAAGAGAAAGTAGGGAAATGGAATAATCAATGGAGCTGGAATTGCTATATATAGTTGGCGTGTACACAGATATTGGACACTGCATTTTTTTCTAGAGCACACTTTCAGTGACTTGTAGACCACACTATCTATATCTATGATACTAGAGCATATTAGCTCTATAGGGTACACTATTAATCTCTATTCTTCTTTTAGCCATCTGTTGTAGAACGCATTAGCATCAGATGTATGACGCTATCAGTCTTTAGTAGCGTACATTATCTGCGCTGTAGAACTTGTTGTCCATCTCCAGTAGAGTTACAGTGAAGGTGGTGAGCTCTACGTTTCTTACGCATTATTTGCTGCATTTGTATGTGCTGCCATGTTAGTTTAATTTAAGTAAATGGTGAATGTGAACGTCTGGTTCACAGTCGGTCGTAGATGGCGTTACATTTTGTCCATATATCTGCCGTCGTCAGTGTTGTGGCAAGAATGTTGTCTTCCCCTCCCTGCTCCAGTCACCGAGTGCCCTTGTTTCCTTGCAGACATCATTTCAGTAGCAGGAAGCAGATGACCATGCTGGTTGACAGTCTACAGTCGTTCTGGGCCTTTCTGCCCCTCCTGGCGGTCTTGGTCTTGAGTTCACGAAGCGACCCTATCTCCGCCCCTCGGGTTTTTCTGTCCTTCAAAGGTAAGCGATATCTGAACATCTCGCTTTTTAATGGCGGTGTGGATGTGTCTGTCTTGTGTGGGCGTGTGCCTGAAATGGGGCTCAGGAGGGAATCTGTCTCGCTGTCTTCTGACTTGTTAAATCTGGCTCCTTTCCATCTCCACTGCCTCACTGTTGCTGCTTATCACCAAAGTGATTTCTTTATGATGATGGTTTTCTGCGTTTTGGAAAAGTATTTGCACTTAAAGGACAGGAAGTTAAGAGAGGAGATGAAGACTCTCATTTCACTACAGTCTTTTCCTAGTTTGTTTCTCCATAAACATACTGGCAGGGAGATTTTCAGCATCTGTTTTCACTCCAGAATAAAGTGTCCATTGTACTTAATAGGTTGGACAATAGGTTTACTGCTCAAGAGACTCAATGCAATTTTTAAGTACTATTGTCTGTACAGGAAGGAGGTCTACATAATTGATTTCTGTTCAGAATCATTATCTGTATGGGGAGTAATCCTCACACAAGTCCTGTGGGTTCTTCCACAGCCCAGTGGCTTTGGGGGTGGTGGGGAGTGAACCTTCTTTAGCTTGGCCATAAATTGAAATCATTTTGCTTGTAAGTGCTTGACCTCATACTTTAGAAGGACGGCACCAAGTGCCTCCCCCTGTCTAAACTTTGCCGGCTGTGTGTCGCTGGGCCTGCCAGTGTACCGAAGATGCAGGGATTAAAGAGAGCAAATTGCCTGGATCGGCAGAGTGGAGCGACGTATCCCAGGCCTGTCCTACCCTGGGATCAAACCTGTGATTAACTGCCCGGGGAAGAGCCATGAAGCTTCTGTTTGCTCTGCCCGTCATTCCCAGGAGTCAAAGCTGACTTAATTAAGCGGACTGCTGCGGTCCAGCCTTATGAGCTTTCCTGCATTTTTCTGGTTAATCAACTCGGATTTAACACTTCGCTGGGCGCAGAGCCAGAGCTTGGCACTTCTTTCATACTTTTCTCCATTATGGTTTCAGGAACTCGCCTATCTTCTTCCTCGTTTTATCTATAGTGTTCTCTGTTGAAAGTCTAACCTGCAAGAATCTGCTTTTCCTGCTGGACTTTTCGTGACAAGCCTTCAGAGTTTTCTTATGTTTTTGTGCCAGACTGTCAGAATCTCAGCAACTTTTCATAATAAATGTCAGTCCTCGCATGTTTTTGTGCAGAAACCTCAGGAGCGGTGCACATTTTCATACTGAACTATCAGACCTGCTGTAGCTTTTCCAGTTGCCCTGTTTTTCTGCATGTTTAACTTGTAAAAGCACTGGAATCATCTGTGACGGGACTAATTTGGGCATTTTTTTTTTTTTTTTTGAAAGCTGTTCTAATTTTGGGTGTTTTACAGTAGATTTTAGTGGCGCTGGCTTGTCAAATGAGGCATTGAAATCTTCCTGTACTGTCCTCATACTCCCCTGCACCACACACACTTCTATATCTGATTCAGTTTTAAATATTTTTTTGACTTGTTTTCAGTAGAGATCTTCAAGCTAGCCAAACCCCGGCTTTGGGGCTAATTTGTCCAATATTAGGCACCATACTGGAAATCACTACCTTCCTGTCCCCCTCATAAACATATGAGTGATGTTAGGATATTGAACATCTTTATCCAGTTTAGTACTTATAGCTTGAGCGGTGCCTCTTTATGTCTCTGACACAGCAGATAGCAACAGTGAACCTGGAACGTGAAGACTGGCCCTCTAAGCTAAGCCAGAGACATGCATGCGGTCGTACGAATGGGCGAAACTGTCCCTTCGGTTAAATCTGTCAGCTAAGCAGCCGAATGATTAAAATAATGAAGGCCGTGGCGATTTGAGAATCCATGCACTAATGGAAGCATTGCTCATAAACACTAATGAGAAACAGGATGGTAATATCCCATAAAACGGCGGGTGACTGAGTTCAGCCATGTTGCCTAGTCAGCGTGTGCTACTGCTCCTGACCCCTGAAACCCGGAGCTGCTGTTCAGTTACACCAACATCTCCTGTAATGGACCTTCCTGTGGCCCCCATGTAGCAGCTTCCTGTCTATGGCAAAGCACATTAAACTAAGTAAATCACCAGACCCATAGTCTCAATAAACGTGCATGGAGCAAGGTTGTTGAAAGAGCCCTTCATGCCAAACCTAATATAAGTAATATGAGAAAGATCTACATTTTTGAAATATTTCCATCACAGTGGGAATCTCTACGAGGCAAGTTCTTTGGATAAAGTTTAAGAGTCTTGTTATATGGGTTAGAATGCCATCATTTTGCAGTATTTTAAATATAAAACCTACTAAATGGTTCCTTGGTATTTTTTCCAAACGACAGTTACTTTTTCAGACCAGACCACTGATTTCAGAAACTGGCACCATTTAAGTGCAATATCATAACGAAAACATGATTCACGCGGTTATGTGTGAAAACAATCAGGGATTGCTATGTCGCCTGACATTTTTATTGGTCTGTTATAGCACACATGGTTAAATTTGACTGAAACCTGAGCAAGCTTTATTTCCATTGCTTCTAAATGACTTTGGAGACAAAAGACATTTCTCTTTTTTTTATTTGCTGCATTTTTTCCCTTTTCACTGAACCTTTGTGTATTTAACTCATAAGAGGTAAGACTAATTAAATCATGCTTATCTCACCTCTTCTGTTATCCGCCCCAACTGCGCAAAAAGCAAGAAGACTAGGACTTTGACTGGAACACCCGGAAGAGATTCAAGAGCCAGGGCCCGCATTTTGACTAGAGGTCCCTGGGATTTGTATTTTAGCCATTTAGTTTGTGCCAGGGAAGAACCCCTGGCGATGAAGAGAGACAGGACCGATCATAATCAGAAGTCTGAGACAAAAAGGTCAGAGGTCCACAGTCAAAGGGTCTCCCGTGGCTAGGCAGATGCAGGCTGGCGGGTCTTTGAACTTCCTGAACGGACGTTGTGATGATGAGAGAGAGGTTGGGTGAATAATTTTGCCCATATGCTCCTTTCATTTATATTTGGAGAAAAAAATACTTTTTTTTTTTTTTTTTTTGGTATAGTCTGGCAAAAAGGAAGTCATAAAAAAAGATAGTGGGAATCGACTCGTCCTGGAAGGGAGGGTGTGCATGCGGAGTGGGGCACGTTGGGCAGGGAAGCGGCTGGTCTGTGTTTTCAGAGGACATGGTCCACGGTGTGGGTGTGGTGTGAGGCAGAGAGGATCACACTGATTTCCTTCTCAAGTTTCTAGCCTTCACAGTTATACAGCCCAAACACCTGCTATCTTACAAACATACAAATCTCTCGCACACCATATACCTAAATACAAGTGTGTATTTATGTATGTATAGTACTGGTCAAAAGTTTGGACATGTCAAGTTGCTTACAAAGGAAGGTGATAGTGTCTCATCACATGACCTGGCCACCTGACCAAAACATAGCAGAGATGGTTTTAGAGGAGTTTGACCAGAGAGCGAAGGAAAATGCAGAGTGCTCAGAATATGTGTGTGTGTGTGTGTGTATGTAATATACAGTGTGTGTGTAATATACAGTGTGTGTGTGTGTGTGTGTAATATTTGTGGCTGTGAGTGAGATCCTTAGGCTTCCTACATGCACATGCCAGCTGCTGTGTGTCCGGGTTTGCATGGGTCCTGCACTGGCAGGAGGCCTATGCGAAATGCCTCTTAGCGTGGAATGTTGTCAGCTCAGATAAGCAGCCGGGTAAACATTGTTAGTGAGCAAACGGCCGCTGCTGTGGCAGCCTGCAGCCTGCCGTGTTTGAATAAGATGCCACTGCGAGAAGCCTGCTTAGGATTTCTGACCAGGCTGCATGACTTGGTATCGTCAAGAGAACATCTGATATACCTGAACATCATCAAAAGAACATCTTGGATATAACTGAACGTTTTCAAGATACGTGGTATACACAATACAGTATGTCCAAGGCATCATACAAGTCAAGCTTTCAGAGCCAGGCATGGGATTTGAACCAGCAACCTTCCGATCGCAGGCTTGGCCTGGTGCTAGTTTTCAGCTTTGTGACTCCGCAGTGCAATCTCACCATGTAACCTGTCCGTTCAGGTGTGAGTGGCAGGTATGTAACACTGTCCCATCCTTAACTGTGTTCGAGTGCAGCCAAGAAATCCCATATATATCTACATGAATGAGCTCCCTCTTCCTAACCTCTACTGTATACATCTATCTACAAATTGTTTCTCATGGTGTGAGTCCTGTTCTTCCTTTCCCAGTGTTTGTTTTCCCTGTCATAGAGACATTATGGAATGCCATAGCCATCACACCGCATTTAAGCAGCACTTACTACTATGGATAACAAAAGAAACCTCTTCTTTTTTTTTTTTTTCTTTTTCTTCTTCTTTTCCAATCATCAATAAAGCAAGTCTTCCAATTGGTGGACAGTACTGAATCCAAGGAGGAAAAATAGCATATGAATGATTTCTAATGGTCTTCGGTACAGTATGTTGTGTAATTAATGGATTCATGGATTTTTTTTTTTTTAAATTAAATAAAGAGCCAGACTGGATTCATGGTGGTACAAAGAGTCCCAAACTTTTGAGAGTGGCTCATCGTATGGATTGATGTACATAAATTTGTGTGTGTGTGTGTGTGTGTGTGTGTGTGTGTGTGTGTGTGTGTGTGTGTGTGTGTGTGTGTGTGTGTGTGTG
>JAODKE010000138.1:27980246-27991051 GCA_026779605.1 Mormyrus hasselquistii
GCCGATCCTTCAGTGGTTGGGGGATTAAGCTCTTGAGTGAAGGAATGATTAATTAGGGTTAATGAACCATGACAAGGTTGTTTTTTTTTCCCTAAGGAAAACAAAGCTGTAGAAATGGTGAGTTGTTTGTACTGCATTTATGTCATAGGAGGTGTGTGATCTACAGTGTGGGTAAACACGGCACAGTGGCTCTGTACCTTTATAAAAGCACATACTTCCAGATGCACTAGACAGTGTTACTACTTCTGGAAGTTCTTTCCCTGGGTTTTGTGGTGTTGTAACCCCAGGATGATGCTCAGAGGGCTGAACACTAGGGAGCTTTCGCTCATTCACCCACCGTTTACCTGTGTTTTTCAAGACTAAATAATCAATGGGCCGCAGCATAAAACTGAAGACGACTGAGCAGGTTACATAAAAAAAACACATCGACGGACTATTTAGTGAATCCACTGAACTCCTGAAACCTAAGACCTGGTAGCTTTGGGCTGTTTGAGCCGAGAGGTAGAAGATCGAGAATTGCATAAGTGATTGATAGATTGGCTTTCTGCTGCTGTCCTGAGAAGTGTCAGCTCATCACGGCTGAAGCCACATGCAGGCGACATGCCTGGGGGGTCAGGGATCAGTGGTATATGAAAACAAGCCCCCTCCCCCAGCAAACCGTGTGACAAGGTGTCAATCTCTCCTTTTGAAAACTCATCTGAGTATGTAATATAAATTCATTAATAGTTGATTTGTTATTGGTTTACATAGTATTGTATTCCAGGGGTGTAAATAGCTGGCCGTAAGGCCATTCAATTCGATTACAATTATTAATGGGCTGATTCAATGCATCACTAATCTTTAATTTCTATCTCAATTTCATTAATTGATTTATTCAGTGTTACTTTTTAAATTTCCATGGGAACTTAATTACACACTTAATGGGATATAAAGAGAGTAGAGCTTCAGAACATTTTTGTTGTTGTTAAACAGGGAGAACAAGCCAGTGTAAATTTGTCAAAAGACCAGCTACTGAACTGTACTGAACAAAAAAACAAACGAATGCAAAAAGGCAGCGTGGTCTGATTTGGTGGGGGAGGGGTTTGCCGGGAATGAAATTGCTTTTTATTCTGTAGACAATGAAAGATCGATCTGCGGGCCAGATTTAATAATGAATTATAAATGTGTCACTGGCCGGTACTTGGGACCTCTTCTAAGTAGTGAATAGGCTGACATCATCCTTTGTCTTCCAGTACGGAAAATGGCTGATCGTCTGATGCAACCATTTCCATTATTTTAGTAGCTGTGTCTTTAACTCTCATGCTGATAATTTTGAATATTGATAAAGCAATATCAGGCAGCAATATCAGCCGAAATTAACACACGAGACCGATGCAGATTATCTTGATTTTTATAGAATATCGGCTAATGCTGTTATGCTAACCAATGTATTATATCACTAAGGCTAAAATTGACTTATTGCTTAGTTAGCGAGTGTCTTGCCATTGCTGCTGTACCTACCAAAAACTTTTTGCACTACAAAACGGGGTGAGTTTCACAAAAGCTTCAGGTAGTGCTTCATTTATGAATATTAAGGAACCTTTCACTGCCATCCAGCGTCTTGTAAATTCACATGAAGGTGCTGCTACCTTTACACAAGAGACTTTAAGGAAGGTTTCGCCCCAGAAAATTGATTCTGACGTTACAGATCGAGGCATTTGAATTGCCACCTTAATAATCGAGTTCTCGCGATGTATCCCTGCCTCTTTACACGCCTACTGTATTCACTAAAGTTTAATGACATTTATCTCCATCGAAGAGCTTTTGGTAAATGTACACAGAAAAAGCACATTGCAGTTATGAGCTCTCGGTTGCCTCTTGAGTTTTTTTTTCACCGCACTATATGCCTGACTGGAAATCCACCCTTTTCCTGCCAAAAAAAGGCAATGCCCATTTCCTTCACGGATCAGCCTATGTATGTCAGTATGCACGCATGTACAGTATCTGACTGTATGTGGATGAGATATGATATATGATGCCTTTTAGGTCCAGTTGGGGCCAGTGAGCCAGGAACTAGCACAGAAATAGAAAAAAAATGTTTAGTGAAGCCGCATCAGCATTTCTTTACCAAGCTGCTTTGTTGCCCATTCATTTGTCATGCTGAAGCAATCCACCTTTTCAGCAGGTCTGTGAGGAGGTCTCCTACTCACCCCAGGGTCACAAAGGGAACGACTCTGGAAAGATCCAGAGAGACAAAGTGATGCTGTGAGCTCAGTGCGGCCGCCTGCGATGGCTCCCCGCCTTTGATGCATTGTCCATTGGCGAATGCCATCTAAGCTTTGTGTCGGCAGTTGTAGGTGTTAATTGTTATGGGAGGAGATGGCCTCTCATCAGAGGGCATTAATATGATGGGGCCCCCTCCTGTTCCCCAACTCACCCCTGCAGACGAGGCTTTGGCGGGGGGTGGTGGTCCTGTTTCTCTATTCATAATGTTCATTAATGGTGCATTCGATTATCTCTCGGAACTTGTAAATTCCGAGTTGTTGAGTGACATCACGTCCAGCAATCTCCCGTTCGAGCTACCACATCTCGGAACAAACATGGCTGCCTCCATGAACACGCTGCTGTGTGTCGTTGCTTCTTATCTTGGCAGATTTGGAGTGAGATTTCCGAGAGACAAACAAACATGAAGCATGTACATTCATAGTGAAAAGCGTATTTTTTTTTCGAGAGGCAAACTACAAACAAAAAAAATATACTAACAAGTCTGGTAAAAAATCTGATATTGCATGCTAGGTTAGGGGTGCTGAATCTAGGATAGATAGTGCCCCCCACCCCCAGCAAGGAAGCAGCTAGGTTACCATGATCCTTGTGGAAAGGTTAGCTTACTGTTAGGCCCATAAGCAAAACCTTTAACCCACAATCGCTCCAGAGACTGGCAGCCCCTTCCTTCTCAACTGAACAACCCCCTTTGGATAAAAGCACCTAAACATAGAAGTAAATCCTATATAATAAGCCAGTTCCTTTGGCTGTTAGGATCTGTAATGTAAGGTTATTTGGGATAAGAACATCTTCGAGATGCAAGATGCAATCGTAGTAACAGGGATCAAGGTTGTATATTCCAGATTCTGTTTTGTGTGTGTGTGTGTGTGTGTGTGTGTGTGTGTGTGTGTGTGGGGGGGGGGGGTTCCAGGATATTCTTTCAGGATTACACATCTGGTATTAATGATTGGGCTCATCTTTCACACCACTTATGTTCCTGGATTCCTGAGCAATCGGCGTGTTGTGCATGGGGAAGGCAGAGCAGTAGGCGGCTATTTGTGGGTGAGAATCCTGGGGGTTCAGGTGTGGGAAGGGGGGGGGGATCCTCTTAGGCTGTGTGGTCATGGCACGGCCTTATTCCAGCGTCAGTGACTTCAAATCATGTGCTAACGAAGACACCAGCTCCCATTCATAATATGCAAGAAGAGACTGTGTGTCTGTAACTGTCACCAAAGAGATGAGCTCCCCAAATTGATATGAAAGCCTCATCTCAGTGGACTCCCCAGCAAAGGTACAATGAACAGCCGCATTCATGGTGGGCCGATTTGAAACGAAACCTTTTGTTGTATGAATTTGTAAGGACGGCTTTTCCTCTGTAAAGTCTTCAGATCGGCAGCTCATTTTTAGCCCTCTGTCCTTTGATGAGCTTTCATGAATATTTTATTGCCACTGTTTATGATGCCGGTGCAGAGCGACGTTCCCCCTGCTGACCGGCAGACAGGCGCTGCAGTTTCACAGTCATGCTGCAGCTATGGCTCCAGTATCTGTTAGCTTCCCTTGCTAAAGACCTCGTCTCGGCTGCTTTAGGCAGAAGCTCTGGTTTGTGGTCGGAGGACCGCATAACAAGCAGAGAACCAGACCCGAACAAAGCCAATTTCCTGGGCCGGCCACTACTGCTACCTGAACCAGGTCAGGTATGGAGGACATGTGCGGGGTTACGCCCCCCAGTGTGGCCTCACGCACTTCTGTAGCAGATTTGAGTCTCCAAAAGCTTCCAGTTGTTGTGGCCCTGATGTGAGATGCCTCGGTTAATGTACAGCTAACTGAATAAATAAAAATAACACATTTGACTGATTTTGTGCTCCGCGAGAACATGAAAAGCATTGCTTCGCTAATAAACCACCTTGCTGGGCGCTGGACAGCACATCTGTCACCACTGTGTTGCGTTTCCCCTCCGGCGGCATTAAGACATCGGCTGATGGCAGTTTGGCTCGCAGCCCTGCCCCCGCAGACAGAGGCGTTCTCGTCAAAAACCTCATCGCAAGCCGTATCTCTCACACGCTCCAGTGATTCTGCCAAAAGTGTAATTCAGTACCGTGGCAATCACTTGGTATTTCACAATGTTTTTGTTCCTTAGAACTCAAAAAAAAAAAAGTTAGGAGATTTGTGACAGGGTGCAGGGCAGGGCTGAGTGGGGCGGCACCGTTGAGTTCTGGCAGGTTGATGTATGTGCTTGTGGAGACCTTTTAGGTTCTAATTGGTGCCGATATTGAATATTTTTGGTAACAATTTACAATAAGACTACCCTTATAATGGGTTTGTGAATGGTTTATAATCAGGCTATCAATTAGGTCATAACTCATGGGAAATCATTAATAGACAATTATAAACAAGTCATAACACTTTTCTTATCAGCTGGTACTACCGTTAGAATAAGGCTCCATTTTGTCTCTTATAAAAGTGTTACTGAATATTTAAAGGGGTACAGGGACCCCGGTGGAATAAATCGTGCTGGCTATGTGAGATAACGGTGTGCTGGAGGTGCATGTTTGGCAGATGTCGTGCACGTTGTGGTTATTTCCTCACATGTTAACCTCGATCACTCTCTTGTTACCCTCTCAGCTCATTAACATTTGACTTCCCCCGCAGCCTGTGTTTAGTCATAACCATAGTGGCCTTTCACTAGATTTCTGGCCAAGCAAAAATTGCTCTTTGAATCGTGAAGTGCTGGCAAGATGAGGAATTTGTGAGCATCATGAAGGAAGACGGAGCGTCCTGGCTGAGGTAGAGTCCGACGGAGCGTCCTGGCTGAGGTAATGAGAGTCCGACAGCAGCCGCATTTTCCTCGGCGTGGTCATAAAACATTTGACAGATGATTCCAATGGGAAGAGGAACTAATACGATCTTGTTCCCCTGAGTGTCACACCCAAATAGACAAGTCTAATCGCTCCTAAAGTTACTCACTTTTTCATTCTTTGTGTAAATGATGTGATTAAACGCCACTTAAAATGTTTTAATGCTACATAATTGATCAATTTTCATGATTTTTTTTTTATGGTATTTTAAATGGTAATGGCTTGACATAAAACATAGCTATGAAAACCCCAGGCGGTTGATGTCATTTATTGTCCCTTAAGGGCTTGAGAGAATTTTTGGCCTTCATTAGTTCACAGTGATTCCTTCTAATAGTCCGATGAGAAGGGATAAACTGTGAGGCCAAAGAGCATTTGAAATTGACGTCATCTGTGAAAATGCCCCTTTGCAGTGAATGCAGTCAACTCCCTTTGGTCTGGAATGAGTTTATGTGGCTGAAGGGTCGTCAAAAACCCTGCAGAAGGTGTTGCATTTCCAGGGTCCGGGCCGTGGTGTGTCCTGCTTGTGAAAAGGCCGGGTTCTGGAGTAGATGGAGGGTTTTTCTCTCTCTGCTTGAGCAGTCAATGGCAGCAGGAGTGTCACAATGTATTTCGGGCCTGTTGGCACAGAAGAGAGTGAAAGAAAGAGTCTGCTCTAACTTTAGATCCAGAATTCACCTTGTCCACGGACTGGATCCAAACACGCTTTCCTGAGGTGATTGATCGTAAATCCCTTTAGCAGTTTTGACTTGTCTGGTGTGACTGGCAGCTCGGTGGTATTCAGAAAAGGCACCATGCGCGCAGGGCATGGGCATGGGCGGGGGCGTGGGGGCATGGTAAGTCGACACACTGTTCCCAGTGAGGATTGGGACACCCGCAGCTGCAGAACGTGACACTGGGAAGCGGCACCCGGCACACACAGATGACTCAGGCGGCCCGGAGGAAGGCAACCCTGAGACCAGACGCTTCAGCCTTGGCGGCAGGTGGAAGTGCTTGGATGCGGGTGCTGTGAGCACAACATGGGCCACGGCCAGCAACGGAAACGCTGAGATAAGGCGCTCCTGGCACGAGGGTGGGGAGCCACAGTCATATTTGCTGAATGCACCCCCTATTGGGGAAAGAAAACACACTCACGACACGCTCAATAGCGGGGAGATGCGGGTGCGTCTGTTTAATGCCGATCATTGCAGAACCTGCCCAAGCACGTCCCTGGTGCAGTCGGTTGAATCATGATAGTAACGTGGCATTCCGTTACTAAAAAGGAACGTACTGAGCGAGAGGAGCGACTGTGTCAGACGAGGCAGTCTGATCTCCTGCTGAGAGAGGATTCACTCTGTGTCCTGTTTGTTTTCGGCGCTCGGAGTCACTGTCGTTCGTGAAAAATGCCGCTCGTGAATCGAGTTCCCCAGTTTACTGTGTTGGCAAGCTGGGAATAAATGTGATATGTAAGGACTTTGTTTGTTTTTCTTGCGGAAATAGAGCGGCGAGCATGGAACCCATTTAAACAGAACAGTAGAACGTGGATCCTTCTGATCTCACTAGTTGAGGACAGACAGGGTAGGATTATGCTGCACCAGATGATGAGATTACAGTGATATCGTAGAAGCGCTGAAATGATACCAAATCATTTAAACACACAGTTCTCTAAAGTTGTTTTTATTGTGCTTCTAGAAGGTTGCAGGGGAGTGTTTGATTAATAATGGACACAAAATGCCCTGTAATGTACCTATGTTAAAAACGTTATCAGCGAAAGTATCTTCAAAGCACTAAAAATACAGTACTTGTATGGACATAATTAATTTTGAATGCCCATGCAAAGACCTGAGAATATTAGGAAAGTAAGATTAACATCTTGGGGGGGGTTATAGGAGGAATGAAGATCTTTCCGTTTTGCTCCATTAAAACTGGTGCTGACTTAATGGGCTCATTCATCTGTGTAATATTTCCACACGCTTGTCTGAACTTCAAACCCGGAGAGAGTAAAGACATTAAATGTGTTTCTGTGGAGAGGTTGAGAGTGGAAAACGATGCACAAAAGAGACAAAAAAAAAAATAAACAGAAGAAAGAAAAGTGAAAATTACACAGAACAATGTGTATGGCCTCACCACGGCAAGGTCTAGGTTGAATCTGTCAGTTCTGTTCCATGAAAACAGTTGCCGTCTTTCCATGAGGGAGGGGGAGAGGGAGGTTTACAGCAGAGCTGCCGAATGTAGAAGATACTGGCGATTTTTCACACAGTCTTCACCGTCACTGTAGATGTGCTGTGCACAGCATCAGTCTCTGTCACTGATTTATAGCCGTTTTACTTTTTATAAGTCTTCAGAAAAAAAAACCCCTAGTTACCAAATACTGAGTTAACAAACACTAAAGTAAAATAAAAGTGAATATCTCTTCATCTCAGGCCAGGCTTGGGATAAAATCACAAATGAGGCCGTGAGACGAGTGAGACAGCTGGTAGCAGCTGTGTTCTTCGCTGGACTGTGTCTGGCACACCAGTGTTTTCTCACAAGCTTTTCTCAGGATATGGTAGAGCTCTCCTGCTATCCTTTGCTTTTTTCCGCATTGGATATCGCCGTCTTACCCTGCTTCTGTGACAGAATCCCCTCTCGGTATTCGAAGAATATTGCTCTACCCTTTATCTCCTGCATCGGTATCTGAAAACGTAGCGGAATCTGAAATTTCCTGTGAAATGGCCCCTCTTCCATTGATAATCTAATCCAAGATTACCTGTTTTAAAAAGGCATTGGACTGCAAAATCCCCAAAACAGCTCTGAGAGCAGAAGTATGCCCCCTGCCCCATGTGGGTCCTACTTCAGGTATGTGCTTCCGACGCTTTAAGGCAGGCAAGACAATGACTCTCAGCATCCACTATTAGTGGCCCATCACTCTTGCTTTGAGCCGTTCCTGAATCTGGCTGATTCTCTCAGTCTGAACAGGTGTGTAAGATGTCTTATCTCCAGTGGTGTAACCTGCAGGTCACAAAGGACCTTGCGAGGCCGAATAAAGGCTGAATGACTTAAAGCCAAATCACAATGGGGATCAAGCATTGTGATTGTGGGCGTTAGAGCAGAGCCAGACTTTTGGAGCAAAAAAGAAACTCAATTATTTTGAAAGACAATGAAGTGTCCCTTTTCCCCCTCTACCACACCGGCTACACCCACGTTACTGGCATTCTTACACAGGTGTGGTTTTTTTGTGTGTGTTTTCTGGGGCTCTTTTTGAATGAGCAAGAGACTATGATCAGCCACAGATAATCCAGCCGCCCCTGCCTGTGGGCCCAGTTCATCTGGTTGGGGAGGAAGGCCACAAGGTCACAGGGAAGGATGTCCCAGCTGTCCGTCAAACATGAAAGGGATCAACCAAACGGGGCTTTAGCTACCGTAGGAAATAATGCTTTGCCCCAGAGAGGGCCAGGCTGGTTAGTCACAGCGAGGAAGGAATAAAGGACCCGCCTTTCACTGGCAGACAGTAATCTGTGGGGCTGTCAGCCTGTCCGTTAGCAGCGAGCAAACCTGACCTGGGGCATGTCTCCTAATCGCAGGGGAAGAGGCGAGAGACAGGCCACCTGCCCCGCAGACACAGCCCCCATTCTCTGCCCTCTGCGCCTGAACAGGTGCTGCTGTGAGGCTGCGAAGTCCAACCAATTTTACACTAACTTTCTTTTACTGTTTTGAGTTCTGGAGTTCTATAGATGTTAGTCATTTCTTCACTTCTTCTTTAAGTGGTTAAATGCTTTGCGCGTTCCAGTGAGGAGCTCTTCATCACGAGGGATTTTGCTCTTTGCGGGGCCCAGTTCCTCTAGGGGCCTGGCTCTTTGCGGGGCCCCGTTCCTCTCGGGGCCTTGCTTTTCATGTGGCCTGTCAGGGTTTTTGCTGCTATTTTCACAAGATTTTTGGTAATCCTCCTTATTACTTGCTCTCTAACCAGAGGTGGAGCAGGTGGGGAGGCTTTGCAGAGAGACTGCGGCCCACAGCTGACCTTTGCTGCTCAGCAAGGATTATGTCAGGGTTACTGGACGACTGCAGTGGTGAGAGTTTTTCATTTCAAATGCCCACCCCACCCCCCCGTCCCCTTTCCCCTGGCAGGTCATTTATAGATTTGGAAGAACTGCAGCGACTGAGCGCTGAAGTGGCCGCACTGGATGGGAAGGAGAGCGTAACGGGATGACTAAGCCTGCTTGCTGGCTTCCTGACCCTGAGAAACACAGTGACAGTATTAGAACAGCTGCCAGTGAAAACTGACCAGCATATTGAGGCAGGGGCACTCGGGGAGACAGCCCAGAGCTCGCCCTTTCCAGAGCGTTACAGGAATAAGCTCCTCCAGCTCCATCTCTGCCACGAGACCACCAGGCTTGCTGAGCAGCATCAGCCTTAGCGACATTCCCTGTTCCTGGACAATCCCTGAAGGGGGTTTTTAAATTTTTTTTGGAGTAGGAGGTTAAACTGGAGCCTTTGAACTAAGTGTGGGTTAGTTTTAACTACTTTAAAACTGAAAGGGTCCTGTCCTTGATTTGAAAGAATTATTCTGCCGTTTCACATTAACGTTAGTAACACAGGCATGACAATAACAGACTGACCAATCAGCACACAGCAAGAACTCGGCGCTTAAGTGATATTTGGGTCAGTTGTAATTGAAATGGTCGATATGGTACAAACCCTTTCATAGCTCGACTTGTCCTGCGTGACATGGACTAGGTGGTCACCTTAGTCTGAGGTGATGATAGATGGATAGAACCTTCCAGTCGAGTCACCATTAGGGCATCTGGCAGAGGATCTTTTGAGCCCCCAACCCCCAAGTATTTCAGACCTGTCAAGCTGTAAGCTCTTACTGAAGACTCCTGACTCAACCTTACTAGCAAGTGTACTGCTCATGTTCAGACATCTTGGCTACCTAAATAAAGCTCGGAGATGGTGGGTAAAACCTCCCAGGTAAAACCCTTCCTATGTCAGAAGTGGAAAGGTGTGGCCATCTTGATGAGAGCTGGACCAGAGGTGGACATTTCAATTACAGATACAGTACAAATCCAGACTAAGATTTTGTTTGAACCAATCAGTTGAGTACTCTGTGACTGTGACCCTTTATACTCAACTGGTTGGTTGAAACAAAATCATAGTCTGGATTTTAGCTTTCTGGACCTGAAATGACCGCCTCTGTATATATGCACTTGTTATTTGTGAGTGTTTTATATACACTATAGCAAAAAGTCTTTCAAAGAAATTTGTTTATGTTGGTGTAAAACTATGGTTTTCTTTCTGCCCAAGCCTGCTTAGCTATTGCAAAAATGAGCTCTTGGTGAAATTTAAGAACTCAGAGTGGTGGAGAAGCCCTTGAGGATAGGTTTGGGAACCAAAGCTGTGTTCTTCAAATCATCTAATAATATTTCAGTAACTTTTTGGAGAACAGGAGACATTCTTGTTACTTTTCATTGTAATGCTATTTATTTGTACATATTCCAGTGTCTGTGTTTTTTCTGAAGCAAAAAAATACAATTACTGCCTAGATAAATAGCCTAAAATGGAAAAAGGTATTTGCACAGTACTGCATGTGTTCATGTTATTTTCTAATCCAACCTGCTGTTTTTCCTCAGAGGCCTCATGTAGCCTTGGAATTAAGATTCCCGCCCCCTCCCCCCCCCCCCCCCCACACCCCTCCTGCGCCAAGACAAAAACAAAAACAAAGCAAAAAGGGAGAGACGAGAAGCGGTGACCACA
>JAODKE010000138.1:27991061-28011627 GCA_026779605.1 Mormyrus hasselquistii
TTTTTTCCAACCCACCCTGCGTTTTTCCCCCCACGCCTCAATTTGCCCTTGAATTAAAATTCCCCCCCCCCCCCCCCCAGCTGTAATGAAGTTTGCACCATAAAGCAAAGACAAACAAAAGCTGCGGGCAGGACTATGAATCCCTCTGTAGCCTTCTGTCAGTCTGCTGCATCATCAGAGTGCTCGCCGGCTCGGGGGAAATGAATTAGCAGCATTGCTGTCTGCACACTCTGACGCGCACCCTCACGCCGAAATCGCATTTTCCAAATCATGGCGTAAATTAAATTGCAGCGCTGTGTCTTTCACAGGAGTGTCTGCGCAGGTGCTCTCCCACGGTTTCATAGTGCTGACGACAAGATGCACCACGATCCCCTGATCTTAGTTCTGACTGAGCAATTACTGCTTCAGCGTGGTCTGCACTTTCTCAGGTTCATGATCCTGCAGAGTTCTCTGTAAAAGATGTGGTTCTGTGATTGGACAGGTCAATATAACTACACCATCTACAAGAGTGCAGACTCATGCCGCGTCATCGGCTATAACTGATCTTGAGCTTAGGAAATCCTGCATATTCATGGTTAAATCTGCCCTTGTTTAGGTATTTTTATGCCTGTCAGACACTATTAGCCTCAGGTCTTGAACTGTTAGTCTCTCTGACACATGCCCGCTGTGGAAGACACTTCTTTTATCTGATAGACATTGAGGTCAAGTGGGCTTGAGCACGCCTAGGTTTTGGGGTGGGAGGCCCGTTAGACCCTTGACCCTGGTCTATTCCTCCCAGGCGTCTGTTGTCTCAGCCTTGTCTTCAATGGCTTATCAGTGATAACCTTGCAGCCTCCCTCCCACGGTCTTTAAGTTTGAGGGTCTCCTCTGATCTTGCTCCGGCTCACACAAGCACACAGATTCTCTCTCAACAAAAGGAAGACTCTCTTTCTTCTCTGGCATGTCTTATATATCTAACCATATCACCCTTATCACTCATCACCATCCTCATTGATTTTGCATTATCAGAACTGATCAATCAGTCAGCACATCATGCAGGTTTAGAGCCTTGGAGAAGTCCAGTAGATGT
The DNA here is from genome assembly GCA_026779605.1 of Mormyrus hasselquistii. Classification (NCBI taxonomy): domain Eukaryota; kingdom Metazoa; phylum Chordata; class Actinopteri; order Osteoglossiformes; family Mormyridae; genus Mormyrus; species Mormyrus hasselquistii. The sequence goes on from JAODKE010000138.1 coordinate 27,992,131, forward strand.
CATGCGGACCAGGATCATGAGTCAAAGGACCTTGCAGAAATTGAGCTTGACCTTGCAGAAGTTGAACCTGACCTTCTCCTAGATGTAGATGGCTTGGCAGATGATAGGTGGTCATTAATGTTGTGACTGGAGAAACAGAAGATTGTGGTTTCCTTTGAGAGCATAGCATGAAGAGGAGAAAACAAAAACAGTACGGTGAATGGAAATGAATACAAATTTAACTTGGTTGGTGATGTAGGCATTCTGTGGAAATGGCAAGAATTCCAACGAATTCGTCCGGATGAAGGAGAAGGTCACGTTGAGTGGGCTGCCACTGATGACTTGCCACATGACCTCGCATGTTGGGTTAACCGAGCAAGCTGAGGAGGGCGAGTGACCCAGGCTCATGATTGGGCTGGGATTGTCTGGGCTGCACAGAGGCCTTCTGTCGGAGTGGAGCCAGGCGGAGCGGCCAGATTATCCCTGCTACCCGTGTAAAATCTGTCATGAAAGGACGAGCTACAGGAGGCACTGGGCTCTCATTATCTCTCCTCTCTGCATTTCCGAGCATTCTGTTCATTCTGAGTACCAACGCATACCCCCCTGCCCCCACCTACCATCCTTGCTTTCTCTTTTTCCTTTCCCTGTTTTCTCAGTGGGGTTCAGAAGCTCATCGCCCAAAGACAAAAGACTGAATTGCACTGTGAATTAAACACTGGATAAAACTGGAGGTCTGTTCTATGAAAGGAAGCACCATGTAATCTGAAGTTAGGGTGAATGGATCCAGAGGAAGTGATTCAGGGCAGGAAGTGGTTCAAAGCAGGAAGAGCTTCACAGTCTGTGAATTAGGCTCTCCCTCTGTGAGTCTCTTTCTCGTCACAGTTTATTCTCGTTCTCTCTGATAAAAACGATAACCGTCTCATTCACCTCGGGTTTTTTTTTTTTTGTCAGTGGAAGATGCTGTGAGCGATTTGAGACTTCACTGATGTATTATGGTTTAAGGGCTCACCTGTAAGGAATTACTGAAGTGATGTTGCCCAAGGTTTGTTGTGTGTAGAATCAGCTCTTAACGTTCCCGCTGATGGCTGATTGGCTTAAAAAGGAAGCAGATGCTTCATCACCAGTGCTGAAGGCCCTGACCTTTACTTTGGTTGCGCATTTCAGAAAGGCCACTCTGTTGCAGCCCATTTTTGGATATGATTCAGATATGAGAATGAATAGAATGGATCGAAGTTATATTGGTACGAATGATGACCCATGAAGGCTAGCTGGGGGTGCCCTTCTCTGAGGAGCTTGCAGATGTTTTATAATAAACTAGAGAGGAGTTGGCTGAAAGATATATTATTGATCCAAGGCCTTTTAGCCTCCATTGGCTTTGCCTTGTAACCTGCTTTCCATTGTGTTAAAAATTCAAGCTAATCGGATCCAAATGGACAAACACTGCTGCCACTACCATCATCAAGGAGCAGTGGTTGTTATCGCCACTGGAGTTAGCTGTTGACTGAGTAAGTGATGACCTGTGTTGCTGTTCAGGGTTAGTGTGGAGATATTTCTTGATGTAGAATAAATTTGAGCAGTTACCATTACCAATATTTTTCTTCTTGGAATTTGACTGCATTTGATCTTGTCAAAAATCCACAGGTGACAAGCTTTGTTCTTTTGAAATGAAGATTATTTTTAAAATACTATAAGATTTTGTTGCGTCTCTAGTCTTTGTGGAGTATAAAACACAGTGTCAGTGTTGACCCTTTTTTCCCCTATGAAGTCTCCCAAATGTCCACTGCCATCAGAGGACTGGCAGGGTTCTGGCACATGAACATATGGATTGGAGATGGACTCTCACTCCATTCCAGCCCCGGATGGCATGTGCAGGGACTCCTAATTAGGAAGTAGCTGTCAGTACCAGGGTTGGTGGCATGAGGAGGGGAGGAGCGGTCATATCAAAGAGAGAGCAGGGAAGTGGGAGGTAAACCGTGAGCATGCCAATAGGGGAGCCAGACCAAAAGCGACCTGCTAACCGCATACCCCTGTTCTGCGCGGCTAACTCGCGCACAGCTCTGTCGGGGGCCACGGTCTCGCTGTAGGGTGCACAGCTGCACAGAAAGCTTTAAATCACACTCTAATTACAGAGCCGGCTTGATTGCATATTCGTTTCATACAGTAAATTGCACTTGTCTCGCTATTTGCTACATTTACCATGAATGGTGTTTTGTCTCACTTCCGTTGGGTTGAGCGAAGAGCTCAACGGTGACTGAGACCGTAATTAAGGAGAACACAGTGAAATGTTATGTGCTATGCGTCATGCTCTCTGTACTAATGCATTTCTTACCTTTGCTAATGAGTGATGATTTGTGTGTCAGGTGAGAGCCTTTGATACCGTTGAAGATCTGCAGAGGCAGACACTCGCGTTTGGTCTGAATTGGTGGATATGGGGTCTCTGGTGCTAAGTTCAGTCTTGTTGATTAAGTAGAATATGATCCAGTTTGGAGTGTGGAGGAGGAGGGGATAAACTAGAACTATTCACCCCACGAGACGTTTGCACCTCAGAGAATCTGAGACACCTCCTCATGGCGTCCCTTTCCATCCCAACACCACCATCTTTACCTGTCTTGATGTCCTATGAGGAGATGCACCTTGCTGGCACTTGGTGGATCTCCTCTGGAGCTCCACCTTAAAGACATGCAGTTAACCAAACACAAATGAAAGTTTTGAAGAATGTATTTGAATATCATACCCTACTTGATTTTTTTTTTTCTCTCCTCTGTAACTAAGTGACCTAATTATATAAGACAAATTAAAGCAGTTTAGAGGGCAAAGGGATTTTTGACAGGTTGCCCAGTGAATCGGGTCTCCTAGATGTGACGGTTCTGCTTGGTCTCTCTCCCTTCGCCATGTGTCCTCAAGAACGGAAAGCTGTATTTCCTCTTTGAGTCTGCAGAGCTTTCTGAATTTTCTTCAATTAGGTGGCAGGACCAATTAGTGCGATTAGATCATGCCTGGTATCAAGAATGAATACTGGAGATGCAGTGAACAGGCAGAAGTTACTGAAGTTATGATGAGGTTTGAGTATAGAATTATGCTCATGTAAAAATGCCAAAGTGATGAAGTGAGATTTTTGCTGGTCTCATGTGCCGCCGCCCCCTGCCTGTGAAGGGTTAAACCTGCGGCATTTCCCATGGCAGTGTTGCGGAGAGATGTGGGCCACTTTTGAACACCGCCTAGTAAGGGGTCCGGAGGGCTGGGAGAGGACAAAATGCCGTGCTGTTTATCCATCGCTAATCGCTAATCACTTTTATTACAGTTGAATGCTCTGTAGTAAAGGGGCCGAAAATGATGAGGCAAAATCTATGACCCTGTTGACATGTCCGTGGGAATATTGGATTTAACTCCTAATCCTTCTTCCTGTCCTGTTGGCTTGAGAGAGTGGACACCTGGTGGGTGAAGTAAGCTTGAGGCCAGAGCAGCGACCAGGCAGGAGGCACGGCTGCTGAGCACTTATTAAAAAGGTCCGTTTCCTTTGGGTCTCGCACATAGTTCCTTTTGGGACAGGACGCAGTTAAAAGGAAGTGATGACTGCGAAGTGACGGGAAGTGAACGGGTTCAGCTGGGCCAGTGGTCTGCAGAAACGCACACGCACGCACATATGTGCGCAAGCTCGGCGCCAAATAGAAGCAGACGGTGAACTGGCTTTTTTTTTTTTTCCCCTCTCTCTCTCGTTTTGCAATAACCCCCAAGATGAAATGAAGACGCAGCCCTTGACAATACCACCATGGGGTCACTACTGATGCATTCCCTGAAGACGCTTTGACTTCATACTGGCCACGGTCACATTAAGCAGTTCTCTGTACATTCCTGCTTTCTCAGAGGAGTTTGTTAGCAGTTGTTCACCCCGTGTGTGACCTCACAATCTGTGGAGGTCGCCTGACATACATCTGTAAACTGACAGGTGGAAGCCTCTGCACATAGATCACCCGCCGGATCCGTCCAACTTCCCCCCCCCCCCCAAAGCTCCCCACAGGCTGCGATGCGTCGTCACATGATCGACATGTCGGGCTTCAGCTAGCAGGTCAGGGAACACACAAGTGGTCGTGCTGCTGGCCTGACTTTGTCCGCCGCAGCCTCGTCACCATGACCACTTTGTCCGTTCTGCAAAATGCATTAAGCAGCAGAACTTGCTGATGAGTTTTACGCCTGAGGAATTGAAATCAGTTGCATTAGTAAGTGTTTGGAGTTGTGAATGAAGTACATCCTTTGTGAAAAGCGCCACTGGATCCCTGGGTCGTCTCGTACTGTGCCGGCCCATTCGGCGCTGGACGAATTGCTTTTGAAACACTCACAATAAGCCGGCGGGCTGTTTTGATGACATGTCGTTTTCATTTCTGCTGGCAGAATATTTGCCTTTTGACTAGCTGAATATGGAGCGGGGAGGTGGAGCGACTTTGCCTCATTCATGTCAATTAAATTAATTTCAGCCCCTGTGCTGAATGACATCTCCCCACCCCCCTCCTTGGACGGGAATTGCAACAGGCCTTTCTGTCCTCTCTTTTTCTGCTGATGCAGGGGTAGCTTTTTAGCTCTGAGATGAGCGTACGCTCCTGGACTGTTTCGCCCGTCTTTCCACATACATTAACCCAGCTAACTGCTCTGATCCCTGGATGGAAATCTGCTATAACTCTGACTGGACATCTGACATAAATATGCACTGCTCTAGCTGGGTGGAGTTTCAAAGAAGCCTGAGGAGATTGCTCCACTTAATGGAGAAATCATAACCTGCCGAAGATGCAGAAACGTGGGGCTGATGTTGGCATGTTCCGTGACGTTCACCAGCGCACACTTTCATTCGCTCACCATCTCACTGACCTGATGTCACAATCAAAGGTAGGACTCAACAATGTGACTGATCAGTGACTGATCTCGCAGACAATGATCTCTCTGGGTCTTTTTATTGTCATATTCCTTTTTTTCTGATTCTGTTGAGGCTGGGAGCCCCTTTACGCTCCCAAATCCCCTTTTCTTGATTCAAGTCTGGGTGTTAACTTGGCCTTGAGCTAATCGTGGGTTACACTTGTGCAGGAGAGGCCAAAAAGAAACTCCACATGCTACATATGATCAGGAACACCCCTGTGTGTGGATCTGCAGCAGAGCTCTCACAGTGATGCTTTGATGCAGTATCAGAATGCAGACACGTCTCTTGATTTCATTTCCCCCAAATGTCAACCGTGAAGCCTGATGTTCTCTGGAGGCTTCAGAGGATTCAACGCCAGTTGTCTGTGCATAGCGTTCATCGCTATCAATCAGGACGTAAGGCTGCTTTTCTCTGGCAGGATTACAAGCCGTGATTCACTGGCCTGGCCCAGATCAAGCTGCGGTTGAAAAGCAAACCTCAGTGTTTGCAGCAGTGGCAACATTAACGCCAGGAACGACACTTATGTAATTAAGAAAGACACAGGCGAATCTGCGATAGGATTCCACATGCTGTCTCAGTTACTAAACTCGGTGCTTGTCCAAGTGCCAGGTGGTTGCACGGTATCCTCCAAGTCGTTGGCGCTGGTTGGAGTCGGCTTGGCTGGATGTTATACGTGGGAACTTGCGTTTCCTTTTCAGCACGAAGTCCTGATCTCCTCTGTCTGCTTGTGGCTTCCACCTTTTGAATTCCCGGAACCCCTCAAAGTCGAGGTGTGCCACCATTCTCGGCGTCCGCAGCCCATCGGCAGTGTCTGTCCTCTGCTAAGCCCTTGTTTCTGATTGAATGAAAACTTGGGATGTGAACCTGGAAAAAAAACTACATTATCTGTCCTGTCAGATCATCTTAAGGTCAGCTGGATGCTTCCAGTTTTAATTAACGAACCCTGTCATGTGAAACTAATCGAAAGTGGGCAATGATAAGGTGTCTGGCTCTTCCTTATCCTCGCTGCAGCTGTCTTCTCAAATCGATAGCCCTGTCGCCTTCGTCTCATTGGCGCTGTGGTAGGTTCTTCACAAGCTGGAGTGACCCCACCCCCTCACCAAAACTGCCTGGCTGTCAACGCTGAAGAGGCCAGGAACAGGAAACAGTAGGCAGACTCCCAGGCCGAGTCGTTAGCATACCTTATTGGGCCATCCGCTTTCCCTGAGAACTGAGCTGAAATTAGATACAAATTGGTGTCATTAGAGAAGTGGGAATAAATGGTTCCTAATTATAGAGGGGGTCAGGGAGGGCCAGCGAGGAGGCGCTGATGTGAGTAAACAGAGGATTGTCGCTGCGGAGAGTGATAAGGCCAGCATTGGCTTCTCTGATCTCCAGCACCTCATTACCCTGAACGACAAAAGAAAACAGCTGCTCTAATTTTGGACCACCGTGATGCAGAAGGATGATCACGCAAGGCTGTCGCAGGTCGGCGGGAGACGCGAGCCATTGAGTTAAGGGTCTGTGGGCATGTGAGAGTTGTGGAGCAGAGCAGGTGACAGGGTGCCCCCCCCCCCCATCTATTTCAGAGGAATGCGGTCTCTCGCATGGGTACAGGCGAGCCGGATCTCGGCTGGGCCACGTCCTCCTTTTTATTGGGATTTTGTTGCCGAGGGCTTGGGGGTGGGGCGGGCGGGGGGGCAGCATGCCGGGGATACCTACAGAGCTATGTGCTTTTGTTGGGTGCTGGGGGAGATGGGCCAAGCCTGATAGCACCTCCACATGCAGGTATCCGATGACAGCACGGTAGGCACAACCCCCCCCCCCCCCCCCACCAACAGCTAAACCGGCACAATAGGGGCCTTTCTAGAGGATGCCGTCTCACCATTGGAGATGAGTGAGCTGGACAGAGGTCGGTCCTGGGTCCCAGGCTGGTGCAGGAATCCTTCCTGTGGTTCCTTCTGTGTTGTTTCTAGCATTTTTCTGAGAACCACGTCATCGGTTCTGTCCTTATGTCCTCCTTTGCTGCCGTTCTTATGCTAAGCGTTTATGAAGCACTTGAGGAAATACAGTCAAATCATTTGAAAGGCATCAGATCTTCGAGATTGAAATCTAATTTATGGCTGAACGGTTACTGCTGCCGTTGAATGGGAATGGCGGAGTGCCTGCCATTGTGTTTTCGTCTGGTTTGAAGTGCTGCTTAGTCCGGAGCACGTAACACGCTGCAGTGCCCTCAAGGAAATCAGAGGAACATTAACTCACTTTAAGCCTGTGTGCTTAAAGGACCAGAGTATCAGTATTAATATAGTGTTAGTAACAGAAGTGCTGTGTGTGTTGGGGGGGGGGGAGGTATTTACATCTGGACAGTCCATAGTGGTATCAGAACTCAGTTCTCAGAAACGGACCTCTGGGGATGGGACACAGTACCAGTATCAGTACCCGAAATGCATCTCAGACCTCCATAATCATCTGAGCTACCTCTCCTTGTGTATCCTGGATATTAGTGTTGGGTTTATGTGTTTTAGCCCAGTTACTAAAGGCTTCCTAATGTCTACTGCTGCCTGCTCGTCGCCGCATGGCACTTTACCCACCTGCTATCGCATTAGCCGATGAGAGAGGCCGCGCAGGCCGCAGGATATCAGTGCGAGGCTGTTCCCGGCGCCGCATCTCGTCGGAGAGAGAACCACTCGAGTGTGGAGACCTGAGACAGGCAGCTGCCGGCGCTCTGATTGGCTTCATCTCGCCATTCAGGCAGAAAGAAGCGCAAATGACCTGTCGGCGTGGCCGGTCGATTTGGTCCCTGTGCTTTGCAACTTTGAGCATCAGTTTCATTATCCTGATTCCCACAGCTAAAGCCCTTCATCTGGGGTCACTTTGGATAATAATGTTGCCCAAATAAATATAAATGGCTGTAATTTTAACCAGCACCATGTGTATGACTTGGCAAGACAGGTGGGTCCAGATTAAGGGCAGGTACTGGTGTTGTACCGTTCAAGTTCGGAATCCTCCTTTTGTTTTTCCGTATCTCCTGCTCATTATCCTCTTTGACTTCTGTGAAGATCCAGTTTGACAGAAGAAAGGTGATTGGCCGTGAAGCACTAGTCCACAGTTTTGAGCCTGAGGGGAGAGTGCTGTTGATGAATGTGTGTTCAGGGTTGCCAACTTTGTTCAGCTGGCTGGTGTGAGATTTTCAATTCAAGACAAGACTGCATGCTCATTTACATGTATGTAGCTGTTTTATTACCTTGTAAATAGTCTGTAGGTTTTGCAAAGTACCCCAACGCTTTTGATGTAGCTAATTTTAGGTTTATAATGGAACAATATAGATTTGCCATAAGATTTTATTGCGTGACCGTGAGACTGAAAGTGTGTCACGCCAGATGCGTCAGAGTTGGCAACGCAGGTGGTGTGCGATCTCACTGCAAAGTCTCGCCCGCAGCCTCACACGCTTCCATTATCCCATAACGCTCATCACTGTATTTGATTTGCCAGGAAAAATACATCTGGGTGTAACTGTGTACTTTGTGTTGACTGACCTGAGCTCAGGATTTTACATATTTCTAAAACTGGATACCACACACTTATTATCATTATTATTTTAAATGAAACTGATGATCTTTTATTTTGATACCGTTTTATCCGCTTGATAGCCACCTAAAGCCAAAACACTGTCTTATGGTGATTTTTTAGAATTTTTAATTTTTCATTAAAAGGAAAGCATTGTGATGTTATCTCAATATCTACTTGGGCCTTTTTGTATTATTAATAACGTGCAAAGATGATATAGGTACATACAAAAGAAACTGCATATTAAACAGCCTAAAATAAAAATATTAGAGGGTTCTAGAAGCAACTGCAGCATGAACATGGACCAGACGGGTGGAGTTCTGTCAAGTTCCAGAGCCCTTGCATGTGTGGCGCTGGCCAGTCCGTGACATAGGTAGTCTTTTTAAGAAACGGCCATTACTTATATCACCTGCCTGCTGCTTGATGTTTAGGAGGTGGAGGAGAATGACGGCCTTCCGATTTACGCACAGAAGTCATTATTACACTAGAGGCATTGATGCTAAATGAGCTCTTCGTCCATTTGTGACTTAAAGATATTTTTGGGCAACCTAATGAATTAATGAATGAAAGAACGTTTGTATGTATGTTAGTTATATTTATAGAGCATTTTTCAAGACAACCTAAAGCGTTTCGCAGAACCAATCAGGAGCTTCTTCAACCACCACCACTGCGTAGCACCCACCTAGTAGATGTGATTGGGGTGTTTCTGTGCCAGTATGCTCACCACACAGTCGCTAAGGTGCTGAAGGGGCAGGACAGAATTCACCAGTTAGATAAAGGGGATGATTAGGTGATGGCCAAATATGATAGGGGCCACAGTGGGTGATTTTTCCCAGAAGTAATATACAAATGGGTAAAATGACAATGTCATCCTCTGCAGGAATGATGCCATGTGGTTAACTAATGAAAAAGGGGATGGGGGGAAAGAGATGTATTTAGTGTCTGCTGGTTTACCCTGTGGGGAAATGCAGATGCTGATCCTGCCACACTGCAGCCGGAGGTGTTTCTCCACAGCCCATTAGTTGCTTTAGAGGCATGATGTCATTTATGATGGGATTCCCGCCATCTTGTCTTGCTGAGCACTTCACCACCTGCACCGTTTTTGTAGCTCTTGGGAAGCTCCTCAGTGAGAGATGACATGTGAGAACCTCACCATGTGGGATATACCAAGTCTGGGTTAAAAAAAACAGGGAGGACAGGGTGTGAGTAGGGCGGGACAGTCTCACATAGCATAGCAGCAGAAATGTTCTAGTTCAGACATCAGAGAATGTGACCTAGTAGGGGCGCGCACCCTCCCCAAGTGTCGGGATGTTGATTCAGAGACTCCTCCTGTGGAGGTCACAGTGTCATCAGTCTGTGGTGTGGAGTTCCTCACCCCGTTGCTGTCAGAAGCAGCACCTGCGCCCCTGCTTCAGTTTCCAGAGCACAGCGGTGACCCGGAGCTGTGGATGAGTAGGATGCCGACATGTATGTGTAGCAAAGGGTTGGCCAGTGTGACATTTTCCAGTGGGCTGTCCTCTTGGGGTTTCTTCTCTTGTGCTGCAAGGCCGCCCCCTGGAGGCTGTGGCGGTGAGCCCTAGGTCCGCCAGCTGCCCGTGCCCGTCAGCGTGGGCAGTAGGAAGGTGTTTGGCGGCCTGCCCTGACAATGGTGCTCCCTAAAGCAGACTTTTGCTGCCGAGCTGCATCAGCCACTGCATCCTGGTAGTCGGCGCCGTTTCCCGAACCCGGAACCGAACCTCCTTCATGGACATCATCCCACCTCACCCTGTCAAGAGTGACTTTCTGCCTCTTCTGCCAGATGTTCTTCATATTAAACATGTCATTGTCTAAGGAATAAAATGCATAAAATGAAATTCTACTCCATGTGATTCTGGTTTTAACTAGAAAACCCGTCTGTGGACTGCTCAGCTCTTGATTAGGTGATTAAAATGGCTAAACTTATCATGTTTGTGGTGATCTTCCAGGCTGAAGATGTATCATGTACAGCATAAGAAAAATAACCTGTTATTTTATGGAATTATTCTTTGTAGTAATTGACACCACCATTTTGTTTAGTCGGTTGGGGCACTAATAAAAATTGAAGCTGATAGTTTAGGTGAAATGGGCTGTCTGGGTGAGTCTCCCAGTGGGGGCTGCTCTTCTCCCAGCTGATTTTCTGCTGGGTTTGATTGACCCGAAGGCTGAAAAGGAGCCCCGAAGGAGAGGATGCCGGTGCAAAGGCTGCCTTGGTCGATATGAGGAATCTGAAAAAACTGTTGCCATAGGAGAAAGTGAAGTTGTGCATAAATAAAAGATGAGATCGGTTGACTAGGTGCCTGGACATGCAGGCTGTGAGCAGGAAGGTTTCTTTTATGAAATGTGAAACAGGGCATAGTCTTTTTCAGGAAGCCTTAGCATGAGCGAACGTGAGGAAAATACATTCTTTATCCTTCCATATGGTCGCTAACCATCCGAAAGTGAATCAGTCGGGTGTCATCGGGAATTCGATTGGTGTGGAATTAAAACTGAATCACTGATAATGCCCCAAGCTCTCAATCTGGGCAACAGGTTACGCACAGCACCTGGGCTGGCGTTACTCAAGCCTGAACAAGATGCCGTGTGTGCGCTCCAGGGCAAGCGGGTAGAGTTCTACCCCCAGAGCCAGAAGATCTGGTTGCTCCAGCAGCACTTGAGCTGGATGGGACTGCCATCGGCTCAGCACCTATCTCCCCCTCCCCCCCCCCCCCCCCCCCCCCATTCTAGCTATTGCCAGCCCAGGTGCCTTTACAATGCTCTGTCATGAGAGCCTGAGTGGCTATTTGCCAGTATGGATGCACGTCCATATCTTCCAAACTGAATGTATATTACAAGCCTGCAGATTGAAGGCCTCACTGCTATTCATCATTTCTGTGATAGATGAATTGCAGATGGAAGAGAAACACACAACATATTCGGAGCAGCTAAATAAAACTCACTCACCTTGCAGGAGGAAGGCATCTTTTGTCCACGTAAGTATTACTAAACAAGTAATACAAATGCAAGATACAACTAAACACTCTGACCATCCTGCAGCGAGACAAATGCATAGACTAAAATGCAGCACTGCGCCACATCCTTCCTGGGCCAGGCAGCAGAAAGCAACACCAGCCTGCCACCGGGATGTTAAGGGACTAGATCTCTGCCCAAAGAGGTGCTTCAGATGGCACCCTTTTATTCCTTAATGCGGTACTTATTATGATTTCCCTGTGTGAAGGACCAAATGGAATTAGCATTAGTCATTTGCAATTCTGTGAAGGACCAAACGGAATAAGCGCTAGTCATTTGCAATTCTGTAAAGGACCAAACGGAATAAGCGCTAGTCATTTGCAATTCTGTGAAGGACCAAACGGAATAAGCGCTAGTCATTTGCAATTCTGTGAAGGACCCAACGGAATAAGCATTAAATAGTCAATTGTAATTAAGTAATTCAACATGCGAGTGGATGTGTTAATGATTCTTCCTTTTATGTGCTGTGACAGCCTGGGTAATCATTCCGTAAGCAGTCAGCGGACGCTGTGGTACCACCAACAGCCAGAAGCACGAAGGTGTGTAGGCAGGAGAGTGAATGGAGCCTCAGTGTCTGGACTGCTGGTGAGAATGGACAGGGAGGGCCCAGCATGGCTTTTAATGTCATTTGATCATGTATAAAATGCATCAGGAAACGACTGGAATGAGACTGCACCCAGTCGATTTTCACCTGTATCATAAATTTACTATTCCTGCTGTACTGGCAGCAACTGTATGAAGGATTCCTTGAATCAGCCAATCCCCGTACAGTTAGGAAGGAAGATCTAATCCAGTGTGTGTGTGTGTGTATGTGTGTGTGTGTGTATGTGTGTGTGTGTGGCTATGTGGGTGTGCGTGTGTGTGACCAAATGCCCCCCACAATGTAATTTTCAGGTCCCCACAAAGATCATTGAATGCAATCAAAAAAGCACAAATGCCAAAAGTCTCGTATTTAAGGTCGTCATGTTGGGATTAGACTTTCCCCCACAGAAATGGAGTCCCCACAAAGATATAAGTACAAGTGTGTGTGTGTGTGTGTGTATGTGTGTGTATTATTCTGCTCACTTGTCTTGGCTCTCGTGGCTCTTGTTACTCAACAAGTAGATCATTGTACTGCCGACACAATGTTGTGAGATGGAACCTCAGTGCCTGGCCTGTAGCCGGTGTGGAGTTCCGAGGACCTGTGCACACAGGTTCTGTCACTGCGGAGGGCTGATGACTGTGGTTCTTCACGCACTTGAGTCAACGTCAACATCGGTTTCATCATAAAAGTTTCCTGGACAAGATTCACGCTTCACAGCCTACAGATAGGGAGAGGCAGAGATAAAGGCATCATATGTTACTGTTGTGGAAAGTCCTAACGACTCAGGTGAACCTGTGCCTTCTATACATCATTTTCAGTTCCGCCTGCGGACGTCACCGGGTTATACACTCGTCCGTCAGCAAAATTTTAACGTAGGCATTGATGTTATTGTGCGAAAGATCCTCCTCAATGCGTATATGTTGTAAAATAAACATAACATCAATATAATGGTCAAACTGCATGGATTCAGTGCCGTTAGCATCAGTGCTAAATGGTGCATGATTATATTACAAAATGTGGGGTGGATTTATGGATAAGCTGTGACACCATCAAACATCAATGACTTGGAACAATGCTGTCCTTTGTAAACCATCTCCTCCCTTATCCTGGGACTTTTATACTTACAGATAAAATATTCATCCTTTTCAATCCGCTGCCTGGTTTCATGAGGATATTTCATAGGTTTTGCCAGGTGAGAGTGTGAGAGGATTCAATCCACTTCTCACAAAATTCCATGAAGCGGCGCCATGTGGCTTTAGCTTAGCCAACATTCCTGTGCCAGGTGGGATGAAACCCTGGCAGCAATCAGAGATTTAATAAAGGCATAATCTTAAAAAATGCACGTTTGCTAATCTCATGGCAGTATTTTATATGAGATTTTATTTCTGAATTACTTTTTCATACCTCCTCTTACATCTTTCAGAACAACAACAGCTCTAAACAAATGCGACACTGCAGGCCCTAGCGAGGTTAATAAAAAGTGCATTTGTTGATGTCGTTGCTTTGCAGGTAGTTAATTTTAACAGCACATTGACCGCATACCGTCTCATTACTGTAATGCACTTCCATGAAAACTTGTTATTCTGGCATTTCCTTCTTGAATCCAGGGATGACAGGAAGAATCCAGGGATGGCAGGATAAATCCAGGGATGCCAGGAGAAACCATAAACTGTAAATAAATGTTTTCAATTCTGAGAGACGGATGGATGGATTTACAAGCAGACTGACAGACAGATGGATGGACAGAGGGATGGATGGACGGATGGATGGATTGATGATTGATGTTCTATCCACAACATCAGAGCCCCTTTGGGTCGGGACACACACAGACCCTCCAGGCTGCATGCCGACTATCATCTAAAGGCCTGATGATTCAGCTCTTTGGCTTCCATGAGGAGCCTCTCTGAGGGCCAGGAAGTGCTTTACTTTTGTTTTTTTAACTTCAAAGTACTTTGTGTGAATATTATCTTGAAAGCAAATATTTTGACAAGAAGGAAGACATAATGGCTTTGTATAAATAGCCTGGTGGAGTAGTTAACAAAAAGTTTTTTTTTCTTATTTTCCTACTGGTTTCGGTTGCTTGGCGACGCCTCATAAAGAGCTTGATTTGCTTATTTATTTTCCTTTTTTCTGTTTTGTTATTTGGGAAAGGATGTCAGTTCTACATGAAGTCAGACTCTTACATCATTGTCCCTGGATGTGTGGAAACTGTAAGCCTTCCAGCATAAACATTACGTGGGTTTGGGTGACACACTGGCCTCCCGCCTCCAGGGTGCGCTGTTCAAATCATACCTCTGGCCCTTGCTTGGGAGAGACTCCAGCTCTCTGCAGCCCTTTACTGAATAAGATGGACGGGGGTTCATCCTGCATTTCTTGCATTTAGGAGCTAAACCCAAACCACCCTGTTTGTTGTAGGACGCATGTGGAAATTTCCCAAAACAGAACGCAAATGTATCTGATTGGAGACAATAGACATTGTATATCTGTTTTTAATTAATTTGCTTAAATAGCATTGAATTTAGTACTAACTAACTTTCTAATCCTTTTTATGCAGGTACAGATTTGTTTAAAGTCAATATGAATGGATATTGCATCTTGGAGTTAATCTATTTAGTAAAGTGCAGTTCACTTAGGGCAGGGGTGGCCAATCTTATCCGCAAAGGGCCGGTGTGTGTGTGGCTTTTCGCTGCAACTCCCTAATCAGATTACATCTGAAATGGACTAAGAATTCAACTTTGACTAGATGCTTGGGTCCTTAATCTGAAAGTCCCAGAAGCTACTTCTATTAGCTATTAGCTATTATTTTAGCTAAACAGCTCAAAGCGCTTGACGTGGTTTCTGAGCACACAAAAGCAGATGGTGTTTTTTTTTTGCATGCCTCCGTTTTTGAAACAGGATGATGCATGCACTGGTTACACTGTTAGTATTTCGGACATATTGGAAACGCGAGCGGAGAGCTCCGCGTGCTTCATGGCAGTCGCAGTCTCTGCACTTCCTCCCATTCTTTGCCTGGATATAAGAAGAACTCTTTGCCTGGATATAAGAATCTTATATCCTTCCTGTAGGTCATCTTCACGTCCGTAAGAAACCAGCCTTAAACCTCCGTGAAGAAGTGTCTTCAGAGTGGGTTTGTTTTTCCGTATCGTGCCATAGACGTATCATCCATAGGGGTGTGTGGGTGGGGCGGGGAGGGGGGAGATGTGGGTGTTCTGTCCAGTGACAGGTGTTCTCTCCTCCTTTGTTCCTGGATGTTCTAAACACTTCCGTCATTTTCTCTTGTGTCCCGCAGCAGTCAAACCCTGACAGCTGAGCCCCATGTGTGTGTGTCCACAGTCCAGTCTTTCTTATGTTTTCCCTTTCGTGCTGAAATACCTGTGTTTTGTTTTAAATTTCCCTGCTGATTTTTTTTGAATAAGGTTTCTCTCTGTCCTTCCCCCAGTGTCGCTTATTTTTCTTTGCCATTCCGCCAGGAGAGAAAAATACATGTAAAATGTTTGCTGTTCTTTCGACTGTAGATTAAAGTTATTTGTAGAGAGACAAGTGTTTGTTCTCTTAGTATTTTTTCTCAGAAAATTTTATTTATATTTGCAGATCATAGTGTTTTTTTTACAAGCGCTTGTTCTGACAGTTATACATGAGGAATTTTTTGCACATTATCTTAAAAAAATGGCAACATTAATTTTTTGTTATTGTGTAGTTTACCTGGATTTCATATTATTTTGTTATATAGTCAAACTGTTCATGCAACATATTTTGTTCCGAATAAACTGTTGCAATGGAAATGCAAATAATTGTTGGGTATGATTGTTACTAACTGGAATCAGAAAGCTCAGCCAGTCTATGATGAACATAATTTATTTTCGTTTAATGGCACATTAAATATCTATATCATACATGTTTCACTTAATACCAAATATGAGAATTGGGCTTCAGCATGATGCTATGCTAGTTCAGTGTTTGTTCTACTTGACAGAGGTCAGTGTACATTCATATCAGCTCTCTATGGTGATCAAACGTGATCATTGTTGATCTTACAGGACATGCAGAGAGGAGCCATAGTAATAATAATTACAACTTTATTGATCCCTGTAGAGCAAGCTGTCTGCGAGGGGCAGCCACCTGTTGGGGTGCCCAGGGAGCTGGGGATTAAGGGCCTTGCTCAAGGACCCGCAGACATGCTGAGGCTGGGTTTGAACCTGTGATCTTGTGATTACAAGCACAGAGGCTTAGCCCACTGAGCCACATGCTGCCCCCAAACCTTCCCAAACATCATCTGCTTGGTTAATTACGTTGGCGAATTCAGAACATGTGATCCGAATCACATGAACGGCCAACTGGGAAGGACCATCCACACAGACTTTAAGGTGTAACACAAAGGATGGGCTGATTTCTCATCAACAGGGGACAACATTGTACACTTAAAGAAACAGCAGCTTATTATGTGTATAGGGAAAGCAAGTCACTGACTGTTGAAGCATTGAACAGTAGCGATTAGCATTACTTTGAAGCAAGCGATCACATATTGTCTTGTTTATAATGGTTAAAATAGTTTTTGTATTTCGTTCCTCTTCTCTGAGGGTGATGGGATACGGAGAAAGGTCTATGACATCTTGGGTAAGAGTTTTGGTTTCCTTGCAGCCAGTCTGTGGCTCAGCAATAGCGACAGTAGGGGAAGTTAGCATTAGTGAAAGCTCTAGTGGAGGGACGTTAGTGCTACCGCTAGCGGAGGGACATTAGCGTTAGTGATAGGGATAGCAGAGGGACATTAGCAATAGGGATAGCGGAGGGACGTTAGCATTAGAGGAGGGACATAAGCATTAGTGATCGGGATAGCGGAGGGACATTAGCGTTAGTAATAGGGATAGCGAAGGGACATTAACAATAGGGATAGCAAAGGGACATTAGCAATAGGGATAGTGGAGGGACGTTAGCGTTAGTAATAGGGATAGCAGAGGGACATTAGCAATAGGGATAGCGGAGGGACGTTAGCATTAGCGGAGCGACATAAGCATTAGTGATCGGGATAGCGGAGGGACATTAGCGTTAGTAATAGGGATAGCGGCGGGACATTAGCAATAGGGATAGTGGAGGGATGTTAGCGTTAGTAATAGGGATGGCGGAGGGACATTAGCGATAAGGATAGCGGAGGGACGTTAGCGTTAGTGATAGGTATAACAGAGGGACGTTAGCACTAGCGGAGGGACATTAGCATTAGTGATAGAGATAGCGGAAGGCCGTTAGTGCTAGCGGAGGGACATTAGCATTAGCGGGACATTAGCGTTATAGTGATAGTGATAGCAGAGAGAGCACTAGGCGGCGAAGTCACCACGCTTGCTACACCACACCACCAGCGCTACCATGGCCAGCGTGAGGAAGACTGGCACAAAGATGAGCATGGCGAGCATGTTGTCCGGCGGGTCCACCAGGACCACGTGGCTCAGCGTGCAGTTGGAGAAGAAGAGCCTGTGGACGCGGATGATGTAGCTCTCCACCAGGGGGTTGGGCCAGTAGCAGCCTGTACTGACAGCCTTGTCCTCACTACAGTTGGAAAAGTGGTTGTACTTCCTGTCGGAGGAGGTGGGGGGGATAGTGTCAACCCAGAGCGACTAGAAGTACCATTAAGGAGATCAGAGCAGAATCAATGCCCTTACATCCATTCATGATGTCCATAAGCGAGATGCTTTCTTAACTGAAAAACTGTATCTTACTCAAAGAGGAATTCGTGGAATCTTTTCTGTTAATATCATTCAATGTTCCCTGTAATGTCTCTGTTAGCTCACGCGCTTCCCTGCAGTTTCTTTTTGACTCTTGTGTGTCTTACATTAACAAGACCCCAAGGTGCCCTTTGTTAGGGCCTGATTAGTCCCACCTCACCTCATTACCACAAGCAGCCTTATCAACGTTTCATTAGTGCCAATTATGTACAGAAAACAGTGCGATTCATTATCATATAATTCTGTGATCTGAACCAGCTCATGTGATGCTTGCAGATGTAACATCTCCATCCACTGTAACAGGCATGTACTGTTAGATATTTCTATTTGGAAACAATGTCTGTCTGCAGTGAAGCTTGTTCAGATATCTTACATTTATGGTTTACGAATATCATTTCCGTTTCATTTTCTCTCTTGAAAGCAGCTAGTACAATGGCGCTGAAGTACAAAAGAACATTATAAAAACACAAAAATATTAAGAAAAGAATTGCGCTTTCTGAAATGTTTTTGCATTTTCTCATACAATTTGCATTTTCTCAATGCGTTGTGTTTTACCCTTCAGGGCCACCGAAGACTCCTCTGGGAATGCCATTTTTTCAGGATCATAGCTATTTTTCCTCAAGAAACATAAACATGACAGTATACTCTTAATAATAACTTGCATGAATGGTTTAAAACATTTTAGGCTGCTGCAAATCTATCACTTAAAGCCATTTTTCAGCTCATCAAAGGAAGTTTCAGCTCACTTTAGGTGGAGATTTAATTCCGTGAAAATGTCTGTAGCTTATTTGAACCCTTTGAACCCCACCCAATTATGAGCATTTATCTATCCCTTTGATTCCAGGCTTATTACATTGTATGTACATGACTTAACCACATGTGGTTCTGTTTTCAGGACATCCTGGGCTACTGAGATATGTCATGACCCAGGTGTGAGGACTCTTCAGCCAATCAGTCCTGTGATTAGTGATCTAATGAGGGAGTTGCAGTGAAACCCCACATACACACTGGCCCTTTCTGGGTAAGATGGGCCACCCCTACTGTACAGGGTCCATTAGGAAGCCTAAATGTCGCTCAGAGCGCACCCTCGACTGCCTGACAAGCTAGCATCTGAAAATTGTCACGTATCCAGGGTTTTTTTTAATGAAAAAGAATAATACATTTTTAATTTAGTCCCTGGCATGCGAATGTTATCTGTGTAATTTTCTAAATCTCTGCCCCGTGACATTAAATCAGCAAGATGGAACGGTCAGTGAATGGCGGTCAGTGAATGTGTGTCCATCCGCCCCAGGTAAAATGCCCAGTTTTGCTGGATACAAATACTTCATCATTGTTTTTTTCATTTTCTCCGCGACAGATTTGTATCTTTCTCTGGAAGCGCGCAAAACTATTATTCGAATGACTGACTGTATTTCTTTGGAATGATGTCAACACACTGTTTAGGATGTACCATCAGTTTTGCTTCCTTAGACTGAAATAAAGTGTTTAAAAAAGTCATTCTAATCAAGAGTATGTTTCTGGTCAAATGGTATGCTTTCCGGAGTTTTCTTCAGCGTCCGAGATTGGATGTAAGCTTCAAAGTTTATTGGGATTCCTAATTATTTCATATATTTTTGTAGTAAATTGTCACCACGCCTTCCCAGATCTTCGTAAAATTGTTATATTTTCTCTGATTTACATATTATAGCCAGCTGAGATCAGAGTAGTGAGGACATTTTGCGCTGCTCGGTCAGCACAGTTACGAG
>JAODKE010000138.1:28028523-28040242 GCA_026779605.1 Mormyrus hasselquistii
GGACGGTGCTGGCCAGGGCAGGGTGAGAGGACGGTGCTGGCCAGGGCAGGGTGAGAGGACGGTGCTGGCCAGGGCAGAGTGAGAGGACAGTGATGAGGGGATCTGTGTGGACCTGATACCCCTAATGGTCCAATGTCTGACCCAGTGAAACGTTTTACTGTACAATGTTCCAATGCTGTAATTTGTCAGATGGTGCACATAATATCTCCAGTTTGTTTGGTGGGAGTGGGAATTACACAATTCCCAGAAACCCCTAGCAGCTGCTCTGTCACGCAGAAGGTGTTACAGCTTGGAGTTACAAGCCTTTTCAAGCACTATGGGTGACGCTTTGCATGTGTTTTCTGATGCTGGATGAAAGGAGGGTGCAGTAGGTGTATTTGAGCAGTATGACAGGTTCCTATATTACAAAATGTGTTTGGTTTTTCAATGGAAATGTCTCTCTCTTGTGGTGGGGTCTGTTAAACTGGTGTTTCAGCATGCATGACGAGAAAGACTGCTCAGTGCAGTGTGGCATCATGTCCATCTGTCTGCCATGTCTTATGACATCATCTGTACCTAAATAGGATTCTGCCACATTCCCATCGTGGTGGACACCATGGCTTTGGGAAGCACATGAGGTCGGAGAACAAAGGTTGAGAGCCTCCCGTCCATGAGCTGTCACTGCTACCTCTTCCCTGAGAAAAAGGCCTCTCTAGCTCCTCATGCATCTTCGCAAGCAGCAGCCATGTTCATGGTGAATCCTGGTTGTTTGTTTGAGCCTCTTTAGCACCTGATCCAGGTTCGAGTCCAGCGTGGTCGGAGGTCGGGGTCGTGTCTCCATAATGTCCAGCAGTGTCATCTTAAATCCCACTGCAGAGTCGCCTCAGCTCTGGTTTCCTTCATTGGCATCTTTAACAGGCGCACAGATTTTTTAAAGCAGGTGTTCTGGCCTCATTGTTAACAGCACAGGAGGGAGCCTTTATTTGCCGCCCTCTCTGTGGGTGATCTATACTCGGGGGGGGCTGGCGGACGGCGCGTCGCGAGCTGCCACCACACCGGGGCCGCAGTCCAGCTGGTGCAGCTGTAAATCTGAGGTCAGCATGAACTCTGAAATGCCACTGGAGATCGGCCGGGCCCCGCAGCTCCAACAGCCGGTCGGACCATACCCTCTGGTCCATCAAGGCACCAGTTCCAATTCTTACTGGATTTATTGCCAGAGATGTTTGCAGGAAGACACTTTGAGAAAATACAAAGCAAAAGACCCGGATTTCATTTGCAAGTTTTTATAGATGGAAAATGACAAACTTAATGGGGTTCTTTAATAATTTGGACTTAACGACTGTAGAGTGAAACAAAAGGGAGTTTGTATCCATGGATTATTGCATGTATCAAGGGGGGGTTGCAGTTCCTAGGAAAAAAAAAAGAAGAATAAACCAAAAAAAACAATGAAGGCTGTTCGCTAAGCCCTGGGCTGGCTGGAAAAGCACATGGGCCCATGAAGCAGTCCCCACGCAGTCTCACCTGGGGGGCAGCTTGGAGAAACACTGCTCTTGCCAGGAAAGCTGGCTGGGCGAGGCTGCCTTTGGGGGCCCCATGCCTGTGCAGGCACAGCAGGAGCTGGCTGGGGGGGCCTGGAGAAAAGGCAAACTTCCAGATGAACTGCATCCATAGGAATGAGTGTGTTTGCAGCTTCGCAAAGCCAGGGCAGGGAGAAGGACACTCCTGTCAGTCCTTCTCTTGATTCTCTTGTTTTTAATTACTGTTAGGCTTGATTAACTTTGGACCGGGATGCATCATCCTGTATACTGGTGTGGACACTGGGAGGCGTCTCTCTCCCTTGTGAGCAGGCCTTTATTATGGTGGTGCGCACACTAAGGGGTGTCTCCCCCCCCATTTCAGCACACCTCTGTGATGGCAGTTTGGACACTGGGGGTGTCTCTCTCTCCCTTGTGAGCAGGCGTGTATCATGGTGGTGCGCACACTAAGGGGTGTCTCTCCCCCCCATCTGAGTGGGCCCCTTGTCACGGGGGGTTCGGTCTGGTATTGGAAACACATGCATTATGCCCCCCCTTCTGTAATTGATTATTTGTTGTGAAAACAAGCTCACAAGCAGATGGCAGATGTGACAGTGGCTCTTGTGGGGGGGGGTGACTTTTTAGCCTTACTGCTGATAAAATGTGAAGTTTTCTCTCTTTCTCTATATTTTGACTTATAGCATGAATGACTGAAAATGGACTTGAGTCATGAGTAAATCTATCCAAGCACATTTCCCACAGGGCCTGCTGTCAGTTTTCCGTGATGGCCGGGTGTGTGTGTGTGTGTGTGTGTGTGTGTGTGTGTGTCTGTCTGCTCTGTCTGTCTGTCTGACTGACTGACTGACAGACAGACAGACAGACAGACATCCGAAAGAAGGGCCCAAAGAAGAGAACATGATGCAACATCTTCCCTGCATCTTTTGAGTGATTTCCATCTGCCTCTCTAACTGCCTGTTCTACGCTTTTTTGCCACCTGCTGAAAGCGGATCCTCCCATGCAGCTTGTTCTCCTCACCTGTCACATCCCCGCTAGAGGAATGAAATGAGTGTTTAATCACAACAGTACATCTGGGAAGCTGAAGCACAGACTGCTTTTTTATTCTGGAAACCATAACGTTGGCCGCTATAGATTCCACATTCCCTCGGCTCCAGTAATTTAACATCCTCCTTGTTGACTGACTGTTCAGGCTTACTGCTATCTAACAGCTTATCCCGCTCAGGGTTATGGGAAGCCGCTAGAGTCTGTGCTGGGCAGCACGGAGCACAAAGCTGGGCTACTCCCCGCGTTTAATGCCAGACCATGACAGGATACATGCACGCTCAGACCCACAAACTCAATCAAGGCTGGAACAGTGGTTTTCAACTGGTTTAGCCTCAGGACCCACATGGTTCCTCAGTAATTAAGTCACAACAGATTTTTTTGTATGAATAGTACCGTGCAAAAGTCGTAGGCAGCCAAAGAAAATGAGGTTTAAATGATCTTTATGTTGGTGTAAAACTATGCTATTATGCCTGCCAAAGTGTGTTAGCTTAGCCATTTCAAACCCTCTGCTAAAATCACCCCAGTATTTCCAGCAACCATTCATATTCCCATGTATTTTTTTTGACTTGACCATTAGAAAACCTCATATAGCTAATCAATATCTCACTAACTTTTTAAAATTAATTAAGTGATCTGGTGGTGGAATTTAATAAATGCATGGAATGGCTGAGTAGCCCTTAAGGACAGGTTTTAAAGACTTTTTCACTGTATATATGTATGTGTGTATGACACTGCATTGCACTTGCATGTCTGAATCTGGGTGCTGTCTACTGTGCGGAGAGATGGGGGATTCGATAGTTTACTTCCTGATTAGCTGGATATAGTAGCCTGCTGTTAGTATTTGGTTGGAGCATCACTGTGTGGCCTGAAGATGGTTTTGTTTCCTGTCTGTCTCTGCCCCCCCCCCCCATCAGCATTCCCAGCATTCCACTCTTTCCTCATTCAGTCAGCCAGTTCTCTGCTCTCTGTAGACTGATTGATCCGTGTCTCCTTTTCCCTTTTCCATGTTCCTATCTGACTGGGTCTGGGAATCTTGGGATTCCCATGAAGCTTGGTTTGTGCCATGCGGCTCGGCCCGGCATTCCCACAGGGGCATGCGGCTCGGTGCCCGTGTTACGGGGTCCTCGCTCCTTTTCAGGCCACCCAGGCCTCCATCCCACGGCTCTGAAACCATTTCCTGTGGAATGTGGCAGTTTGTCACCCATTTATTCTGAGCCAAATTCCCAGATGCTGCGAAGCCAGCAGGATTTCAGTGTTCATGAGCCTGAACTGAAGCAAACACTGCAGTATGTCGAACCTCTACTGTATGTGTGAAAATGTCCAATATCCGAGATGAGAGACGGATGGACAGACGGTGTACCTGTTGGGAATGAGTGCAAGGATCCAAGAATGAGATGTGGCAGACATTGCTGAAGCGAGTTCCACCTGTAATTCTTCTCTTTGGCCTCCAGGGAGGTCATTTTGGGAAGACTGAGCTGAATCCCTCCTCACTTAATTCATTTGGAGATGTCATCCATTCGACAGAAGGACACATGCCACAGCAGCATCTGCAGACATTACCCCATGAAGTGCATGGCTGGAATGCACTGTTCTGGGACAGAGTCACACTGACATGTAATTTCCTGTTTTTTAGGGGACGTGTACATACAGCAGACACAGGATACGAAGAACCCAGTCATCTATGGGGTGTTCTCTGTCTCAGGGTACGTAGACTTGCGGCACTCTACTGAACACAAGGAGAAGCACCAACACACTCTTGTTTCCGGTCCTTCCACTCCGCAAAGAAAGCCTTAAAGTCCCTTGAGGAATTCTTAAAAACGCAAGTGCAGACAAACTCGGCCAGTGTGGCCCAACACAAATGAGACACCATCCCATAAAGTGATGATTTGGTGTCCCATTGGGAAGCTTCTCAAATCACACAGCAGTTAAAAGCAGCGGTAAACCGTCGATCAACTGGAAAGCATTAAAGCAGGGCTCTTCAAATCTGGACCTTGATTCAAAATCCAGGCCTTGTTTTCAGTTCTCCCAGACAGTTAGGTTAATAATTACTGATTCTGATTGGCCAGAGGCTTCACACCTGACTGACAGCTAAAGGAAGGCTGGAAAACCAGCAGTGCTCGGACCTTGAGGACCGTGATTTGAATAACCCTGCATTAAAGCATTCAAGGGCGCCGTGCAGCTGGCGATGACAAATAAAATGAAAAAGTGGAGACGCGTGAACACCTGCGTGCTCCTGAGCACCGGCGTGCTCCTGTCAATCCCCAGGCTGAGGTTGATGGGAACCTTGACCTGTGAACTGCCAGTAAAGTATAAACCCGGATTTGCTGGCAGGGTCCGAAAAACCTGCTTCTGTTGCCACTCAGTTCACCGTCGGGGGGGGAGGGAGGGAGGGAGGGAGGAATTAGTTACCACTGACAATGTCAAAATATGTGCCTCTCTTGCTGTATGCGATCACTGAATTTGTTGAAGTAGTCATGGTAACAACACACACACACACACACACACACACACACACACACACACACTTTGACCTAGTGTCTCCTCTTGACCTCGCAGATCTGTGTTCAAGGGGTCAGCAGTGTGTGTCTATTCCATGGCTGACATCCGCATGGTCTTCAACGGGCCTTTCGCTCACAAGGAAGGGCCCAACTACCAATGGGTGGCTTACACTGGGAAGATACCTTATCCAAGACCTGGAACGGTGAGATCTCGCCTGGTGACAAGGCCAGCCGACAGGATCAGTTCACTACAGCTGCATTACACAGTCTACCACTTTGCTCTCGGCATGCTATTAGTTACTGTAATTAGCTGCATTTTCAAGGAGTCTCAATATGGATTTATTTTAATTTTTAATAAATATATATTACATATAAAAAAACTCTATTTACACAGCATGGTGTCCCAAAGTTATAATGGTTGAGTTCAGGTTACACTATCTATGCTTACAACAGTTAAAGCTCATATTTTTATACCCACAGTGCCCTGGAGGTACTTTCACCCCCAACATGAAGTCCACCAAGGATTATCCAGACGAAGTCATCAATTTCATGAGGAACCATCCTGCCATGTACAATGCTGTCTATCCAGTACACAAGCGCCCCCTGGTGGTGCGAACCAATGTGGACTATGAGTTTACTACCGTCACAGTGGACCAGGTGACCGCTGCGGACGGAAGTTATGAGGTGCTCTTCCTGGGCACAGGTGAGCCGCTGCGACATCCATCCTCATCACCAGCCAGTTCGTCAATGTAGAAATGCACCTTTGCAACACACTAGTTTCAGGATGAGAATCTTCGGGCAAATCTTCAGTTTTCTAAATAGGGGCAACAGCACAGGATGCACCACTCTGCTGGCCAGCTGGACTGGACCCCCTTTTATTGGATTGATTTTCTATCATCATAAATAGAAAGTTTAGTTTTATTCCTTGGGGCCGTGAATCACTCGGAGAATTCTCCAAGTTAATGAAATGTTAGTAATATCTGTCCCTTATTTTACATCACAGAAAAGAAATCATGTAACTCCTGAATGCATCTCCCTGCTAACACTCCTTGCCCTCTGTTTAACTTGGAATTTAAAAGCCGGGAGGGCCATCATGCCTGAATGCGCTCAGGAGTGGTGGAATGTTCCCGCCTTTCATTAGATGGCATCAAGCCTGCAGCCTGGCGCTTTGTTAGTCACCAAACACCACGGGTCACTTGCATACTGCTGTGGTCTACGGTGGAATTCAAACAGTGCATTCTTTGGGCCTTGGGAACAAAGGAGTTGAGAGAGTGATAAGGATGGCGGAGGGATGAAGAGGAAAGGGACCGGGTTGGACGAAGAGCAGAGAGAGGACAGATGTGCAGTGAGGCGCGTGAGCGTGACACTGTGTCTGCCTGTGGTTCACAGACCGTGGAACCGTGCAGAAGGTGATCGTCCTGCCCAGGGACGACCTGCAGACAGAGGAGCTGCTGCTGGAGGAGGTTGAGGTGTTCAAAGTACGTTTTTTTTTTTTTTTTGTCTTCTGACAAGCTATGAAGCTCTTATGTTGTCCAGAAGGCAGTATGTCCGTTATTCATACCTTTTTCCTCATCGCCTTTCTCATACACTATCCGTCTCCCTCTTGTTCTCCAGGTTCCCACTCCAATAACAACAATGAAAATCTCCTCTAAACGGGTAAGTGTCTTTAAACTCTGATTATTTAAAGGAAGTCCTGTCCTTGTCCCGTCTTCACCAGGAAGCAGTAAAGTAAGAAAGAATCCTTTTCAACGTACTTCCTGGTTCTCTCTCGCCATAGCAACAATTATACGTCGCCTCAGCAGTGGGCGTGACTCACCTGGCCCTCCATCGCTGTGACATGTATGGTGAGGCATGCGCTGACTGCTGCTTGGCTCGGGACCCCTACTGCGCCTGGGATGGAAAGTCCTGCTCTCGGTACTTGGCGTCGCAGAAAAGGTGAGACGACCCAGGGTTTAGTAATTATACCCACCTGAGCAAAGCAAGACCTGAAGGTCCTTCCATACTGGCATGGAATTGTAGAGGTACCGGAATTATTATGCAGAATCACGGTAGGTGTTGGCCCTAATCCTGCAGGGAGGAAGATTGTGTAGCTAAGTCTGCCTTAGCACAGGTAGCTGTTGTAGTGACACCAACTTTTAAAGGGAGATAATTGAAGTTATTTTAATCTGATCCCTTCAGACGCAGCCGGCGTCAGGATGTGAAGTATGGTAACCCAATCCGACAGTGCAGGGGCTACAACTCCAATGGTAAGGCCTCTCATGTTCATGACCAGAAGAGAGATGTCAATCTGCATCATTGCTAATGCACTGCTGCTCTGAGGTGATGATGATTGGATGTGAAGCTGATGACTACTTTGATGCCGTGTCTGTTCTAGCCAATAAGAACACTCCGGAGATGGTGCAGTATGGGGTGGAGGGAAGCAGCACTTTTCTAGAGTGCCAGGCCAAGTCTCCGCATGCGTCCGTCAAGTGGCACCTACAGAAGGACAACAGTGACAAGAAGAAGGAGGTGAGGATTTGCATCTGTCTGTCACACACAGGACTGCCCTCTCAGTACCACCGACTCAGAAACAAGTCAATCCTCAGTGCCAGAAAATAGTCAGTGATTCTGTTCACTGTTCTAATGTTAGTGCCCTATTGTCCCACGTGTCCATTTGTGGAAAGACAGTCCAGGAAGTGCTTCAGTGTCCACTGTCTGAGGGTTTTCATGAAGACCTTCAGCTTGAACACCTCCTTGGCATTACTGAAGTGGGGGAATGCATTGGTTAAGAGCACTAGTTACTTCTGTTGTACTTAAGACTAATGAACTGGAAATGGACAATAACATCACATTTTCCGTACCTGTCAGCTTAAAATAGACCTACTGTCACTTCACAACCATTTAGTTCTGAAAGTTTCCTAATTACGGTGGGACCTTAGTTCAACTGACGTGTGCATGATGGCACAAGGCACGAACATCACCCTCCGATAGGATGGCTGATTGGCAAATTCTTCTACTCACTCAAATCTGGTCTGAGCTACGGCCATTTGTGTGTCTGCTTGCCACTGTCCAGGGTCAAACAAAAAGGACACAGGGGACATCTGTGTTCAAACAGAGCCCTTTGAAGAGGAACAATGGACAATGCCTTTGAGAAACAGCCAAAAATCCACTACAATAATGTCCCTGTGTTTCCATGGGTGAAAGAGAGTATCATTCACCAAGGAGACTCTGATAAAGGTGGTTATATGAAAAGTGCCAAAAAATGCAGTGTAAACTAATCAGGCGATTATAAGGTGTTCATAAAGTCCAGAGGTCCTCACAGTCCTGTCTGTAGCCTTTGTTGAACCCTGCAGTGTTCAGCAATACAATGTCAATATGCTCCAAAAGTCCTTGGAAACACTGAGCCTAAATGGGCACGTGCCCCTTGAGATAAACAAGGTTTCTTTGCTATTATTTCAGGAGGGGAACTTCTGTTTTACACAGTTGTACTCCTTATTTGGTTAACACTTAGATATACCAACGTGCCTTGTGACTGGTGACTGAGGATTCATATCTGTCCGTCACACACAGGACTGCCTTGAGTACTGCCCACTCAGAAACAGGTCAATCCTCAGTGGCAGGAAATAGTCAGTGATTATTTTCACAATTTTAATGTTAATACACTGTGTCCATTTGTGGAAAGGAAGTGCTTATAAAAAGATCACTATGGGAAGGGATTTGTGATCACTCTACTGCAGAGTTGACTTCAGCAGTGTCCACTTGCCTCCACAGATGCGTTCAGATGGACGAGTGCTGAAGACTGAGCAGGGCCTGCTGCTCCGATCCCTTCAGCTGTCTGATTCCGGAACGTACCATTGCACGGCCACAGAAAAGAACTTCAAACATACCCTACTGAAGCTGCAGCTGGTGGTACTGTCCAGCCGGGCAGTCAACAGCGCTTTGGCGGAGAGCGGGGTGCCCGTGCCCCTCCAGTCCAGTCCCTGGACACCCAGCGTAGGCCAGTATAAGGACCTCCTGACCATACTCAGTCAACCGGAGATGGGCCTCATCAATCAGTACTGCCAGGACTACTGGCAGCTGGGTAACAACGGGCACAAGGACCCCATGATGGCTGCTATTAAAGGGAAAGACCTGAAGGAGCTCCAGGAGCAGAAGAAGCCTCGCAACCGCCGGAATCATGACGGGCAAACAGAGAGCCAGGAGACATGAGCCCCGGCACTGGAATGGGAAACGGGAAAGACTCAGAGTGAATCCGAGGGAGCGAGAAAATAACATAAATAAACAAAAAGCTCATTTTAACAATTTAAAAAAAAATACACAATATTTATTGTAGGTTGTACATAGTATCATTCTGTGGATTTCTTCGTACTTAAGTAGCCAGGACAGCTCTTTGTGTATAGGTATGTTCTGGGAAAATTATTAATTTTATTGTTATTGTTATTATGAGACATCTTTATTTTACATCTTTTAAAGCACCGTCTGACAACTGCAGCGTTGTTGCATTAAAAGGGTACACTGGCCTTTACACTCATTAGCAGAAGAGTGCGCCGAAACAGGGAACAGAAATGGGAGGGTCACAATGCACATTTGCTGGAGTGCTGCCATGGAGTGATTCATTATCCGGAAAGCCCCAGGGCTGTGGACGGTGAGAGGTACCCCGCCTGGACCAGGCAGAGACTGCGAGGCTGCGGGGGTCAGAGGACGTGGCGAGCCAAGGGACTTCTGCTAGCAGTACAAACTCCATGTTTGCATTTCGGCATCTTAAACAGCAACCAAAATCCTGACGGGTTTACAGGTTTTAACTTTTTTTTTTTTTTTTCTTGTTCTTCTCCCACAAAATTGCCAGCATCTCCGTCTCTTCTGCCTCCGTTGTGCCTTTTGCGTTTCGTCGTCCTTTGTGGAATTTGTTACTTTGACGTTTGTGGACTCCGTCTCTTCGTGAACTGCAACGAATGCATCGCAACACGTGTATATTTCTCCTGAATATTATACCTTTGAGACCAAGAGGGCTGCATTCAGTTTAGTGTCCTTTTCATATTTGTTAGATGGGGATCGCATAAAAACGGTTGACAGGTAATCGGGACAAATAAAATGTGTGAAGCATCAATCATTTGATTCGTAAACGTCGTATAGTCAGTAAATAGGACTTGACCATTTATGTTGTGGCACATTCTCCAGATGTTTTTTAAACAGCAGTCTTCAGTAACGATTCCTCCAGAGGAGAACATGCACTTTCTTAGTGCTTTGGAAATAAACACCATTGAACGGCAGAAATGACCTTATACCCAGGCTGATGGTGCACCTCTGGCAGCTGAGTGTGTGTTGTGCTGGTTATATGCACATAGTGGGGGGCGGCACTTGATGCCCCAGTACACCCCTAAAGTGCAATGGGAAGGGACTACATATCCCATGATGCCCCACAGGGGTGTGACCACAGTAAAATGTGGACCTTCAGCCACTGGGCTGTCCCAGATGAGTGGTCTGAGTTGGGATAGCTCAGACATCTTCCAGATGCCATCTTCCATTTGCGCTTTGGTTTAATTCCTGGCTCCAAATGTGTCAATGTAGATACACACACCGGACCGTCTCAGCAGACTGTGAAGTATACCAAAACTGGCAAGCTGTCTTTGTTTTGTGCATGAAAAATGGATGTGTACTGTACTTTTAGCCAAACGAAAAGCTTGAGTTGTTTTTCATTTGACAACCGAATCGCATAAATGGAACACATTGTTCCTTTAGATGACTCCAGACCCAAGGAACAAATGAGAGGAGTGAAACGCACTTCAGAGGAGGGGCATGAATTGCCTCAGAGTGACAAGCAGTTCTCTCTCTCTCACAGCCCAGTTTCCACTTCGGTGCAGGACGTCAGCAGTGCCTGACTGCCCGCACTGCACCTTCCTCCTCATGGTTGAACAGGGACACTCCACATAAGGCTGTAAAATTTCTTGCCATTTTTAAGTGTGTATGTTTAAGGTTGTTTTTCAGTTGAATTGGTTCATTGAGAAAGAAAACTATTGCTCAAAGCACAGGTGACATTGTAAGACATGACTTCCTTTCTTTTTGATGTTGATGTTGCTGACTAATAAATTAAAGCTCTATATTTTATAAAAATGGTTCCTATTCCTTTCCTTTGTGAACCATTTGGCAGTCCGTTTCTCTGACGCTGGCCAGCTGCTGTTCCCACAATACACTGGTTCTGGCTCAAGTTTCTTAGGTGTTCAAAATACCGAACGGGACAGTGTTTCAGTCCTGTCCTTAGTCACTTATACCAAAGGGGAAAGCATACAAATTAGAAAGGTGTCTGGTCACCTCAATGTCGCCGAGACTCACACCACAAAGCCAGCCTTCGCGTCTGTTCCTCGTCATTAATACCAGCAAACACAGTTACTTAAAATGACACAGAAAAGTAAACACTAATGAATCATGCACAGTTCCACATACTTTTTGTATGTTTTTATTCACACAGCAGTTTTCCAGTATACTATCTAATTTGTATGGTAAATGTGACAAAAAAAACAAGGCTTTGAACCCCCACGTGGGTGGGACCATCGTGTGCTGTCAGTATCAGGCATAATACTCATCCCTCTCTGTTCAAATAAACTGAGGCACAATAAGAGGCACAATGTCACAGTGGGCCTGCGTTCATAGTGGGGTACCGCAGGGTTCGATTTTAGGACCAATATTGTT
>JAODKE010000138.1:28065296-28088716 GCA_026779605.1 Mormyrus hasselquistii
ACTGAATCTATCTGAATTCTTATTATTATTATTATTATTATTATTATTGGGCAGAAGTATATGTGCAATATTGAAAATAATACATTTGTTACCATTTATATCTGGTATTTGAATGTAACAATAAACGCAACAATATAACATCTATAAATATAATTATGTTAGTAAAATGTGTGATTGGTCATTGACAAAACAAATTTTGTAGATTCAGGTATAACCAGATGCACTGTCAAAAAGGGTACCAGTTTGTACCTTTGCTTGTCACTGGGGCTGTACCCTCAAGGGTCCGCCGGTTGTACCCTATGGCTGTTGGAAAATGTATATTTCAAGGTACAGAAATGGACTCTGAGGAACATCCCTAACGTACAAACAATATTAATGTACCCCCAATGGTACAGAAATGTTCATCAAAGTCCATTTCTGTACCTTACAAGATACATTTACCTACAGCTAGGGTACAACTGTCAGACCCTTGAGGGTACAGCCCCAGTGACAAGCAAAGGTACAAACTGGTACCTTTTTCTGACAGTGTGGCAGGACAGAGGCATACCTGTATAACACTGAGAAGACTCCACTCCCTCAGCTAGGACATGCTGTTCTCGTACAATTTAGCGTCAGCACTTCTTATGAGTATGTGTCATGCTAATTAACAGGGATTTTGTCAGCAGGGGTGTTGGAGGAGCTGGGATACCACAGCAGATTTAGGGGCCCCCAAAATACAAAATATCATTTGAGCATAATGTGACATTTTGCCAGGAGCCCCAGAATTTCTGGCTACGCCTGATTGTCAGTAACGTTAAATCGGCCACCATTTAAATGTACGAATGTCACCATTGAAGTCTACAGATGTTAACTTGGAAAACACTTTAGACGGTCAGTAGGTGCAGGTTGTTGGTATGAACAATGCTGGACAATCACTTTGTTTTGTAGCAGATTTTTACCTTTTTTTGGTATTTTGGGGATGTAAACACTTTCTATGCTTAATGTCATTTAAGTCTTTACTAACCAAACATGTCAGTTTATATGTGTGGATCTCACCCCTCCAAGATAGGGGTTCAATTTCTACTGGGTCTCTTGTATATTCCTGGTGTGAGAAAAACTAGTTCATCTAGGGGTGGAACTTAAGAAATTTTCCTACTAGCCGATTGCACAGGTTACTTCAGTGAAAAATGTAATCTGGCATGCAATTTTTTTTTTTACTAGCCAGGAGGCTCTTGTTCAGTTTTTTGTACTCGCTCTTTGCTAAATTACTTGCCTCAGGCAAGTGGGCAAGCTTAATTGCCAGCCCCGAGTGTATCATGTGAGGTCAAGTCATCTGATAATATGACAAAGCAAAGAAATTCTCCTACTCCTGTTCTCCTCTATATCATGGTGGTTAAGTACAGGTCTGAAAGTTAGACATGTTTCCAATTTATTCAGAGGCTGCAGTTCTAGCAGTCAGACGCTAGAAAATAGAAGAGATAATCACCATTTTGCTAATAAGTGACAGACACTGACCACAGGGGAAAAAAAACTTTATTAATTCGCTTATTTAATGTATATCAACATTTATAGACTAAATATATACATCAGGTGACATTCTCATATGTCCCAAAATATAAAATTCCAAGTACCACTTGCGATACAAAACTAATATTCTCTTTTGTAATACATTACATTCACATATCTCTCTTAACTTTAGACTCCAGAAATGATTCAAATACACTGAAACATCAGTTACAGGTTTATCAGCTTTAACAAGTGAAGGCAACAGCAAGATCAAAATACAGGCTTTTCGCCAACCGAAAAGTAAATCTGAAAATGATGTATATTAGATTAGCGTAGTACTATGTACACAATCTGTTGGCATACACTGAATGACTGGTCAACACTCCCATCCCCGACCAAAGGTGTAATATAGACTCTGCAGGTCATGTATCAAAAATAGATATGTGATACAAACAAAACAAGAAGCAACTAAACTACTGTTCATTCTGGAAGAACACTGCCAGCCCATGGAAGGGTAATGCAACCCAGTCGCCGGGCTAAGACACAACCAGATTTGGAGAAAGCAGGGCAGACAGGTGAGGTGGGAATCAAAGCCACGTTGTACTTTTCGTTGTTCTAACACTGGATCTGAATCTAGGTCACGGCTGAAGTTTTGAGCAGCTTCCTTAATTATTTGGTGAAAACCGTTTGGCAGGATGGAAACGCTTTCTGATTCAGAAGCGGGGTGGGGTTTGGGGACCTTCAGAAGCAGCATCTACAGGGTTCATCGCACTTACATTCAGCTGAAGTATAACCATCACATTCATGACTTTGCATTGACATTTAACACACGTATAGGACCCCCCCACCCCACCGCACCGCACCGCACCGCACCGCACCCAACCCCACCCACTGTCATTCACAGCTACTGTGTCCTTATGTTCACCACCTTCTTAGTGTCTCTTGGGGCTACAGAAAATCTACTACTAGACATCCACAAAGGAAGACCCTCGAGAGTCGGCTCCGAGGAAGGTGGGCCGCACCACTCAGTCTCTAGTGTGGCAAAGGGTGAGCAGGGCCGCCGTTGAGTAGAGACATTTTCTACATTTTATTTTTCTTCCCCAAATCGCTACTTCCTTCCTTTGTTCCTGCAGTTCTCCCCATGGGCCATCCCTCTACTCAATGGCGGAGACATTCAGCCGGTCCGTCTCAGTCTTTGGTTTCCAGGTTCAAAGGTGGCACGTGCTTCAACGCGTGAAACAGTGCCGGCGAGTCCATAGGGGTCTGGGGGGAGAGCCCCAGCGGCGAATGGTGCTTGTCTGGGGACATAGGCACGCCGCCGCCATTGACTCCTGGGTACAAGACCGGCATGCCTCCTGGGTACCAGCATTTCTCCAACATGGGCAGGTACGCGGCCGCCGTGGGCGGGAGGAGGTAGAAGGGCATGCAGAGTCGGGGCTGGGGGGGGGAGAAGCCCAGGTAGCCGCCATGCTCGGCCATCGGCTCTCCGCTTGGAAGGACCTCGTCCTCCGAAGACTCCCTCCTCTGCCGCTTGGGCTGTGGTTCCTCGTTCTCCAGCTTGATGCCGGCCGCGGCCCGGTCAGCCAGTGCGTACTTCAGCTCACTGTCCTTGGCGTACGGCGCCTTAGAGTCCCGTTTGTCAGGCTCGCCCCCATAGCCGCTGTCCGTGTCCGTGTCACTCCCGCTCTGCTCGCCATGGGGATAAGTCCTCTGGATGACGGGCACGCAGTTCTTGCCGTGCCCCTCGGAGCCCTTGACCTGCGGCCCGCCCACCTTGGCCCGGTGCTCCTGCGTCTTTCGCTCGGGCTCCTCCACGTGGGGGCTCTGCAGCAGCTCGGAGGCCACCTTGTGCAGGTGGCCGATCATGTGCGAGGGGGTCACGTCGCCGCCCTCCCCCTGCTTGGCCAGGTACTGCAGCACTTCCCTGGCACACATGTGGAACCCGGACCTGAACATCTCCTCGCTGTTGTCTGGTGCTGGAGGAGATGGCTCACCTGGGCCAGGGAAACAAGCGAGAACTTAAACCAAAATACTCCAAGATTCCCCTCTCCCTAACTGCCTGATGCCAGAGCATCACCCATTCCCTTGTTTAATTAAATCCATGAATCCAATACATCCCATTCCTGGCTACATCGAGCCAAAGCTCAAGGAGGAACTTGGAATAAAAAATAAAAAAAAGTACTCAATCTCTTCTTCTGCAACTCAGCAGGTGCATTTGCATTGTGGAGAGCCCAGCACTGCAGGTATAACGGGAATCTCCCTGGTTCCACCGCATCGTCCCCGTTTCCAGAATGAAGCATTTAACTCACCGATTTGCGTGCCGTTCTGCAGCGCAATAATTTTCTGCTGCTGCTGCTCCAGGAGACTGGTGAGGGCTTTCACGTGCTTCAGCGTCAGCTCCAACACCACCGCCTTCTCCAAGTGGCCCAGCGTCTGAAAGATAATGACCTCTGGTAAACACATAGAGCCTCTTACATGGCAGGTGATTAGAACAGGCAGCCGCAGCAGCACAAATACCCAGAATCAGTTCTGTGATCTACAGTGTCTGCAAATCCCAATTCGAAGTATTATACTCACTAATATTCATAAATGTTGATTTTACCAAAGCAACAAAAAAATAATTTAAAAAATCCATGTGGTACGCCATCATGTGTCAATGTTTCATAATAAACCGATACACCGACAAATATATTAAATTGGTAGCATCGTGTTGTAGAAATTTAACTAACGAATGTATTAATTCAGATTGAGAAAAATACAAGCATCAATTGGCCGCCAGGTGGCGCTTCAGTTCATTTTCTTTGCCGGACTGCCCCGACTTCGTTCCAATTTCAAACTTACTGTAAGTTTAAGATGCTCCGGCAGTAAATCCTTCAGCTGAGCGATACACTCATTTATTCGGTCCCGCCTTTTCTTCTCAATTAACCGATGTGGTAGTTTGTACGTTCCCTACACATACAAAAAAATACATATAACCGTTTTAACTTTATTGTCCACTCGCTTTGCATGAAACCTGAGAAATGCACGCTCAAATAAGCCAATTTATGCATTTCGTAAATTAAACTAAGACATAAAAGCATAAAATAAAAAGGTCATTTCCTCACCTTGCTGTCTTCTCCGCGTTTGACTCCCCTTCTGGGTTTATATACGTACATGGGGAAATCCAATCTAAAAGGCACGGGACATGTCCGTCAGCAGACAGCACACGTACACGTCTCCGCTCCGGGAAAAAGCTCCGGCGATAGTACAAAAGCAGCAAATCCACTGCAGATTTTCACTTACCCCTGCATGTCACTCATTTCCAGCGGCGAGTGTTTCGCCACACATGGAGGCGGCTGTGCGCTTGTAATCCTTTCCATGTCGCTTACTTTTTAAAAGCGAAATCAGAATAAAGCTAGACAGCTGACTTCACTGCGTATTTAGGCTTATCAGCATGGAACCGTGAGAAATATGATATTCTTGTCCTAAACTGTCGATATTTCAGATAACACCGCAAATGCGTCGATATTTGATTCAGTGATCTCCTGCGCTCTTTACTTTTTTTGCTGAAAATTGAATGCAGCTGATGATGATGATGGTGGTGGTGGCGGCGGTGATGTTGTCAATTTGCTATCCGAACGTAGTCGGCGGTAGTTTTGAAGCTGCAGCCTTCGTTAAATGCACGAGTGTGGGAGGACGACGCTACGTATTAAATAAAGCCTGTGACTGTAGACACGTCCCTGGCTCAGGAACTGGCCTGCCTTCGTCACATGAGCCTCACGTGTTGGACAGCGCTTTGAACCGGGGGAGGGGGGCGTGCAGCTCGAGGAGGAGCCGCAGGAGGAGGACCTGCCCCTCTCCGGCTTCGATCCCCCGAACTCCGTGCACCGCCGCGAAGCAAAACGCTCCGTTTTCAGCCCGCAGTCTAAACTGAGGCAAACTTTTTTTTTTCGCCCAACCCGAATATTGATATTTATATATACGCGCAAAATAGTGTGCATTTGTAAAAGTGGATCACTTACTACATTTAATGTAAGCTATTTCTAAATTTTTAATTAATAAAGCCGTTCTTCATTTAAGTTAAAAAATATTTTTTTCAAAAGTAGATATAATTGATATAGAATGTTAAACGATATTGAAACAGGTTTAAAAACATAATGCTAGGGTAAGTTAATGCCCATCTGCCTATTTAAGTTTCCAGATAATTTATCATTTTAAATTTACTTAATAGCCCGCTGTCTGAACCACCTTTGGTGACCCACTGTTATCGGTTGACAAAACCGTTACATTCACGAAGAACAGTATTAAGCATTTAATTATTGCCGTGCGATGCTGATTGTAGTAATGCATAAACCACTGGAGAAGTGGACAAGCAATTAAACAACTTCAAGTAGCTTTCAAATCGTATGTTTAAACAATAAGCACAATGCTTACGTTCATTAAAATTGGTGTTAAACAGCTAACTCGTGCATTACTTATTATTACACAGTAGGTTACTGCTTAGACGAAAAGGTTGATAAGCTTTCTTTTTAAATATAAAACCCCTAAGGAATGCAGCCCGTTACACTTGTCCAGTATTTAAAACCATATATTCGTGTTAAGACGGAGGTCTTGAGAGTAAATTAGTAATATGATAATATTTATGATTCAATATTTATGAAATGCAGAAGCTGCCTGGTTCTATGACGCGGTGTATATGCCCTGTTATCAGTGTGCGGCACTGCGCAGCGCAGCTGTCTGGCCGGTGTCAGTCACGGTGTCAGTCACGCCGGCCCCCCTCCCGATCCGGATTCCCACCCCTGCCGAACGCGCCCCACGGGGCAGATCCGATATTCCCGTAGCTCTCAGTTAAACTGCTTTAGATGCATCGGCGAAATAATAAAATAACCGAACGTAGCAGGCTCACGCAGGAAAGTCCCCGTGGATTAAATAATACGGAAAACCGACTAATCGTGCGAATGTTATTGACACGAGAGACAAGCCTATTGCATTCGCTTCCCACGAAAGTTTTCATAACGTGCGGTTGTGAAATGGCATTAAATATTAATCAAAACTACAGATTAATGGGCAAAGAGACAGGAAGAGCTGCAGGTCTCCTTAATACCGGAGGTAGTCTACAGCATGAAACAGAGCCGAACCTTTCCGATGCACTCACTTCTCCGTGAATGATATAAAAGTGTAACTTGCTTCCGTTTAATTATGGTGCTTTAAAATTTGTCCGAATCGTAACTTTTTTCTTAATTTGCTATAACATAGGTAAGGGTATTTGTTTTTGCGGGGAACTGTATGGGTTGCAAAGTACGTGCATTATTATTTAATTACATTAATTAATGAGGTTTTATTCACACTCGTTTCAGGACAATATATAGGCTTAGTTCATTTCGACTGTTCACAGAAACAAAATAAATAAATTGTCATTTTATGACTTGACTTAAATATAACAAGTGCACTGGGGTTTGGCAAAACTTACAAACAATCATTATTTAATAGGTTATTATTTAAGAAACATATAGCGCTCATAATATTTTATAAGGAAAAATTGGGATATGTAGCAGCCCAGAATACCGATAAATCAATATAACAAAACGAATTCACAAAAGAGGTTTAGTCCACATAAAATAAATAAATAAAATTATTGAATAATATTCAGTATTTTGTTCAATGTTGTTACTTATGCGACTGCTTTTGTCAGAACGGTCTCACATAAAAGGTTTTTTACAATGATACAGTACGATTTAGCGAAAACTTCCAAAATCAATTAAAATTTAAAATAATAATTGTGGTTATAATTTACTTGAATGTTCATGGAACACATTTGATTCCACAGATGAATCCTGTATTTATACAGTATCTAAAGGTCAGACAGCAGCGTTGCATTCACTTTTTCCCGGAGTTTTTTCCCGGCACGCACACGAATACGATGTAGGTATAAACACAGTTACCCATAAACACACAGCGCCGCTTTATGTAATAATATACGGCGGTATTAGGTAAGTTTGACTTCCCCAGATCACATTAAGTGGAGGTTTCTCAAATTTCTGTTCTGTAATTTCAACAGGTCACTAGAAGAGGCAGAAGCATCACCACGTCTCTTATGAGGTCTGGACGAAAACCAGTGGCCCAGTGACAAGAGAGGAAGACCTTAGCTTAAACGGAAACCCCCTTCAATGGGTCTGTCGAGCTGAAGCATCAGGGAGCCATATATGTGGTTAAGGTTTGACTAAGCCTGCAGAATGTGTGGACGTGGGAGGCGGTATCAGTGCGTGAAATGACTGCAACCCCGGTCCGGAGACTGACTGAATGCCATGCTCAGCATCATCTGGGAGATGAACAGACACACAAGACGTTTAAATCCACCGCATTAAAAAGTCACTCATGCAGCCTGTGTGCAGGAACTGGCAGCGCACCGGGGGGAGAAAACATTCAGGTTATCAGAAAAGTTCAAACGGCTACATGAATTAGAGACTGAAAATGGAAATAGCAGAAGCAGACAAAAGGGACACAGATAGAGAAATGCGTCAATGGCACAGACATTGGCAGGACCTGACTATTCGAACTTTAGTACTCAAATCTCAAGGTTCAAAAACAGTTTATTTCCTCAGACATTACAACTATACAAAAGTTGCTGATTTCGCAGCATAAGGTTGTGGTTGAATAAACTGCTGCTTACTTGCACACCCCATTCATCATCATCAGTGCCTAAGGCTGGGGTGCCCCTGGGCAGGATGCCAGCCCATCGTAGGCCACATGCACTATGGGTAGTTTAGACACTCCGTAATCTAATTGTATGGAGTTACTTCTTATGACACTTTATGAAAACTCCTGTTGCATACTGACATAATCATATCATCAGAGTCTTCATATTTCTGGCCTCACTTTTTGATAAAGCAGCTTATCCTAAGATTAAGGATCAGAATTTGTGAAAGTTCTTACTTTGTCACCTTGTGAAATTAACTGGCATGTCGCAGGTGTTCAGTAATGCAGTCTTATGTGTCCAGATTACTGCCTCTCCAGAGGAGGGAAGAGAAGAAAAACAGCTGAGAAAATGGCAGAAAGAGAAGCTACAGTATAGCACTTGATAGGAAGAACCCACCATCTTATTCTTAACTGATTTCCTGTCATGGTTCCATTATTGACATAGTTACTATCTCCCTAAAGAATAAGCTATGATGTAGGAGACACTCTGGCTGGGATGGCAGCTCATCAGAGAGAATACCCGCCATATCACCTGACTACATGATTTTGGATTGTGATTCTGAGTAAATCTAAATGAACAGGGGAGACCATGCAAATTGCATATGACCCCAGACAGGGGTGCATATTAAACCCTTATATTAAACCCTTAAAACCGCATGTCTAATAATAATAATAATAATAATAATAATAATAATAATAATAATAAAAATAATAACAAGTTTAATATATATAGATATATATATATCATATATATATGAAGAAGAAAAAAAGAATACCAGTCATTAGAAAAAAGAACTCTCTAAATACCAAAAAACACTGAAAACTGGCAGTTCTGTACAGAAAAAAAACTTTTTTCAAGATACATAATTTAAAAGTGACATAACTTATGTTTCGGTTAGTGGGCCCTGTTCCTTGTTTGCTTTATCGAAGACGGATTTAAGATGAACAACCTCCAGTGATAGTGCAGAGAAGCTGTAAATGTTATTTATGCTTTGCGTCGACCAGTCACATGCTTCCAATGAAGGTCCATTTACCAGGAAGGAGTGAATGAATGAGCAACTTGTTGAACGGATGAATGCAGGAATAACCGGAGCCTTTTATTACAGGCATGTGCGCCCATTAAATGGGGAAAAACTGCCCCGAGCTGAATTATTGCCTAAATTAATTTCAAAAGGTTGAAAGGTACATCTGAATGGAGAGAACAGCACATATGTCCTGAGCATGAAAAGCAGGAGGGGCAGAAAGGCAAGTACAATGCTGCTTGGTGGTTTCCTTGTTCCATGAGGGAGGGGGGTGTGTATGACTGTACTAATCAAATAATTTAAGCTCAGGGTAATTTCTGAGTGGGGGGGGGGGGGTGGAGTATCCACATGTCTGTATTTAGCAGTGAGCTAAATGAAACGGCCAGCTGTGTGCTTTCTCAGTATCAGCCAACAGGGAAATGGGCCCTTTCTTCGACCATCGCTCAAAATACTTCACTGGAGCATCACTGAGAACTCTGCCCTACTTTTGGCTTCTCCTGACCCACTTGAGATACCTCAGATACACAAGGCACGTGCAGACAGCTTTGAAACATCAGTTACAGCTGGAGTGGGCTAATCACACCATAGAAATATCACTTATTACTTAGGCTGATAGCATGACTGGAAAACAATTTAATTTGATTAAATAAATAAAGAGCCATGGATATATCCAAAAGAACTTAACAAAACCTTTAAGTTAGTTAAATTGAATTTTTTTAGTAACCAATTTGGACTTAAAGAAAATGCATTTTTAATGATACAAAGTCAAAAATCCTCTTACTCTTCGTCAACTCATGGTCAAGTTCATCCATGGTACATTTACACAGTGTCCTTGTTTAAGTAAAAATACTGCTGTTGCACTGACAGAGTAACTATTACTTTGCTTGACGAGACAGTGATTCATGGAGAAGCACTGAAATTAATCCTCCTTCAGTGGTCCTGTTGACTAATGCGAAAACCCAGGCCGGCATTAGGTGACAATACCAGAGGTCGCTACAGACGATAACAGTGAACCACCACCAACTCCAACAGCACTGGCAGCAAATCCTGGCGCCAAAATGACAAAAGGAGGTTCAAATGTGTTATTGTACAGTTTGGAATTGATTTAGAATAATTCAGACGATACTCCAATTCCATACTAGTACGTTTTATTTTCAGTAACACTTGTTTCAGATCCTATGATGTCTTTCTGTGAATGAAATTCCCTATACAAAAAAAACCTCATACTGAATAACACAACGGTCCGTGTCAAAAGACCAAACCTAATGGATATGGGGTAAAGCAACAGCTTCTTCCACAGGCAGGCAGAAGGTCCTCACTTAGAGTTCTTAAAGAGGAAACTGAAGAGGCGTCAGCCAGTGGGTAATGTGCTCCTCTAACTGGTGGATGCTGATTATTAGTGCATAAAAGAGCCTGCAATTCAGAATTAATTTTAATGAACAATCATTACAGCCTCACCATTCCTGAACTAATACAGTAAGTATTGGCCTACCCTGAAAACTACTGTTCTAAAACAATATTTCCCAACAATATATATGAACATAAATATAATAGACAATTATACACGAGTGGTGTTCTGAGTGACACAGTCATTCATAGAAAACAAAGTCCTAGATGAACAAAGAACCTCCAGACAAAATACAATTTATATTAATACTTTGTGAATAATTTAGATAATAATTTTACTTCAAATAAAATAAATAAAACCAGAAAGTCTTGCACATGCAATATTATTGGTCCGATCCCTATCCTAAGTGGAAACGTAAGTCCTCTTATTTAAAACGTCTACCCACAAATAGTTTATTTTTCTTTAACTCATTAAGCAAAAGAGAAACAAGTCAACTTTTGGAGACTGATACCGTCCCTTTAAGACATAATTTACAGCTCAAATGTCATGGTCCTTGCATAATAAAGTATTCATATTGCACATCATACAAAAATAAGACAAATACAGCTTGCTCTACTAGTAGTAAATACAAAAAGATCTTTCACCGCATCTCTCATTCCCTCACAGTCCAGTACAGCCCTGCTGCTGTGTTTCAAGTTCACCCAGTAAAGGCCATGAGATGAAAATTCACATGAGTTTATATAGAAAATGCGTGGCCCGTAGTCCTGTGCAGAGGAGAGGGGCGGCAGGGGGGTGTGAGCGAGGAATCCTTGGTACCTGTTTGGCTTAAAAGTGTCCTAAGGGCGAATTTAGATAAAAGCTACACACTCATCAATTCGGCTCGGGATGTGACACCACATTTCCACTGGATCTGGACTCCTAAGCGAACGTAAAGCGGCTGTTGATGTGAGTCTCCCCCTCTCTCCTCCCATCAGCTGTCAGTCAGTCCTCCTCTCCTCATGCTGGTTGCTGTGGATTGACGTTCATGTGGGGGGGGTGCCCCAGGAGGCCGATCCTCTGTTTCT
Source organism: Mormyrus hasselquistii (assembly GCA_026779605.1). Lineage (NCBI taxonomy): Eukaryota > Metazoa > Chordata > Actinopteri > Osteoglossiformes > Mormyridae > Mormyrus > Mormyrus hasselquistii. The sequence continues at coordinate 28,076,891 of JAODKE010000138.1, forward strand.
GCTTCCTCTGCTCTGTCATCTGGAAGGACAGGCAGGGCGAGAGTGCTCTTCATGTCACAACACCAACATGCACATGAACACGCACACGCACATTTTACCGTGTCAACGCTTCTGCCAGCCAGATGCTGGCGTGTGTCAGGGCCAGACATGCTGTAGGCATGATTGGTCCCTGATAGCAGCTGTCGAGAATCATCTCATACTGAGAATGAAAAGTTAGACCGTAGGAAGGAAGGAAGGAAGGAAAAAAATTATAATATAAATACTTCTTGCACTGATTTTGTAAGTTTCAATACATTTCACCTTTGGCCTTGGGGTTGCTACAATGCTGAAGGGCATTTCTGAGTACTGAGACCTAGTGATCTGACTAGATCTCCAAAGGTCTCATTGATCAGCCATAAACTTCTATACCAAATTCAATGTCCATTTCTGCTGGATGATATATAGCATTTGCCAGCAAAGCATACATGACAGAATTACGCTGATCATCCCAGTGCTGTTCTGCTCACCGGGCAAGGGCCAAACAGTCTATCATTTCAAGGTTCCAATTCAAAGGCAATTGCAGTTGACTTTGCAAGGGTCGTCTAGCAAGCTCACTGGGTTTTTCATTGATCCTGCGATCCACTTTGTCGCACCCCATTGCCCCTACCTCCCTCCCCCACACCCTACGGCCCCTACCGCCCCCCCCACACCCTATGGCCCCTACTTCCCTCTGTCATACTCCATGCTGTACCACCCTATGTTTTTATAACTGACTATCACAAAAGAAGGCAGGGGGCGGCAGGGGTATTAGAACACAAATGAAATACATGCTGCTGTGTACCAGGCAGGCAGCTAAAAGTTGATAAATATCAATATGATAAAAAAAACAGGAATCGTCAAGGGACTCATTTAAAAACAAGGATTAGGAAGAAAAAATAATGATAATGGTAATAAGGATACTGTGATCTTCATGTGGCCTGTCTGTACATTGCAGTAATATTGGGGTTATGGGCACAAAAACAAATTAGTTAATATGAAAAACAAGGCGGAAAAGGCAGAGACTGGGATTTTTTGTACTGTGGTGGAATTGTCTCGGAAACAAAATTAGAGCAACTAGTGTTTAATTTGTTGTTGTCTGGGGCCAGACTAAATGTTCAACGTTGTTGTTTGAGACCAGATGAAACTTTTCACCCACTCCAGTTTCCTTCTGTCTGGACTGGTGTCTAGATAGAACTTCAGTTCCTCATAGACACTTCTTATTTCATCTCAATCTGCACTTTCACCTACAACTCTATCGTTATTTATCAGAAATAACACTAAGAGTGTGACTGGAGGGGTCTTCTCTTCTCATTCCTAATTTCTAATTTGATCCTGATCATAAGATTGCACATTGCATTGAAGAAGTGCTTGTACTGTCTGGCCTGGTTTTAATCAGCACACCATGATGGTAACTCATCACTCTGCTCTTTATCACAGGAAGTGAAGATGACAGACTCGGGTTTGATGGCTCATCAGGTTAAGAGGCTAATATGTCGAATCACAAAGATACAGCAAATAGAGCAACAGCCAAATCAAGACCCACCTGCTCCTTGAGCTCAGTTAGCTGCCCAGAGAGGTTGGACACCAGTTTCATGGTAGACTCTAGCTTCTCCTGAAGGTTGCGGATCTCATTCTGTTCACCATCGCCATCGCTGCTGACCAGAGACATGGCACGCATGCGGGGGAACCAGTCCAGGTTGTGCTCCTGCAGATACAGGGAGGAAGGGAGACTTCAGCTGTGGGGCTTGATGTTAAACTGGCCAACTAAGACCTATGAAAGCAACAGTGAAGAACTGAAAAGTATATTTGAGATGTTTTATTCCTCTGAAGCTTCTCCTCTGAATCAATCCACCGTGTAAAATTCAGAGAATTCATGCTTCGGTTGAACTCCCAGTGACACTAAATATATGTTTGCCTGGTCTAACATTTCAATGCTCCCTTGACTGGAACCTCCTTAATGATGAATTCCTCTCTGTTTTCCTCTTTTTACATGAAGAAACATTCAGAAACTAATAACATTAAACCAGAGGATGTTCCATATTAGAGCGGAATGTGAAACGCTCGCATGTGACCGGCGGAAGGCAGGATTATCGGAGCCGTGGATTCAGGTGTCTAAACCTTTGTCATCTTTCTGTACGGTGATGTCTAATTTTACTGGCGTCGAAGATGTGAAATGGTACAGAGTTTGGCCTGGCATTGCAAGACTACATATCCTGCCTGAGCTCCTTTCATCAACATGGGAGGTCCCAGTATACCAGATAGACAACAATAATTCAGTGTATCTCAAATTAGGCATCAGTCAGGTGGTGATGGTTCAAGATCATTTGCTTTATGTCACAAATGTTCACAGGTTTTCTATTTCAAACCACACCCGCACGCACAGAAATACACACACACAGAATAACTGCAGTTTTTTTTCCAGACTGGTGTCATCTTGTCATGACACTGTATTAGGGCCTTGTGGTTCATGTCACATGACTATAAAACACCAGACACACACAAACACACATTTGCACGCACAAGACACAGACAGCACGGCCTAATGTTTTGGTCCTATTCAACGTAAATCTGGCAACACGTGCCTGCATACGAGCATGCACACACACACACACACAGACACAGACACAGACACACACAGGTGTCTCAGTATAGCCACAGTAGAGGAAGCAGCAGCAGCGGGGTTAGGGGTGGTGCTGGCAGCAGGCCTGTAAAAGTCCCCGCGATGCAGCTCCACAATCTCAGACATGGGGGTGGGACGCGGTCCTGGGTCACAGGGGAACCACACACTGTCATTCTGAGAGCGGAGGAGAGCAGAGAGGAGCACTGCTTCCTGAATGCGGTTTGACAGGGGGGTCTGTGTTTACCTACATCTCTGACCGTCCCACGTCACCGTAACAGCTGTCTGACCTCAGCCAGTCAAATGCCGACAATACGGCCGGCATGCGGCATGCCATGGCAACCCAGAGGTCCAATCTTCCCTTACAGTCTACAACCCTCCACTCCTCCTCCACCCAAACCCACTGAAACAGAATCCAGCCATGATTGCTGTTTTATACAGGCTAATTTACATCAGACTGTCGGGGGGAAGGGAGTTCAATAAATGCTTACACAAGCAGCCAGATTGCCGGGGGCATCTGGTCCATTGTGTCAGAGGCCCGTGAGCAGCAACCATTAAAAATAAATAAATGAAAAACAACTTCAAATCATTTAGTCACATCAGAAGCTTCCGGATTGGCCTAACGCTGTACTGCCGGTAAGTGTCTGTCCGCTATCTCCCACCTCATCGATTTTAACCTCACCAGCAACCCCAGCTTTACGCCGGTTTAATGGAAATGACGGAAGAGCTGTTTTCACAGTTAAAGCCACAGACGGGAGTGGAGAGACAGGAAGTCGTGGTTTTGAAGCTTCAAAATGACAAAAGAAATAAATGGAGCTTCATTCACTATGACCTTTTTTTAAAAAAAAATTTCCCCTTTTGTGTCAGGTGCTCTGAAGCGCGTTAAGAGGACGAGGCTCTACGATTTCACACAGCAAAGAATTTGATGGTCTACTGAAGGAGTCTCATGCAGTGAGGCTCCGTCTGCATCTGTGCTCAGCCGCCTTTACTGTCATAGTGGATTTTTAAAGGCACAGTGAGTGGCTGAATGAGTGCCATGATGTCACTGACATTAGGGATGCTGGCGTCACTACGCCTGTCACTCTCCTGCCTGTACCCCCCCATCCGCACTGGCAGGGGCCTGCCTCGATTTCCCTCACGCCTCACCACCCCCCCACCTTCCGGAGTTGCATTACGCCAGCGGCATCAAGAACACAGAGGAGGGGCTGCTGGGGGACACATGGTGACAACACAGAGGACACCGTGAGGAAAGATGTGATCTCAGGTGCTCCACCTATCCTGAGTGAAAAGTCCATGAAGTTCTGCTCTGCCAGGTCATCTGAAGTCAGTCGAGGCTGTGTGGTGCGAGGTTATTTATGAAGCCCACACATCAAAAGCATGCTCACGCAGTGGGGGGGAGCAGTGGGGGAGGATTATCGGTGCATGGCAATCCACTGACCCTGGGTCACCCCCGTGCGCTTCACCTCGGATGACCGGCTGTGCCGTCGGGCCGGATAATCCACTATCAGGCAGGAGGTCCCTGCACGGTGAGGGATAGACCTGGACCAAACGGCTTATGACCCCGGCATAGCTCTGACGGCAGCATGACCGAGGCGAACAACCGTGCCAAACATGGCTGATGCTCGTTCAGATACCAGAACAAACACGTTTAACGTGCTCCCTGAAATGGGAAAAAGCCACGTGTGAGACTGATAGGGGATTTACTGTGCTGAAAAAAGAAGTGTAATAATATAAAACATTACAAAAAAAATCTTCCCATCTGGTGTTTTGTGTGTCAGTCTCTGATTTTGTGCCAGTTTGTTTTTTTCAGTTTTCCCACAATCCTCAGCTGCTAGTGGGTTTTCTGGTGTATGGGTTCAATGTGTTTTGTCCAGAGTCCCTGACGGTGCGATTACATAACAGAAGCCCACGAGTTCCAGGCGTACAGAGAATTCAGGGAACGCAGAGCAGACCTTGAAAGAGACCCTCATTACAGCATCTATCTGAAGGCAACCAGATAGCTTGGCCAAAAGCCACTTCCTTATTGCCTGAGTTGGACGTATATGCAGAACCTCCACTGAGGTTCCTGTAACTCACTAATGTTCGATGGGTCAGGATCAACCCTACCTTGATCATCTTGGCCACGTAGCTCTCGGGACCCGTGTACTCAGTAGAGTCCTTCACCTTGACCAGGACAATGAAGAACAGGTAGTGCCACATGTTGTGCTCCACCTTGATGTGCTCCTCAAAGGTCACGGTCTTGTTGTCGAACTTATCACGCTCCAGGCCTGCAACGTGACAGCAAGCACAGGAGATGAGGACACACTGGAACGTGTGCCTTGGCTTGCAGGGACAGATATGTGGGACACGAAGCCTCCACTACTGTATGGGGACACGACCCAGTGTCTGGCCAAAAAATGTAAAGACTAATTAAGCAAGCAATTCAGCAATTGTGTTATGATTGAAGAGGTATCACTAGGAGAGGCTAAAGTTATTTCCAATGCAACAGTGTTACCCTGAGAAGCAGACTGGTGTCTCCTATGTCGGCCAGCCCTGAGGACCACTGCTTGGCCCTGGGGGCAGATTTTCAGCCCTTGGAAGGCATACCAACGAAAGGCTTACCCTTGCTGTATACCTGCCCACACAGCACATGATCACCAAACTCATTTCAGTGGGAGAAGGACAAAAAAAAAAAAAGCAGAGAGGTAGAATTTGGAGCTGCCTCTCTGGGGGATTACAAACTGAGCTGGGAACAGGGCCGACCCCGCTCACGAACTGGGCAGGGACAGGAAGGCCTCCTCCGCCTGAGCAGTGACTCAGCGTTCCGGGAAGAAGGGGGCGTCTCGGCCTGGGCCTCAGGCAGACGCTGCTGGTGTTTACTTTTATGAGCAAAACATCTCGCTTTCTCCAGCAAGCCAATGATGCTGCGTCTGGCTCCTAGTTAGCGTTGGCGGGTGTGGTTGCATCTATCCTATAGCAGTCATCATTTGTGCCATCCACCCACCACCAAGACCCCGTCAGTAGTGCGAGAAGAGGCTGAGATCCAGCCCGGTGTGTCCTTACCGCAGATAAAGCAAGTGGTTTTCAGAACCTCCTCTTTCTTCTGCTTTTCGCTCCTCAGGTCAGCAAAGGTATCGATGATCACTCCAAAGATCAGGTTGAGGACAATGATGATGACCATGAAGAAGAAGAGAAGGTCGTAGATAACTCTGGCAGCAAACAAGGGTTCCTGCCAAGGAAGGACAGGGGTTTTTCCCAGGCACACAGAGCCATACTGTCCCCTGACATATTGACCAGCATCCAAAGCTCTCAGTACAGTATCAACACAAACATCATTATTAGTTTTTAACCACAACTACTGACTAAGCTGTCAGTTTTAGAGACAGCTTAGTTTTAGACAGGAGATGCAATGTAGTCCGATGTCATCATATATTATTCCTCTAAACACCTGGGGAAACTGCTTCTTAAATACAGTCATATCAAGTCTGAAGGAAAGCTGTTTTTTTTTTTTTTTAAAAAAAAAAAAAAAGAAAAAGAGACACCCTGAAACTCCTGCTGTCAACATTAAACAGAACTGGAAGCTTCATTTTGTGAGTCCAGCACTGGAAGCTCAGCCTAATTTCCACTCATTAGCGCTGGTCCTGCTGAGAGCAGCTCTGGCACATTCATGTTCAAGACAGAGAGATTTCATCGCACGCACCTGTCTGACTCACTCCGAGGCCCTCAGACAGGCACAGAGAATCATGGGACAGGATCAGTTTAGGGGCCCCGAGTGTGACACAAAGGGGCATGACTTATACTAGAATTCTATGGCATGTGAAACAAGCATTTAACATACTAATTCAAGACTTCAAGACTTTTTATTGTCATTGCACAGTTGCCTGGACAACGAAATTAGCTGATACAAGTGAGTTAAGGGAATGCAACACAAATATTCTCCATTCACTATTCTATCAGTCAGCATTATAAATTTCATTACGTTACATTACATATTTCCCAATTCATTTCTGACACTAGAAAAGTACAAACTTTCGTAATACCACACTAATCATGATAAGTATGAATATTAAGTTGACTGTAACTTTAGTAAGCCATTGTGTTGTGAATTGGGGCTTTGATAGGGCTATTTTAGGGGGGCTTTGACATCCATTCACCTGTAACTACGCCCCTGATTGTAAGCTTCCACAACTAAGCATTGAGACAGATTATCTTAGAAATCCTGCACAGTTCCCGCCTCTTCCTGACAGACTGACTCCATCACCAGTTTGACACGCCTTTGTGTTTAATTCCAATCAGGCCCCTTCCCGGAGCAGAAATGACTGTACCTCTTTGGACGGTTTGCGTAGGACGTCCCCGACCCCTCCTCCACTGCGGAGGCCATGGCTCAAGACAGTGACGATGCACATCAGCAGGGAGTCACAAGTACGCTCCTTATCTTCGATCACCATGGCAGGTGGATGTGCAGCAGCCGCTGTGGTGCAATGGGTACATGGCCATTCTTAATGCGCACCTACTGCTTTGCTAATACGCATCAGCACAATGCTACACACAACAACCATGAGCGCACAACTTCACAGACACGCTCCTGACACGGGAACCTACTGACCCCTCCAAAGAGCATTACCAAGAACTGCAGCTGTTACGAATTGAAGGCCATGGCTGCTTAAGGCCTGGGTTTACAAACTGAGCTGAGGCCAAAACAGGGCTCATTGATGCTGCTAAAGTTCTTTTAATTCTTCAGGATGCATATTTTTTTAATTGTTCAAAACAGCTGCTAATTCATGGCACTCCTGTGTGAAGATTGAGACTGAAGTTATGTTGCTCATCTTCGTTGATTTCATAATCCCATGTCAGGATTTCTACAGGTCAAACTTTCAGAAGCCCTGACCTATATGAACCATTAGCTTTCAGCTCACCTATTGGCTCTCGATTGTAATTAACCTCTGACCTCCCCCTATCATTTGTTACCCCATGACTGCCACGCCAGAGGATTGATGGTCAAGTTGAGCAGAGGATTAAAAACGGCAGATCGGGGTTGCCTCGTGAGTGCTCCGAGGTCACGGAGGAACAAGAGGAAGCCTGCGACCCAGCAAACCTTCTACGGCAGCATCACTTGAGCAATTGTCCCCGCTCTCCTTCCGGCACACTCCAGCAGACAGGAACTCCCCGAGCATGCTGGCTCCGCTTTCTGTCAACAACGGACACGGCGGGGAGTCAGGAAACACATGCAGCAGGACTCGTGGCCCATGGACTGCCCTTCACACCTGGACAAACATGGCTGCCAATGTTTGTAATTCCATTTCACCCCTTTTCAGTTTTATATACTGCATTTCCTAACAGAGTTGCCTGAAGGTGTTTAAAGAACAAACAAGAACATAGTACAAATCTATATGTGGAGGTAGGGTGTATAAGATAGAGTTTTATCATGAAAGAAATCAAGAACCTCTCTCCAGTGTAAACCAGGCTATCCTCAGGCAAAGAAGACAAATGAAAGCTTTGAAAGAGACTAGCAGGATGTGCAGCCATAAAGACCTGATCACATGCCCATCTCCCGTAGGCGCTCAGCCAGGCCTGCACAGTTGCACTTCCTTCCAGAGCAGCTGAGCTCACCGGGGGTGCAGGTTTGTTTTCTCATTAGGCATCACCATCAACAGCATCCTCACGGAGCTGGGAATGTAACAGGGCTAAACTGACATGCATGCATGCAGAGGACATACCCAGCGTTTTATTTGGGATCCTATCCACTGTCAGGATGAAGTCATTTTTGAAGATGATGTAGCCCACAATGGAGAACAGGTAGACCAGTATGAGCGCCAGTACCGCAGTGAGGACAATGGAGCGGCCATTGCGCGTCACGCTCTTGATCACATTCAGCAGGGTCTCTTCTCTATAGACTAGGTCAAAGAGCTGGACAAGGCAAAGACAACAGGCGTCAGGGGTCTAAAAGACAGGAGAGAGACTCCCGGCAGCTGGAGAGATGGAAGAGAGACTACAGGGAGGCAAAGAGACAAGAGACAGGAGCAAAACTACAGGGAGCAAGAGATATGGGTAAGAAACTACAGGGAACTGAAGAGCTAAGAGGCTAGAGAAAGACTACAGGAGGCCGAGAGAAATGCAAGAGACTACAGGGAGCTGGAGAGAAGAGACTACATAGGAGACGGGAGAGATACTACAAGGACCCAAGAAATGGGATACAGAGACTGAGAGACCAAAACCAGAGCCACAATATATGGTGGCCAAAGCTCACTAGCACAAACCTGGCTGGTTAAAGGACAGTTTTATAGCCAAGTGTAAAGTTCATTTTAATGCCTATAGACATCACAGGACACAAAATCATGGAGCTAAATGACATCATGCCCATCGAGCTCCAAAATAAGGGCGCTTCAACCATTCAGAACAGCAAAGGACTGCATCCATCATGTAATAATGTAATTGCTATGAAAACTTAAAATATTATCAAGGTCCTATGTAGAAGATGGTTAAAAATATCAACTAATTAATTTTTTTTTTGTCTTTTTTGGGCATTCCACCAATAAATGCTACTTTGCAAAACAAGCCTACAGCTACCTAACACTACCATAGGGGATTCTGTTTTGTATATAATGTTTTATAGTGTTTGAATTAGTTGTTCACACACTAATGGAACACCTTACTGTGCATAACGCATCTGGAACACTGCCCTGACCCACAGCAGTATGCATAATTTTTTCCTCTTATTTACGCTGCCCGTAAACACACTGGCCTTCCCAGCAAGGGGAGCCCTGAGACATCACACTGACTACAACATCATGTCAGATGCCTCACGCCCGCCGTGGTCAGTGTGGTACAGTATGAGGCAGACACAGAGGCAGTAAACACAAACCAAAGCGCGACGATGGCCTCCTTTCGAAAAGATAGGGCTGTCTACACCCCACATAGACAAGAAGACTCATTTCCAAAGGGCTACTGAAGAAGAAAGCGACACCGTCAACACAGGACTCACCAGAAGGCTGTAGAAGAAGACGTGGACAAACACACCAAGGCTGCAGATGATCAGGTAGAGCACATGGTACAGAAACTCGACATCCATGATCATAGCCCTGTAGCCCCTGGTGAATGTCCCTCGATTCCCCACAAAGCTCATCAGGAAGATGATCTTATTGCAGACCTTTCAAAGGAAAGCAGGAGACACAAAATCAATGCTATTATTTATTAAAAAATAAAAACTTTTAAAGTCATGTCAAAAAGGGTGGGTTGTATTTTATTTTATAACAATGAAAAATGTGTTATATAATAATAATAAAATTGTTTAATTCTTTTAAAAATATGAACATAGTTTTAATGAGAATAAATGGCTTTTAATCAGGAAACTCAGTTTTCACAGGCAGGTATCGGGAGCTTTGGCCACATGACAGGAGGGGTTGCCCAATGGGATGCCTTCTTGCAGGCTGAGGGGCCCTGACGGACCAGCAGCTGAACAGGGCCGTGGAATCCAGCGTGACCTGTGACGCATCTAGCCTCAGTGAATACCGCCGCACGCAGTCATGTGACATGGGGTGTGGCAGCTTTTCAGGAACATCCAGGGCTGACAGACTCACGTTGAAGGCTCCGAGCAGGAAGAGAGTGGGCTCCAAGCCCACCGAGAAGATAAGGCGCAGAATGGTGGAGGCGATGAAGGCTCGGATCCCATGTGGCTGGGGCATGATGATGACTATGGCCAAGGACACCAGCATGGCCATCCACAGCAGGGCGGACAGGTGTGGCTCCAGAGTGCCTGACAAACAGAGGAACTCTCAGATCACGCGAGCAGGAGGAGACTAAGTACATACGTGAGAAATATGTGATTTATGCTGCCCACATACCAGACGAAAGTATGCAGCCATTTGAGCATGTGACTGTATTGGGTTGGGGGCTGAAGGAGGCCACGCCCACGCTACCCCCACCCCCATTCACGTAGAGATCACATGACAGGTGTGACTTACACAACAACGGCAACTAAAAATAGGTCCCTCCTGAAAGATTGATGAAAAGCAGCCCATAAGCCCAAAGCCCAGGGGCAAAAGGCATGACATCACTGCAGGGCCTGCTGCCGCCCCAACGGGAGAGAGAGGAGCCAACCAAAAGTCTCCATTAATTTCTCCTTCACAGACTTACAAGACTACAAGGCACATAACCTGGCCCCTGTCCTGAACACATGCAGATTACTACTGGAAAAAGGAAGCACAAGAGAGAGAAACAGTGCTGACGGATCTCAAACCCCAACATGTAGAACCTCGAAGAAAAGATGGATAGAAATGCAAAGGTTCTGCCAGCTGTTCTTAAAAATCCAGGACAGATGAACATATGTGTGGGAAAAGTCCTTGTGAAGCCACCACGAACTCTGGGACTTCTCTCTCTCTTTCTCTGTCGCTCTCTCTCCACACACACATATATAATTTTCAAAGATAGGAATGTGAAAGTACATGTTCTGCGCAGTCCAGGCACACTTTCAATGCCCGCCACCCTACATTCCTGGCTGAAGCGCCGTAGACTTGTTGCGCTCGGAGCACCACTGAAGCTGGTCCAAAGTATGCAGACCTGCTTATGACCCTGGCCTGGGCACGCTTTGACAAATGTTTCCTTTCAGTCATGTGACTGGCATGTGACTATCTGGAGATCCGGCAGCGACGCTTGGCACTGGTTTCCAGTCTTTGGCTGCGTTCCCATTTTGAGCAATAGGAGAGTATGGGGGGGGGGGGGGAAGAAAATCAAAACTTTCCATTGTCAAGAGTATCTGGGCGTCTACATTCATTCCTGAACTGAAGACAGATGACATACATTTCATGGAGGGGAATCAGCATTACCAGTCAGGGAAGCGGTACTGCCCAACGGCTCGTTTCTGTACCACAAATGAACACGGATGCCATTTTATTGCAGGACAACAGTGTTGCTGAAGTCACCCTCAAAACACCATCGCAGCATGATTCCGTAAACCTGGGACTCCATGTGACCTTTGAGACCGTCATGGCAATATAATTTCTCTCTCTAAAAAAAAATTCCCTCCTACACTGGGGAAGTTTGAACAAAAGGGACTGTGCGGTTCAACCCAGGTCAGAACAATTGAAAGTTTATGTGGATTCGGGGGGGGGGGGGGGTAACAGGTTTGGTGTTCTCCCCGCATGGCTGTGTGGAAACAAAGGGGGGGTTCTTTTCGTTGGGCGCCCCCGCGGGCCAGCCAACGTGACACGGGCCGG
>JAODKE010000138.1:28116060-28153731 GCA_026779605.1 Mormyrus hasselquistii
GGGGGGTCCAAGCATAAGCAGGTACCGGGGGGGCTGGGTGTGAACTTTCCGAAGGGGTGTGCATAGGGCAGCCCGGGAAAGCCTGCGTCCTCGTGACGACATTCGCCTTGTTAAACAGAAAATGCCCAAACTATTCCTTGCTGATCAGTTCAGGTTTAGGTTAAAATGAGAGTCCCCATGAAGATGTCATGCGTGTGTGTGCGTGGGTGTGCGTGAGTACCCTACCGTACTGGCGACACAGATGGCCGGCACACATCTAACTGCCCGAAGGCTCAGGCAAACGAAGGTAAACAAAACTGGGTGGACTCTGGAAGGAGCTGAGCAACTCTACTCAGGAGCCAGCTAAACTGGGAGCTGTGGCACGCCCATCCGCGGGAAGCGGCCAAGGGCAGGTTAAACATTCTCCGCTTTGGCGGAACGTTGTGCGGCGGCGGCTCCGCGGTGCAGCAGGCCGCGTCCCAGCACTCAGGATGATCGGCACCCTCTGTGTTACAGGCTCCCGGAGCACATGCTACCCTATCCGGCTTAATCAGGCAGGCACCTGTTCATAGAAAGCCGTGGGCTTAGCACAATATCTGCAGATGGGGCGCTGACGTCTGTCTCAGTCCCCCCTGCCATGGCCCCGTGGGGTTGCCATGTGCAGCACTGGGAGGACAGGACGCAGCGTAGCACACTCTTCCTAAAATGGTACAGCCTTTTTTTGCACTTTTGCTTTCCCTTCTCACATCCTCTTCTCACAGAGGGCACAGAGCAAGTTCATACATTGGAGTAACAAAGCTACCCCGCCAGAATATTACCCCACCCTCTGTCCCAGCTCTCAATTCCCATTCCAGGCAGTACTGGCATCTAATTCCCCATCTGGAGCAGACATCACAGCCTCAGTCTGGAGGCATATTTGGTGCACAGCTCTTTGTCTGAGCCAGACACCACTGCAGAAGCAAACAGAGAAGTGCTTTACCTAGAGATACACCAGGCCAACTTTCACATTGAAAGTTCATTCGAATTGTATTTATTTGGCATCCGGGGGGCTCCAGCTGAGCTTATCACTGCTTCAGATTAATAGACATTTTTCCAAGTGATGTCCCATCTCACAAATCACTTTTCAGGTTATAAATAACAGCCATTATGGCTGTCAGTAGCCAAAGGTTGCTGAAAATAAGCCCATTGCTGGAAGGTTCCATCTTCATGCAAGCTGACTGTGAATGAAGTGATAATGACAACTTGCGGAAGGCGGCAAAAGTTACGGGGTGGCAGGGGGGTCTGACAGCTTGGCCCTGGGCGGGGGGGTGTGGGGGGGCGGACAGCTGTCAGCGGCTGGCAGGGACGCCTTACTTGCAGATGAAGCCTCCACTTTCGCACTTCTTCCTGGCATCCGTGTTCTCCGGGAAGAGCAGCTCAGGACGGTGGAGAACGTCCACCAAGACCGAGAGCTCTGCCTGCACCAGTGGTCTGAGACGGTCCTCCAGCGCTGACACGATGTCCTGCAGGAGAGGGTGCAGGTTAGCTACCGCACGCTTCTGAGATCTTCTGTCTACGGCACAGACATGGTGCCCCCCACGGTTAGTGCTGACAAACACAAGTGGGTCACCTGACAATGGGACTGAAAGGAATGCAGGAGGTATGACTCTAGCCTCCACGCACGGCCGGTTCATGGAGTCACTATACCTCCTGTTAAACTAGAGCTGCTGGGAACGCTGGCTCACACTCCAGTTTCATCTTGCATCATGTTCAATAACTAAAAATAAAAAATGTACAACAAAATGATGCACTAAAAATTTTATTCCATAAAATATGTTTAAGGAGGAACAAGTCATATTCTAATATGACTCATAATAAAAAAAAAAACAAATTTGGTGCGCTAATTCCTTTGTTGCCTAAAAAGTATGGTATTTGGTTGTTTTTCCCAGTCACACAAAGCTGTTTACTAGATCTTGACTTACTAGATCTTGATTACCAGCTTAACCATTGACTCCTCTGGACTCTCTGGTACCACGGAGCATTAATTAGGAGCTCTGTGATGAACAAAGACCATCAGGAGTATGTGCAAGTCAGAGGCTCTCCAGACCCCATGTAGGTCTGTCAACAAAAGCTGCACATCCTCTCAACATGCTGCCGCAAAAGGTTCAGGGCATGATTTCCTCAAGGTGATCAGAAGATCTGAGGTAGACAGAGGAGCAACTTCCACATAACTTTGTCATGCAGGGTGAGGCAGGAATAAGTGCTTGTGTGCGTGATTAGCCAGTACCTTTGCAACATCGTGAAAAGTCACACCTACCCAACCCCTAGGCCAAGCAAAACTGTGACCGCTGTGTGACACGTCGGCACCCTCACACGCAAACACATACACGTTCACTCTCCATTGATCTGCCACCACAGGACCCTGTTTAATCTGCACACTGCCTCATGCCAATGATGCAAGAGCAGAGTTCTACAAAGACTTTGCCAGAGCCACGGATTCTGGGATTAAAAGGCTTTAATAATGGCATCCATGGCCTGAAATAGCTGGAAGCCTCCCTACCTTTTCTGTAAGTCAAATCTGATCATACCAAAGTTTATTTATCAAACGCACAACATTATGGCAAACAGAGGCATATGCAGGCACTGAAATGAGCTGAAATTAGAAAGAAATATTACATGAATTAGAATTTAGAAGAATTTGGTGATCAGTGGTCATTGTTAACACACCACAGCACAGTACACAACAACGAAATGCGTCCTCTGCATTAACCCATACGTGACTTTCGTGACATAGCAGGGGGCAGCTAATTCAGCGCCCGGGGAGCAGTGCTTGGGGACGGTACCTTGCTCAGGGTACCTCAATGGTGACTTGCTGGTGGGGGATTCGAACCTGAAATCTTTCGATTACAAGTGTGCTTCCCTAATCATCAAGCCAGCACTGCCCATGATCATAGGATTTATGACATCATAGGATTCATGACATTTCGATAGAAAGCAGATGGAGATATCAGCTTCTGGTACAATGTGAAATATACATGGACCTATTTGTCCATTTCAGCTGGATTGATCTCAGTTTATAAGTTCAAAGCCCCCAAATATGGGCTAACAGCTAAGTCAGAGAACCATGTGGTGAAGTGTTTCAGGCATGAGAGAGAGAAAGGCATGCAGAGTTTCGCAAGACTTGACCCATGATCTCCACACGTGCCTTTTTTCCCCTTCTCTTTGGCTTGTATGACACCATTATTTCTAGGAAGTCATTCACCACCCACCCTCAGGAGAAATGGCTGGCATCTCCCTCTCCTCCTCATGCCGATTATACAGCCACTCTGGAAGGTTCTGCTTAAAGCCTGGGCTCGTCCTCACCTGGAGTCGCTCGATGATATTCCTGTAGTCGCGCGAAGTGGTCAGGGTCGAGTCCCTGCGGGCTGCGTTGCGAGCGGAAAGCCTCCAGCTCAGTGCAGTCTTCTGCACGATGTTGTTGGACTTGACAAACAGGTTATTCACCTGGCTGTCCAGGTCCACCGGGATGGCTATTGCACGGCTTTTGGCTGCGTGTGGTCAAGGAGAAAATGAGGGATGGAGGCAGAAATGCAAGTTGACGTTCCTTCAACGACATTATATACAACATGTATGTTGAGCTAATGTGTTCAACTTGGCTCCAGGGAGAGAGGGGCCGTGCCATCTTCACACAGGTGTCTTACCCACATCAGATAGCACCTTGATGCAGGCCTCCACGGAGGCCTTCTGTGTTGGCGTGAGCCAGCTACAGTGATAAATCCTGAAGACACCCTGCAGCAGCTGGACAAACACTGGCTGGCGAGTCTACAGGTGGAGAAGAAGAAATAAAACCCAAGAAAGAGGGAAGAAGACAGGAAAAAGGTTAGGTGGGGGAAAGTGGAAGAAAGAATCAAAATGATGGTGAGAAGAGAAGGTGACAGACAAAAGAAGGCAGAGAGATGAGAATTAGACCACAAGGAATCAGTGACATTTCCTTGGATGAACAGTCTGCACTGATCGGTGTTTCAGGTAACTGCTACCCTGTCCATCAGGGTGCTCCTATCTCGGTTTGCCCTGTGGTGAAACGAAAGAAGACACAGCCAAACCACATCAACATGCCTGAAAACCGGGCTAGTTTGGCTGCCACAACAAAGTCCCAAAGTTGAGCAATTTCAGTTTTCCACAGCATAACTAAATGTGTTTATTCTAGGCCATCCAAGATTACAAATAGCCACTTAATACAAAAATGTTTTGTTTGCCTTGGAAGTCTTCAGATCTGCAGGGCCATACAAGAGATTTAGACGGATGGATCTTATGATGGGGGCCAACTTGGCATCATCACTGCTCTATAACCAGACCACATCCTCCTAGAGAAAAGGGTCTGTAATCTGTCTCACCAGCTATTTGCTGATATTTCTATTCACAAGTGACGGTGCCGACAGTCCTGGACTGGGAAGTTCATATAGTTATTGCAAAGATAGATCAGTCAGGCGCATCAGCTGACATGACTACAGCTGAGGTTCGATCACACCAAGGTAAGCCACAGAACTGTGGGAAATACAAGCAAATACCATTGTTATGTTGCCCAAAACAGATGCCTGTTCTGGAAAACAGAGAGGTTAGAAGGTCTGAAGAATTTAAATCTGTCCAGAATAACATCTGGCAAGTTTTCACTAACAAAGCACTATAGTTTCTTAAAATGCCCTCAAGTTCATTTTAATACATATCCACCTGAGAGCAGAACAAAAATGTCTCAAATTAACATTTAAATAAGAGGAATATATCATTACTGCTGACTGATCAGGTCCAAACCAGATTGTGGTAGATCTCACTGTTTATCCTGCTTCAGCATCAACTGCTTCATGGTAAGTGAGGAATTCACGCTATTCTTGCAAAGTCAACAAACTCAACATCAAACACACCAGCCGAATCAGACGGAAGTGCAGCAGGGTGTGTGTGGCTCAAGTGTTTAAACACACAGCTCTCCTGAGCACTGAAGCAGGGCTGAGACAAGATTACATCTGCATCCAACTTCCTGTTGGTCCACAGCTGACCCTTTCTATGCCAGAAGCTCTCCAAGTTAAACGGGAAAGAGAGGAAGAAATTAGATTTCCTTCCATGTCTGTAAACCTACAGGCTTGAGCAAACAGGAGCCAGCTGACAGGCAAAGGGTGGAAGGAGGTGCAGAAGCACAAAGTGTCTGAAGATACATGAGAAAAATAAGATATTCCTCTTAAGAACAGACATGACCATATATTTTAATCAAACATCACAGACACTAGGTCAAAATAGACACAATTGTTTCCAGAAGTAAAAGGACCAGGAAACTAACAAGACCAGCTTATTTTGGACAAAGGCAGAAGGCTATCTTGTCACTTTCTACTTGTTGGTGGTATCTAGTGACAGAAGCTATCCCAGATCTAGAAATGGAGCAAAAAGTGACTCCCATGATTTCCTCAGAATGAGAATATTTTTAAAATGATATGCTTCCTCAAATATCAAGTGGGATCAGGAGGACAGGAAACAAGGGACATATTTTAACCTGCTTCTCAACTGTTGACACCAACATCTCTTAACCAGAGGTGGAAAGTTCAGGTCCAGAAAGTACAAATCCAGACTAAGGTTTTGTTTCAACCCACCATCTCAGTATAGAGTCACAGTCAGAGTACTTCACTGGTCGGTTGAAACAAAACCTTGGTCTGGATTTGTGCTTTCTGGACCTGAACTTCCCACTTCTGATACTAACCTATGTGCAATATGACACTGAAGCAAGGGAGGAATTCAGTGTTTGCTGTAAAGGTTAAATCATTTTTTTTCTAGCTACAAAGACGGTTCTTAGGTTTTTAATCACTGACTGACATTTAATTTTCAGAGCTTTCAACAAAGTTTGGCGTTTCCCTCTGGTAACTCTAAACTCAGTTAAGCGCTTCACTGATCTTTCATGGTAACTGAATTGAGTTCTGAATGTCACTTTGAGGGGCATGGTGCACTCACATTTCTAATGCATAGACAAGTTAAATTATGACAGCAGTAGTGTCATAATTCACTAGAGGAGATGTCAATCAAATTCTAAGTGGTTTTAAGAAAGCAGATCCCCCACCGACTTCTCCCGTGGACATACCTGGAGACTGGTACTCTGGTCTGAGAAGGGGGAGCTGAAGAACGTGGTAACAATGCTCATGACCGTCTCGGTGACGTAGCGTTCCAGAATGGTATCAGCATGCTTCCGGTCACTTGTATTGTTGCATACCTGACAGGGGTTTGACATTTCACATGGGTCAAACAAGTCTGAATTCTGGGTGAAGATCTACTTCATGAAGTTAGTCTAGGGAAGTGGACGGAGGAATCGAGGAATGGATTTGGGAAACGCTGCTCTAAAGAAACAGACACTGCCTTCCAGGTTCAAGATAATATTTCCTGATGCTGAAAGACTAGGCAGCAATTCTACCAGAACATTCATATCCCATTCAAATCTTAACAAAAAGTTCCATGTTTGATTTTTCTGCCTTCTTCACTAACATCCATTGCTTATCACATTAGTACTTATGAACAATGAGAATTAACCTCTACATTTCATACAATGGCATCATCACTGTTGATGTCTTACCCTGCATATGTCTATCAAGAAGTTCTCAAACAGTTTCCACATGTGGTTGCTTGTGTAGATCTCCTTCATTTCAACCTCAGTGTCAACATAGCAGTGGTTCAGGAAGTTGATGTAGGCAATTTTCACCTGAAAAAAGGAGAAACGCTTTGATGAATCGGCTTTCCCTGGTGCACAAGGTAGCATAAGATAGGTTGTAGCACAATATCTGAGTGCTGAAAACATTATAAGGAAATTTTAGGGCACATAATCTAGTTATGTAGACCCATAAAATTATGTTTTATGAGTGGATTGTAATATTCCATCTGCTTTAAAAGATGTTTTCCTGAGGAGTTACATTTCAGACAGCTAATAACATTTCCTACACACTGGTTTCATAGCACATTCTGTTCCCCATGCTGGAGGATAACTGGGTTTTCCCAAAATTGACATGGTCATCACTGGCACTTCTCACCTCAGGGATGCAGTCCTCATGTGTCACCACACGAACGATGTCATCCAAGGGGAGTAGCGAGTTGCATTTGATCTCAGTGTAGACATTCTTGCCCTCGGTGCAAATGGCCAGCAGCTCCACCAAGTGGATGTGGTAAATGAGAGGGCTGTTCTCGTCCATGCGGTCACGTTCCGACCGCATCATCTGCACAAGCGTCTGGAAAGAAGCACGGTCGTTGTAGAAAACCAACACATCCTCGCCCGAGTTCACCAGCTGTGAGGAGGGAAAAATAAGAATATTATAAAGCCACATACAGACAAAGCTGCGGTCTGTTGCATTAACATAAAGCTCTTACAGGACAGAAGTTTTTAATAAAGATGTTAATAAAAGTTTGTCTGAAGAAATGTTCTCACCTCAGCCATCACTATGTCCTGGCACTTCTTGATGAATTTGTTCTCAGCCTTGACAATGGTCTGCAGGAACTTGAGGTACTGGACATGGCGGCCATGAGTCTCAATGCAGTGGACAAAGTGCTGTACCACACGCTCGTTGATTTCACTGCACAGCTGGAAGTTGTTCATGAAGATGTGCTGCATGGTGAGGGCTTCCAGACTCTAGAGGAACACAACATTTTTGGGAACTGTCCATGAAGATAAGCTGCACTGTGATGGTCTGCAAGTACTAAGGGACAAGCATCACCCTGTGCAAGGGGCAGCTTTCATATTAATTCAGTCACCGAGATTCAGATTTAGCCCTTGAATGGTAACCATCTAAACCGAGGACTCATTCCTTTTGCTTTTTGGTGTTTTAACTTAAATACCATGATATCCTTACTGAAGGGTAAGTTATCTCCAATACTGCTCACCCCAGGATTGAGGAAGAGGTTAATGTGTTTGTGAAGGAGCGCCTGGTTCTGTTGGTTTCCAGCACAGAAGTTCTGCAGAAACTCATGAGCCAACTTCATGATTTCCTGCATTCTCAGATCTTCCCCCTGTCACATGTACATATAAACAAATGAAAATCACTGAAAAAAGGGCTTTTACCACTAAAGATTAGTAGTCCAGGAAAACGCAATACTCATGCTCTGATACTCCTGACCTCAGTCCTGGACTAGAGTACCTTTTCATACGGAATCTGCAAGAGCTCCAAGACCACAGCATGGGCCCCCATGTTCCGAAGAAGCCTCTGCTGCTGTTTCTTGCTCTTCTTTCCAGATGACCCCTCCTGAACACACAGCTTACTGAGTCTGAGGAGGATCTGAGCATCAGAGGAGACAGGAGGTCAGGGTCTGGCCTGTGTCATGAGTAGGTTCTGGAAGCCACCGGGAGGATGAATACCTCCTTCACTATTCTGTAGTTGTAACTGCTGGTACTCTCCTGCTTCTTCTTATCAGAGCCGGAGTCTCCCTGCAACAGAACAAAAAAATTTGAGCCTCCCTGAAAAAGAAAGGTGGGGTTACAATCTAATGTGGAAATGGACGCGACTCTTGACCTTCTGTTCCATCTCGGAGGAAGGCCCATCTCCTGTATCCATGCCTTCTCCTTGCCGCTTATACACCCACAGCTCGGATTTCTCCACAATGGAGCGCAGCAAATCCAGGTCCCACTTGATCTGCTTGTAGTTTTCCACATCCTGGTTTGTGACCAGGAGCTGGACCTAGGAAAAAAATAGATGAGATGCACGTTAAATATTAAGCTGCCCAAAAACATGGTGATGTAATCATAGATCCGTATCTCAGTGCTGATGAAGTTAGGGCACTGAGAAAGCCTTCAGTGCCATGAGGGAGTACCTGCTTGAAGGCTAGCAGTACCTCCTGCCTCTGACTAAAATGTCTGAAAAGCAGGTGGAGAGCACCGGACACCAGGGGAGGGTAGTCATGCATTGTCAAATGGAGCAGGACCCTCAGGAACGTTCTCCCACCATGGTCATCCAGGTCCAGGGGTGTGTTCTCTTCACTGTTCCGACAAGAACATTTCCATATGAAAGAAACCCAGAATGATAGTCAGTTCACAAGAAAAGAAATTCTTCAAGTTATGAGACACACCAAGGTTTCTCATCCCTATGTTTAACTGTTAGTATATTAAAACCCAATTCTTTATCTAAAACCATTTAGATTTTATGCATTCTTCACATTTTATGTACTTCACATTCCCTCAGTTCTTTAAAAAAAATATTTCCATTGAGACTTGAGGGAAAAATGCACATTTCCATTGGACTGGATTTACCTTCCTCCAAAGATCCCCTCTGCCTGTTCTTCAATGTTCTCAAAATTCAGTGATCCTGAGGGAACACCAAAAGGAACATGGTACACATAGAAAGTACGAGATCAGAGCAGCTGACAGTTGCATTGCAGCTCGTGGGAAAACAAAACAACTGGGGATTAAAGTAATGGAATCTACATATCAGAAAGGAGTCCTGGAACCCGACCTGGCCCAAATCAGAACTCGCACCCTTTTTCCAAGCCTTTCCAGCGAACAAAAGTGTGCAGCACGAAGAAGTGAGAGGTGACTAAACAAAGACTTTAATTCCAAAACCTATACCACCAATATGTTTTTTAGGGACCGTGGAAGTACCAAAATACTTCTGTACATCATGAAAGAATAACAGATTAGTCTACACAGAAGGATTTTGTGTGGGTAGACTGTTGAGTGGATACTGACAGACTTGGGGAATGAACCTTGGTCATAGCTGGGGGAGGACTCATTTTCAGTTCCTGCTCGTACCCGGCATGTTGAGTCCATCCTGGGTGGTTCCTGGCGGTAGATCTGATTGGGAATTACTCTCATCAAACTCCCGTTTAAAGATGCAGAGCAGGCAGGAGATTCGGTAGTCTAGACGAACGTTCAGAATAAACTGTGGGGAAGGGAAAGGAAGCCAACAAGTATGTTTCAGTAATCACTTTTTAAAAGAGGACATTGTGTTTTGCTGTTCAGATGTTAAAATGAATAACACGAACAAAGGGAGAGCTAGCTATCACACTCTCGGCATGTAGGACACAAAGTAACAGATTCTGTTACCTGCAGAATCTCTATTATCTTGAGCTTAGTGTCCATTACTAGAATGTCCTCCTTCTCGGGCTCTGTCTGCGTCTGGACAGCATCTCCATCAGGAGGATTGGCAGGGGTTGTGGGAAGAAAACCCCCTCCCCTTAGGACCACCTGGGTCATCAGCTCACCTACCCCATGGATTGACCTCATGACATTGCTACCTGTGTAAATAGATAATGGTTGGTCCAGATCTCAGAGTCTGCGTCTCAGCCGAGCCAGAATACACACTTCCTATCGTGTCTCGGTTGTCATACTAAACTCAGGTATTGATTCTGTAAGTGGTTTCATTGAGTTTTACCTTTGCTCTCGTCGCCTTTCTCAATCTTGTTGATGGGAAATATGGTAGTAACATGGACACAGTCCAAAATGGACAGCAGGATCTTAGTCAACCTCAACAAATCACTGAAGTTGTAGAAGCCAAAATATATGAGGTTGCGAGCCAAATTCACAACCTGAAAATTGCCAAGAAGCAAAAAGGTTTAAAGTGGTGTCATATTTCACTTCACCAATTCTTAATTTTTGACCTTAAGTGACCGTTAGCAGCTTTACCTCAAAGGTTAGTTTGTTTTTTTCTTTGTCCGAGAAGGGAACATTTTGACAAACAACATCTCGCAGGTAATTCTCCACAAACTCCATGGTGAGGGCAAAGCGCTCCTTAATTTCATCTTTGGTGGTGCCACTGTTATCATAGCTGACAAGCACCAGAAAAATGTCAGCACCAGACACACTGATGACCTACAGTCAATCTACTCCTTCCATTCAACAATTTTTCTTTCTATTGAATATTAATCCCATTGAAGCAGCTGCATTGAACATGCTGCCACAACTTCCAAAAATTTACTACAACTCACTCATCAATGGCGATCTTGGAAGGAATCTCGGACCACAGTCGGGCATACTTGACGGGGGTGACCGGCTCCTGTGGGTCACGGTCCACGTGCATGTGCAACATCAGTCGGCAGAAAGACGCTCGTAAGTCGTATGGTAGGTCTTCGTCCGACATGCAGCGCAGTATCAGGTCCACATCCAGCTGGCCTGAGATCTTGTTGATGGCCAGGTACTGCCGATCCAGGCACATGCGGGCAAACAGGTTCAGCTGGTACCTAGATGGTACAAGCAGAGTCATACACGGACACCATGCAAACAGGTAAGTAACAACAGCTCTCTGCCTCAGTCTCATTCTCATACCCTCCACTTGCCTGTGGCCTCAACTACTTTAATTGCCATCTACAGATAAACGCTACATAAAACCATTGTGGTGGCGGGTGGCTCAGCCATCAGGTGTGGCCTTCTAAATAGTGGTAGACCTCAGGAGCACCAAAATGACTGATCTGTCCATCTACCTGTCATCTGCTCTTCAGGCAAGAACGCTGATGAATATGATCTGGGCACCTCCCGCCTACCACATCCCTGACCTGTAGTAGCTGACCACTTCCTGGTCCTCCTTCTGGCCTTCCTTGGCATCCTGGGCCAGCTCCCGAATGCTCTTGCTGCGAATCTCCTTGTTTCTGTCCTTCCAGAAGAGCCAGACCTCCTCTTCATCCTCCTCAGTCTCGGCTGGGTTCTCTCCGGTCGGCGTGCCCTCAATCTCAAACCGTGACAGCACCAGCCTGACGGAGACAAGCCGCAAATGGGTCATGACACAGAGGACGTGAGACTCAGAGTCGCAGCTTCAGAGCAGTGGAAACGGGGCCCCTCGCTCACCTCAGACTAATCCAAATACGAGCTGGTGAAGAAGCAGCAGGCTGAATAACTTACGTTTAGGGTCAAATTTGTGAGCAAAAATCATTTCCTTCACATCGAGTTAAACCGTTACTGGCCATGCTTACATATTTTTAATCACTAAGTTACGAATTCATTTCTTGTATATTTTGTGTGAACGTTGGCTTTCTGACATTTCATGCTTTCTTAAAAGGGGATCACAGATGCATTTTTTGATCCCTGACACAAATATTTAGTGAAGGCAATTACATATTTTACATACATATTTTAATCTAAACTTCTGATCCTAGTTCTTAAACAGCATCCATGCTGGTGCTGGCAAATGTCCTCTATCTTATTAAGACATTAAGATGACTGGGGATTAAGGTTATTAAGGCTGAAGCACTTTGGCCACCCAAGCAAACATGTGAGGAACATGAAAATCATAGTCACACGCCTGGAAGCGTGAGACTGCAGCATCATCCAGCAAGTTACCACAACACATGGAACAGTATGATAAGCAGGAACCGTATTTCACAAATGAAAAAATAGAGCTTCCCAAAACACTCATTTGGTAGGGAATTGGACCTCCTCAGGTCTTCCGGGCATTTCAGGAACTCACTTTGTCTCAATCAGGATGTCGGCATTAGTGGGGTCCAGAACGGCATTGCAGATGAGCTCCTGTGTCACGGGGATGGACTTGTTCATGGACACACACAGGTCGGACAGGTAGTCCAGAAACCTGGGGGGGAATATGGGAAAAAAGCAGGTGTTCAGGAGTCTCACCTTGCACACAGGGAGATGTCATGACCTTAGACTCATGATGCACACTAGAAAAGTTTCAATGGCATAGCTGAATCCAGCACAGGTTGCTGTAACCCAAGGACGATCAATGTGACTAAACCATTTGGGCCATACTGCGCCAAGATCATCTTCTAACCTGGGTTCCCTGTTCTTCCTCACGAGACTGACAAAGGTGTCTATCTCCGCAGCTGTGATGTGCTTCTCTAGGAGCTTGCGGTTGTTGTGCAACAGGGCCGTGATGGTGTCCTCGGCCAGCACGTCGTAGCCAATCTGCTTCTGCATGAAGCGGAACTGTTTGGCGATGTACTCCTACACGAGAGGGAACACGATCAGACGGCTCACTCCAGTCCCCTTGGCACGAAAAATCAGCCAAAGGCTCAGCTCACGAGACTATTAAATGTGTGTATCCGGCCCATTAACGTGCCACTGGGCTTTCGCAGCTACAGGAGCAGCACTGATCTGGGGAAGCCTTTGTGTCTGTAAAATCCCATCTTGCCCTCCACCAGGCTCACCTGGTTCTTCCGGTAGTCCTGCTGGGAGTGGCGGAGGACCCGGTAGCACAGGCGACAGATGTGCCGGAAAGGGGCGTGGCGTTGGTCACCCAGCTCCTCCAGACGCAACATGGGCCCATCACCGCTGTCAGTGAATGGAGCCTGTAACAGCTTAAAAATCTGCAACGGGAGCGAGGGGGCAGAGCCAGCTTGGTAAGTGGTTAAATTAACCTTGAGATGCACACTTGGCTGGAACAGAACAGAGAACACTGGGGTGTTGGAAGTGGGCCTTGGAAAGAGGACTGGCGTGACCGAACGCAAAGTCTACATCAATAGCAAGACAAACCTTCCAGAAAATGACGCCTTCTGCTTTGATGTTATAAAGGAGGCCTATGACGTGTTTCTTAAATCTGCAGACATTGTTTCAGACAAGTAAACTTCACGTCCAAGGACCCGCACTACCGTGGCCTGAATGGCATCAGGTAGCTGGTATCTTTCATTTCCTCCGACAGCTCCTAACAAAACATTTTGTGTGTCTCCCTCTGACAGTCATATTTCTTCCATGATTGCTGCATTTGTTTTTTTTTTTACTGAAACTAAGGGGATGCACAGCCTTCCAGAGAGACAACAAATACAAAGGCTGTCCGTGATTCCCGAGCTTTGCTCACACAGCATTAGAAGGCCCCTCTCCACGCTTTCTGCCTGCTGCTGTATAGACGGCTTCAGATGTTTATTGGCCTACCTGTTTGAGAATGTTCTGCTCCCTCATCAGTTTCTGCCTCTCCCGGTCAGGCTTGTTAACCATGATCTCCAGCACATCTTGGCCACTATTGGGGATGTCTACCACAAAAAAAACCAGGTCCTCCAGCAGTTTGGTGACAAACCTACAGCATGGGTGGAAATGATCCAAACATGTTAATCGCATGGGTACTGCCAGCGACGAGGCACTAGTTCTGTTACAGAAGGGAAAATGGGGTAAACAAGTTTTGGTAGCCATGGAGAAAAAAAGAAGAAAAATATGACATTATCCCACCACAATCGGAGGAATAATCTACTGAGAGATTCTTCATCATTATACCGAGTTTCTCCACTGGGGTTTTTCCAAACTTGCAGACCCACATATGATGAAATGAGTGTCGGGCTGAAATGAGTCGGTGAGATCATACCTCCTCTCGTTTTGCGTGATCGTTCCTTTCTCCAGCTTGCCCGCAATCGAGGCCAGAACCTTGCTGGCGTCGTTGGCAAAGTCCAGATCGCGCACCTCTGCAGGGGGGACTGGCACAATGGCAAAGGCCTCCTTATCCTCCTTCACAGTAGACGTGCCAATCTAGGAGGTGGTGGAAAAGGAAACAAACCTATGGCATGAATAACGACTCCATGTGACTGGCCCAATTAAGGAAAACGGCTGTTGAGGTGTTTCGCCATTTTTGTGGAATGTCTTGTTTCATAAACCTAAGATCTTTAACAAAATTCAGAGAAGTGGAAAACAAATTGGCATTCTAGAGTGACAAATGTCATGCCAATCATGTGTGGGTATCTGATATGTGCAATGTGCATATTTCC
This sequence comes from Mormyrus hasselquistii, assembly GCA_026779605.1. Lineage (NCBI taxonomy): Eukaryota > Metazoa > Chordata > Actinopteri > Osteoglossiformes > Mormyridae > Mormyrus > Mormyrus hasselquistii. The sequence continues at coordinate 28,130,659 of JAODKE010000138.1, forward strand.
CAGTCCACGCACCCTTAGCATCACCGGCTTCTCCTCCTCTTTGTCAATGGGGTTGTTAGTGCTGTGGACCCATGTGTTGGTGCACAGGTGTCGCAGCCTCACGTACGAGTTCCTGAGGGAACACCGAATATAGGCTGAGTACAAAACACGAGCAACATGGAGATAAGGACACGTAAATAAAAAAAAAAACAGGGATCCCTTCTCTAGGTTTCCACAGAAGGTTTTTGCAAAGAAAATATGGCTGTTAGAGAGCAGCAAGCCAACCTACTACACCAGTGGCCAAAAGCGTGTGAAAACAATTTAATGGGAATAAGACATTGGGTCAACATTCCAATAAAGAATCCATCATATCATTCATTCAGATGTTGAAAGACGATTTCAGTTATGGTGCATGGCTGAACCCATGGAACCACAAAGGCTTAGCTTAAAACAAAGACGCCCCGTGAGGCCATGGCCACCCTCGAATGCAGCAGAACCCATGCCGGCACATCAACCATGTCTCCAGCTGATGGCTGCTCAAGTTGCTCATGTCCGTCCAAAAGTATGAATGCAGGGTTGGTCATGGAGATGCATCCACATTACTGTTGGTCAAAGGACAAAGGTGGTTGTGTGCTGGTTTACATCCTCCTGCATTAATAAGCTATAAGAACCAAACCCCTGCCGATGGCGCTTAGGCAACCACAGGACCGGCCATTTCAGGGAGTCACCTTACTTAAGCCACGCGTGGGTGTTTCACGTGGTCACTCATGCTGTAAAACATCCCCACAGGGACCACTCATCTCATCTGACCATAAGGTACTCGTCTGCCCGCGACCGCAGCTCACGATGCCGGAAATTTAGTGCCTGAAGCATGTGAGCAACAGGAAAGCCGTGAAGCTCTCGCAGAAGCTGGGGCCTCCAACGTGCAGAGCTCCTTGGAGCAACTGATCCAGCATCTCATTCATTAGGAATACTGACAGCCCCCGACCCCCCCACCCCCATGGCCCCCCACCGGAAAACACGCTGCCAGGACTGTACTGCCATACATTTAAAAACTTGGAGAAAAAGACCATTTGCCTTTTATTTACAGATCTGACCATTGCCATGACACACCACAGAGCTAACAGGAGGGGAATTCCAGGCTCTGACGCACATCTACTGTATCTGCAAGCTAAAATTGGATGCAGACGAATTTGCTAATCTTGGCAGCTGGCCTTTAATTACAAAGAAAAGCGGATGCAGAGAAAGGAGGCTTTATGAAGCTAATGCCTTACGCAACCTCTGCCTTCTGCTGTTGGACGTGGAGCATGACAGTGTCTGTTTACACGCCGCATTGCGACATCCGGGTCTGGATCAGCCCATCCATTGTGCGTCGACTGGAGAAGTTGGTTACCACAGATTTCTGATTAAAAATGAACACGGTACTTTCCTGACATAATGAACTGTGTAGAAATAGCGGTTTGTGGAGGATCCACCCTTTTCCCTCCCTCTCCTCACATCCCCAGGAAGTGGACCGTGATGTGTGAGGTCCAAGGGTGAAAACAGACGAATGAAGCATGTGAGGAGTGGAGTGCCGCCACCGAAGTCAGGGGCAGGGAAAAGGGGATTTCTACGTGGGCTTGTCTTAGCTGCGGGATAAAAAAGAAATGCCATCTGATTTTTTTTTTTTTAATTATTATTATTGTTAATCTCTGAAAAAGCTTTTCAGTGATCTACTGGCTTGCCATATATCAGGAACAGCAAGTGACAAGGAGCAACAACTTGTCCTTTCATAAGTAAAAACTCCCCATCACACTGGAAAAAGCGAAATAGGTCATGTACATTTACGGCAATTATGATGGAACAAAGAAAAAAAACAAAACAGATGCCAAACATACGCACAAAAACAGACACACACTGATGCAGCGTCCCACCTGTACTGTACAGTGATTCACCTCTTTGCCAAACACTCAGATTCAGCCCCCCCTAAAAGTCCATATTACATACAGCCATGGGGAAATTATTAATATTTTTTTTAAATCAAGGCACAATATTTGGATGTTTCTCATTACTGAAGGGCTTCTTCCTTGCTTTACAGGACTTCAGTCCTGCTTCTTGAAGCCCAATACGAACTGTCCGAGCAGTGCACTTCACGTCTCCCATTGCTTTTGAAGGTCACTTGAGGTCATTCTACGATTCGTAAGAAACTGTCAAATAAATTAACGGTCATCTCTGGCATTAGTCGCTTCCGCCCTTGACTGGCTTCTGCCCTGTTTCATCTTATTCTTGTGTACTGCTGTCTTACAAATTTTGAACCTTGAAGCATCCTGCTGCTCAGCGTAGCCTCCTGCCAGCAGAACCAGGATTAAAGCAGGATTTAAAAATGTAGATGTGTTTTAAAAACATTTTGAAGCGGTCTTATAATTTTTCCCACAGCAGCATATATAAATTAAAAAAAAAAAGCAATGTAAAGGATAGACTGTCCGTAAAGGTGAATCATCTCCTGTCAGTATGTTGGATCATCCTGAGGCATGAGGCAATCCCAAATCAGGAGGTTAGATTTCAGAAACGTTTGTCAACAACGCATGACCAACCCGTGAGAACACAGCTGCAGGGCTCAGTCGTTCCCTTAAGGCCACGACCCAAGCTAACCTCCCACACAGCAACGGCATATAAAGAATTACAGAAATAAAACCCGGCAAGTTAAGCAGTTATTAACATGCCTATCTTTCCAGAAAAATGACTGTCCAGCTCAAACATGCGTGACCGTTTCTATTTACACTCCATCAGTCATGCAGCTAGAAGCCAAGAACGGATTGAGACACCAAGGCGAGGCATTGATGATCAGCAGGAAAGGACAAGCACTGCTCTGAAGATTCATACCTGGGCACCAGGGAGTCTCCTCCTCGCAGGGTGGTTGGGTCCAGCTCAAAGATGGAGGAAATATCGTTGCCGTCGGGGACGGAGACAAGGCTGTACATGACTTTTCCCTGAGGTGTGCGGAGTCGAGCTCTCAGGGCCTCGTGTTCGGAGTCCAGCTGATCGAAGGACAGACGGCTTTCAAACACAACACAAGGGATAGGCTTCTGCTCAGAGCCCCCTAACCCAGGGGTGGGACAGCAGGCAGATATCACAAAAGACCAGACAGTACCGATGCGATGGTTTGGGGGGGACAATCAATCCATCACTGCAGTTGCATATTCAAGGATAACAATGACAGGGAGGACAGAGATAACTTTGGGAATGCCATTCCTATTGTCCAGCCTTCCAGAAGTGGCAGGAATTCTGCTAATCCTAGACCTGCCCTTCGTGTTCATGTCATGGGTGACGGGTGAAGACAGGGGACAGTGAATATCCTGGCAGGACTGCACAGGGCCCAGTGACTCAGAGGCATAGCACTGTTGTAATCTTCAGCTGAATTAATAAAACATTAAATCATTATTAGCTAAATTGTAATCAGTCTTTACCCAACTAGTCACCAGTTCAAAACATAAATTTGGTGGCATACTGCCCTCTACAGGCAGACGAATTGCCAGACTAGTCATGCTGACATTTCTTTATACATAACGACACCTAGTGGTCATTTCAAAGCACTTCCCTTATACATTTCAGTACACATTATTTAGATTAGAATGTTCTTCCTCTTATTTCCCACAACCCTGAGAAACTCTGGCCTCCAGCCAAGTCAATAGAGCATGAACATTTTAAAACACGTGCTTCTGGCTCTGATCTGTAATCAGCACCCCGTGGAAAACCCATGCAGAGCAAGCATCCAGACATGAACCCGCGGACTGCATGCACAAGGGACAGAAGCATCTTATGAAGGTGCTGCACAAAGGGATCAGCTTGGCCAAACTCATCCCACCTCCACTAGCAGACTGACAGGGGGGCAGGGGGTTGATTAAACACATTACCTGGAAATTAAAAGGGATAAAATCCCCAACCTGCAACATAAACGAGAGCCAATACAGAAGTTAGGCCAGGCCTCGGTGCTCTGTAGGTGAAGAGCAATCCGCCGGTTCTGCGGGTCTGACTTACAGAAGAGCGAGGTTCTGGGTTCTCCTCTTCATAATCTGGGTTTACCTGAAAAGAAAGGTGGCGTTACTGTACTGCTGATTTGTTTAAAATGAAGTTATTTTTATATTACTTTCAATTTTCATTTGAAATCCAGTTTATTTGTGGTCCATTTTAATTGAGGGTCTATTGGTTTTTATTTTAAAGATATATTTCTTTCTATTCAGTTTTTATTGTTCTCCCATTTAGTTTATATTTTATTTTCAGTTTAAGTTTTAATAATTTTAATTCTAGGGATAGACTGAAAGTTGTAAAACTATTTTCTGAGTCTAATCTTTAGAGAATCCTACATGAATGCACAGAGCACATTATGCACTGTTCTCAAAAGAGGTATAACACATTTCAGCAATTATTAATGGTAATTCAAGATAAACAGTGAGAAGTATTTCATGTATATTTTTAATTTCAGTCAGTTTAAGAAATATTAATAGTTTTAATTTAGTTGTAGTTTCTTAAATGTTATTTTCATATCTTATAGCTTTACAGTTTAACTTATTTAAGTTTGTTTTGTAAGCAATATTAAGTGTTTTCGTTCAAATTTTTGTATATTACAGCTTTATAGGATAATTTATTTCAGGTTGCAATATGCAATGTTTTTGTATCATAGCTTTATAATTTTCATTGAGAATAATAACCCTCGTCCACAGTGGCATCCTCCACCCCACCAAAACGAACCACAACCCCAAATTCAGAATTACAGTCCCAGGTACACCTGGTTCCCATTCCAAGCAGGCAATACACAAAATACACCTGGCTCACCTCTGCAGCCAGATAGGACCCAGTGGCCAGGTGCTTAAAGCGAAACAAGCTGTTCCAGTAGCCAGCCCCACCCCGACAGGGGTCAGGGTGCACCACCTGCCCCATGAGAAAGTCAAAAAGAAAGAAAAAAAAGTGAAACACAGCACCACCTAGTGTCTGTCTGAGATGAGAGTAGCTGATTCACAAAAAACAGCATCACCGGGAAATCCATGGAAAGCCATTCATTCAAACACACACAATCATTTGGAAAACGCAATTTGTATAGTCCTGACAGAAATGTCATACACGCCGTAATTACGCTGCATTAGGTGAAACCCATTTATGAGAATTGCTTGCTTTCAAAACTTTTTATTGATCTCAAGATTTGTACATAATGTGCAAAGAACCTGAACATTTATGGGAATAACTTAACACACTCACAGAATCCATGTTCCCCTTCGGTGCTCTCAGAGAGCAAAGTTTTAATAATAAACATCTAAGCATCTATCATCCATGTCTAATGTTCAGGGCTCACCTCCACTTCCCATAAAGCTTTGCTGCTTGTGGCGGAAGTAGCAGACTGGCGGCCAGTGGTCCGGAGGAAGACGTGCTGCTTTTTCCGGTATTCATCGCAGGTGAGAAACTTTTCCTGTTCTGCGTGGAACAGTCGAACGACATCACCCTGAGAGCAGAAGAAGCAGAGAGGCAGAGTCGAGGGGAGAAAACTATGTTAGGAACACTTCTGCAGCAAAATGCCTTACGATTTAAGAGAAAAATGTAAGAGGAACCTACCCCTTTAAGAACACTCTCCATGTTGTCACTCCATTTCATAAACAGGACTATCTTCCAGCTAGTGTTGCAGTTAACAGAGTTCACCTGTAGGAAAAAGCGACCAAAGAGGAGAGAGTCAAGCATAAATAAATAAAATAAATTAATTCTGAGGTGAAAAACTGTAAAACGATTATTCTCCATTCAAGCCCCTGTTCTCTGATGAGACTCTGGTTATCAGCTGAAATTAGCATCAATCGAAAGTGGCTTATGAATATGTGACTGCAGACACACCTCATTGCAGCCTGGGTTGTCCACCAGCTGATGGCTACTGGCGTGAAGAGGCTGGCCAGCATTTACAGGGTTCAGGACCACTTTGTCCCCAATGACGACCTTTTAAGGAACAGAGAGAATCGACGGATATTATTGACTGAACTTGTTACCCAAGACATGGGCCCAGGTACTTACAGAGACATTTAATCTCTATAAAGCAAGGATTTATGTACAAACAGAAAAAACTTATTACAAAAATATTACAAGAGGAGTACATTTTTATAGATATGCCCACACGGTTGAAGTTTTTGGGGGCAATGTGTAGCTCAGTGGATTAAGCCTCTGTGAATGTGATCAGAAGGTTGTTGGTTTGAGCCCAGCCACAGCATGTCTGTGGGTCCTTGAGCAAGGCTCTTAACCCCCAGCCCCCTGGGGGCTGCTAAGGGTGGTTGCCCTTCATGCTCGCACTAATGGAGATCAAGATGGGGAAGGTGAAAAGAGTTATTTCATTGATCCCTTTGGGGAAATTCTATTACTACCTTTCATTAAAAACTGGCACCCAGGCAGAGTGAAATCACACGTTTCACTGAGGTGGACTTTAATGAGGTTACAACTGGCTCTTTAACTACACTGCGATTAAGTGCAGTTCAGAGCTCTGAATCTGCAGATTAGGGCTTCAAGAAGAACATGCAGGGAGGAGAATTTCCCAGTAAGGGCCCCTTAGCTCCAGTACCAGGGGGCCCGTTAGGGGACGGCACTCCGGCTGCACCGCTCTGCAAAACCCATCTGATCGCGAGCGGGGAAACAGCAGATGGATGGAACTAAAACACAGCGACCGATAGGTCTGTCTCACCAGGAAACAGAAGCTGAAGCGAAAGGCTTCAGTGTGAAGATCGGTGAAGATCCCAGATATGAAAGCAGACCTGGCCTTCAGCATGAATGAGAGAGAAATACCTGAGCCATACCCCTGACCCGTCCCAGTGCAGACTGTATTAGCTCATACTCTCATATACTCCTCATGCTTGAACAAGCAAAGTCCTCACTACTGCGCAAAGCCACAGCTATTGTTATTCTGCAAGTATGGTTAGATAAAAGGAAGGGTGACATTGCTGATTTGGTTCCGCCTGATGTCATTAGTTATACAACATCATGGAAGACCAAAATTTAAGGCTAAGTGCTTTAGGTTCAGGAAGCACGGCGAACGAGGCAGGAGACCCTAGATGCCATTTCATCTCAGACTTTAAGATGGGTAAATGTTTTTTCACTTTCAGTATAATATTCAATAAATTATATGAGATAATTAGCACATTATTATGAAATTGCCTTTGTGTTGATGATTTTGCCCAACTGTAGGCTAATTTAAGTGGTGTATGCATGTTTAAGGTGGATCAGGCTAAGCTATGATGTTTGGCGTACTCTATTAAAATGCATTTTCATTTTACAATTTTTGTATCTTACAGTATGGTTATGGGAACGTAACCCCATGTCAAGCTGAGGAGCGTCTGTACCAAACTTTTTTCGACTATATAAGAAACTGGGGCACTTGCACATCCACTGTGTGCTTGTTCTTTTTAATAAATAACACTAATAATAAATAATTGCCCAGTTTGAAGACCATTCTGTGGGTTGTGTTCAGCCCTCATGCAGACCACAGACCACCACTCCTCAAGGCACCACGGCTGATACAGAAAATAGAACAACAACAATTAATGCCCCACTTTAATGTGCTGTGAGTTTTTCCTCGCTGATCTGTCTTATGCTGTATTCCATTTGTACTCCTAACTATGAAATTCTGAGTCCCCAGTCGGAAACTTCAACTGGAACACCCCCCCCCCCACCCAAGTCAGAATTCCTACACGAAAAGTCGAAAAAATCTACATGACCCAGACCTCAGAATTCAAGATGGCTGCATCCATTATCAAAAGTTAAAGCTGCAATTTTATACAATTGATTAGCACTTATGTCTTATTTGTGGCTCATTAAATCAGTTGCACACACAGTACTGTCCAACCGCTACCTGCGGATGTATTTTCATGCGCAGAATACCACATCATGTGTTGTGTTCAACTGGTATCGCTAACAATGGCTAACAATGAACCTGCCTAGAACTGCGGCCTTTTTCAGAAAGCAGGATTTCTTGCTTAGCCGTATAACTTGTCAGATTTAAGGTAGTCTGGGCTAAGTGTAAGTGAATGAAGATAAAGGTCCCTGATATTACTAAATGGCTTTCTGACTTGCTCTACTGGAACGCGGTTAACTCAGTTGTGAAGTCATTCCCATTTCCCTCAGGGTCACTCACACTGTCACCGATAGAGCGTAGCTTGTAGAAGGGTTGGATGTAGAACCAGGAGCCCTCGTTCCCCGCAGAGTCCAGGGTCACCCTCATGGCATTCTTCTCCAGGAGGGCAGGCAGACGCTTGTTCACAGTCAGGTACTTATTGCTCTTCAGGTGGAGAAGCTGGAGACAGACGGAGGGCAGAGTGAAAACTCTCAGTCATGCACGCGCACACACACACGCACGCACACACACACACACACACGCACGTGCATGCACATGTATGATAAATGGCACCACCGACAGGGAGAATCGGTGTCAAACCAACGAGATCGGCTGCCCTCCAAAGATCCACGTTAGGAATGAGCTTGAACTCCTTCCAAAGCTTAATAAAGTGAACGCGACTTCACCACAGAATCACAATAAGGTAAGAGTGCGCTGCCAGTGTGAGCATGCAGAGCAGTTCATGCACTGTTAAGAAAGGTCATCTGTGAAACAGTTTGAATCCCTTCTGCTGTTCCAGCCCATCCAAGACTCCAATATATCTGCAGATAAAAATGCACTCAAAAATACAATAAATTGTAGAGTCTTGTTAAATGTGAATATTATGGTCAGTAGCTATATTCACACATTCTCCGATTACCCAGCAGCCCTAGAAGCCCAGGAGCGAAGCCGCGTACAGCTACGACGGCCCAGAGCATCTTGCATGAGCTGCCTGAGCGACTGCCTGATCCGTAAGGAAAGCTGTCATGCGGCTGCCATCGTTTCTGCACGCCGTCTGGCACAGGAGACTCCTGGGGAAATTCAGCTCAGTTCCAGGATGGCAGAATGTATGACGCTTCTGAATTGTGGCTAATAAACAGGCACGTCCTGGTCAGGAAGGAGAGCGCACATGCTTCTGCCTGCAGTTCTAGCTCAACATGGCCGCCGCATCCCCCCACCCAAGACTTTAGGCTCTCCTTGACCGCCGCTACAGCACACAGAGGCATCTGCCTTTTCCTACACTGGCGGTGCTGTACTCTCTAGGCTGTGACCTGCTCCATCGCCTCATGCCCAGTGCCCGCTCTCAGGCCCACTCCACCTCAGGCCTCCCGTCACGGGGCCGCCGCGACCCCGCCGCACACAGCCGTACCTGAATGACGTTGCCGTACTGTATGACGGTCCCCAGCAGCTTGCGGTTCTCAGACTCATTCTGCTTCTTCTCCAGGTCAGCTGCATGCTGCAAAAGAAAGATGGATCCGGGAAGGCATGAGGGGGGCAGAGATGGACGGTAAGGGCACGTCCCTACTGATATTGGGAGTACTGTGTATGTTAAAAATAACTGGATTTGATTGACTGATTTGGTTTAGCATTGGTCTGTCATTAGTCATATAACATCTCAGAAAACATAACTGGATTGGTCTAGATTGGGGGTTCAAATTGTTGCGCTTTAATGGAGCACAAAATCTCTAGCAGCACACTAGACTGCCCCGGCCTTCCATCTCAGTTTTAATTCAGTCTATGACTAAATCTCTTTCTAGTGCTGCTCATCACACCATAAACAACAAATCTGAGACAGATCGTTCTCCAGCTGGGAAGTAAGAAGTCTGTAGGCCAAAACCTTCACCCATGGAGAACTCGGCTCCCAAGAGAACAGTCACATTGCGCAGCTGCCCCAGAGGATCGTCCTCCACGCCAGACAAGAGACAAAGCAGCTATACAATTACGAATGGTAGAAAACTGGTTCTGCAGATCCGGAGAGGCGGCCCAGGAAGACATGCCGCGGGGTTTTACTCACATGCAACTTGTTCAGCAGCACGGTGTCTGTGGTGTTGTTGCCCCCAGGCTTGGCCGCTTTCCAGAACTGTTTCTGTGCAGAGTAGCGGTTCATTGGGCACAGTTTGAACTGGCAGTCTGCGGAGAGAGCAGAGGCCACACGGGGAGTTCGGGATTTGCGTAGGGTCAGGTGGCGCGAAGGGCACAGTAGCCACGACAAATCAGCAGCCGGCTCGGCTCGATGCAACACAGGTGATGATTTCAACTGACGCTAATAAGATTGATATGATGCAAATAATCAGAGAAAACTGCTACCTGGATAACAGGAAAGGTGACTATCAGTGCCATAGGAGGAAAATAACCAGACAAGGACTGGCCGAAACATGCACATGAGTAGACTATCGACGACCACCAGGAGGCACTGAACAGACTGAAGACCGCACAATACCAGCAACAAAATGCTGCAACTAAAAATTGGCCAATCACCTCTCAGAACGGTAATTCTCAGTATGAGTATTCCTACTGTAAATGTCCCCAGATATAAAGACAAAAAAAAAAAAATGGGACAGCCATGCCAAGTTCAACGGGTCAATATTTCAGAGAACCACCTAGGTACCTAAAAATAAATATGGATCCTACAAACCATAAAAATAGAATGGACAGGCGTACAACACATAGGTGAGATTGAGACCGGAAGCAGAGCCAGAGAGACACCTCTGACCTGGAAATTCAGTTACAGGGCAGCTGGATAGCAGGGTTACACTGTACGAAGGTCAGTGCTTGAGTCTTGTATCATAACTGAAGTTCTTAAGATGTGCTGCTCTGATCAGCGTCTGGAGCACGCAGATGTGAAAGAGCAGACATCATCTAACGGGAACTATACAAGCACAACTTAGAGAAGTCAAGCCACGAAGGAGACCTTCCCCCAGAGTCATCTAAAACCACACACACGTGGACGAAAAGACAAAAGACCCCATCAGGAACCAGGAAGAAAGCCTGAGGTGGCCAAACTGAAACACTCTGGATCCCGTTTTTAAAATTGCCTTTCTGGGTAAATGCTAGCTCCGAAAGATTTATTCATAACAAACTCAGCATCAATATACCGTCTTTGTATCCTTAAACCATGTTGTCCTGTAGGTTGCAAAGCTTATAAGGGAAGCACACAACAGTCTCAAGTACTGCATAACGTCATATTATTCCTTTTGATTCACACTTGATAATTATCATCACCCTACTGTGCGTTATCCCTGTAGTAACCATTTTTTGTATTTATGCCATTGCAGCATTTGTTGCAGTGAAAATGCTGAAAAACACTAGAAGGACAGATTAAATATTTTACAGAGGTTTTTTTAAATTGTCTATAATGAGTAACTCAAGTATCAAAAGCCAAGAGCAGTTTCTTAATGAGGAAGTTGGCAGCCAGGAGGCCAAAGCACACCAGGTGACCCCCCATGGCCCCCAACACAGCCCCCCGCGCTCCCCCACCATTCTCCCCCACCCCACCCTGCCCCCCAACACCTCCATGAGTAACTTACACCCACAAATAGACCGGCATTAGTCAAAGAAAGTTTGAACCAGCTTTTCTGTGCATGACATATTTATACAAAGTTAAATTTAGGCACCTTTGTCCATTTTGCGGTGCCTTTGAGAAGCAGATGGTAGGTGAATTTCCAGGAGGACATCATGATAATATATACAGAAGCCTTCATACACCACAGAGTGTGCAGCCCAGAGAACTGGAGCACAGGCTCACCTGACCAGCTAACCTACATCTCTTTGGGTAGCCAAATGTAGGTACTGCTAGGATGTGAAGGGCTTTCCTCAGCCGCTGGACCACTGCCCCACAAAGAGGGTGTAAGATTTGCCTGTCCTGTTTAGAGCTTATTAAGGATCCTTCAGCTGCCCAAGGTATATATCTTGCATCTACTTTCTCTGTTCTGATCTCTTTCTCACCATTTGATTTGATTAAATTGTGGTCATGCAAGGTCAGTGTCATTAATTAAACAATTAAACAATGTTAGCAAAATAAATCCGACAAGTTCCCGCTAATCAACAAATCTGGCTTTGTGTTAAGCCTCAGGTCATAGTGCCCAAAACAGTTTCTGCAATCTCATTCATACTCAGTCAGCTAGCAACCAAATATTCAGTTTCACTGTAATGTTTTTTAAATCCATTGATTTACTCTAAATTATGTTCATGCTACTTAAGACTGGACATAAAGAAGAATCCGGTGATTCAACAGAAGATGTAACCTTTTCAGACCTGAGACAGTTTGGTGAAATCATGTTCTCAAAATATATGCTGGTATCACGTCGATAATTAAGAAAACTGTTCACCGCGACCCGCAGGCTCTTGCTTCATAATTTATCTGCTAATATATTCTTAAAATACTTTAGGAGTCGATTTCTCAACAGGCGACCCTGTGCTTTGTCATGAACCTTACAGCTGGAGCATGAGGCTCCAGGAATGGCCATGTGTGGATCATGAGTCAGGATCAGCGGAGTGAAGTAGCTCGACGAAACATGGGACGGCTGAACTTTTAGCATGAATTAGAGTGACGTCCACAAGTATCTTGTATAGCCGGGTCTGTGACGGCTGCGCTTTCATTTGCACAGGAGCTCATCCCATGCTACCATTTACTTTTTCATATGCATTTTATTTATTTAGCAAAAGATTTTAGCAGAAGTAAAAGAAATTTTGGAGAAAGAAGGACCAGACAGTCCCTTGGAGCAACTAAAGGTTGAGTACCTTGCTAGACAGCCCAAAGGTGACACCACATTTCTGACACTAGGATTTGAACCAGCGACCATCCAATCACAGGCAAAATGTCCTAATCCAAAGCCAAACACTGCGCAGGTCACAGCCCAGGCGGGAACGCAGCACCATTAAAAACAATCTGTTATGAGCTACTTGCTGGGCACAGCATACTTACTGTGAAAGAGTAAACCACGTCACCAAACTGAAAACGCCCATCACCTACTTTCATAACCCCCCCACCTCCATGAGCAACAGGGCCATAGACTTTTCTTCCAAATTTGCATACCTTCAAAGCAGTTCACAGTTCCTTCTTTTTCTGACAGTTTATGATAACCACAAGCAGACAGAACACAACAACAGGGCTATGAATAGAGCTGGGGGCCTATCGACTCGCATGCGAGCAGGCTGCAAGAGTACCGAGGACGGAAACAGAGACCACAGGCGCTGGAGGATCTCCACTCAGCTGGAGAGTAAAGTTCACCGAAGGCTACAGCATTCTCATGACAAATAACTGAACTATGGCTACATGCAGGAAAGCATTGCGGTCGTATATGAAAAAACAGATGTATGAATTATCGTATGAAATTCTGAATGGAACCAGTGCTTGATTACCAATGAGAAAAGCTGTCGGAACAGTTTTGTGAAGACAGAAAGCTCAGCTTACATGACAACACTGTCATGTGGAAGAACCGGTTCTCTCATGACGCCACCTTCAGATATCTTCTCATCTTATGGGTTTAACATCTGCCACAGAGACGTCATGCCTTCTAATACAGCTAAAACACCAAGACTGAAAGTTGTGTCCCACACATACCTAACACCTCTCCTGTAGCTCCTGTAACAGATAGAGCACTGTGCCAAGAATGCAGAGGTCAGAGATTCAATTTGCAGGAAGCACACCTAAATTGTATCTCTTCCCTCTACTACATGCCTTCTTGGGTATGAGTACCCATGAAATATACAGTTACATATATAATGTCTATAGGCCTCCGGATATACAATTAACTCATCCTCCTGACCCCATCAAAGTGTCCTTAAGCAAGACACTGAACCCCAAATTTCTCCCGGTGTGTAGGTTGTCGCCTTGCATGGCAGCCTCTGCCACCGATGGGTGAATGTGAGGCGTGTATTGTAAAGCGCTTTGAGTACTCGTAGGAGTAGAAAAGTGCTATATAAATGCAGTCCATTTACCATTCCATTAGTCACAGTATAGCGCAACAAGTAGAGCACAGAACTAACAATAAAAGGTTGTGGGTTCAAATCCTAGGAAGCATATGTAAATTGTAACCCTCCCTCTTATTGCAAGTCTCTTTGGCTAAACGTGCCAGATCAATGAACAGGGACGTACCGCTAAACGTATTATCGCAATAAAAATGCGTTGTTGGACTGTTATGATATCGACCATGATATCACGTGGTTATTTCGGACATATAAGCTCCGTCTCAAAAAATACATTAACGAATGCTTTGCGCTCTATTGGCCGTGCAGTTTTCACGCATTACTTAGCGCAGGGATGACCAAACTTTTTCAGCTTGCAAGCTACTTATACATGGCCAAGTCAAAATGATCTATCTACTATAAAAATGCAAAACATATTTATTTATAAATATATTGAGCATTCATTATTATCATTATTAATTTGCCTTCGGGATAAATAAAGTATTTTTGAATTGAATTTGAAATTTAATCTACATTGTACTGCATGACTGCTGCCCAGACAACAGGATTTTAGTTCCTGTGGTCGACAATGATGGATTTTGGAGTTAAGTAAATGTGCTGCAAGTATACTATACCATCACAGTGATACAAACAGACAAAAGTTAAGGTAAAAGAGATGCTTAAAGAAACAGAGTGTGTCTCGCTAACCACAGATGGGTGGACTTCATGAGCTATTCAAAGCTATATTACAGTCAAGGCTCAGGTAATGACAAGCCTTGAAAAGAATGACAAATGAAAAGTTTTGTTCTACAAACACGGCCCATTTTCTCATCACATACTGGACTAAACATAGCAGTGGTGTTGAATTTGGCTACTTTGAAGTGGGAACTCGATGCGACGAATAGATGTAATCATCACAGCATTGCAGTCGTTATGGATAACGCGCGAAAGTGGCAGTGCGGGAGGCCGGGCCGTCCCCTCACGTAAAATGCTTTGCACATGCTTTAAACCCTGCTTCACATGCCGCGCTTGGTCGAGTAAGGCGGGTTGTATCGTATGTATGTTTTTCCGCCGCCAAGCAGAGAATGTTAAAGCGGGCAATGCATAAGCCGATCATGCATGGGGTCACACGATGGAACAGCTCGCTCCACATGCTTGAGCGCGACCTGGAGCAACAACAAGCAGTTGCTGCAGCGCTACGGAGCGACAAAGTCAGGCGCAGTGGACTTGACACAGACACTTTGGACCCAACCGACATCACAGATGCCAAGGACGTAGTAAGGCTTCTCACGCCGCTTAAAAAAGCAACCGCCGTGTTATGCGATGAGTCGCGGCCTACAGTCTCTCTTATTGTGCCCCTCAAGCGCATGATAGAGCAGAACATGTCACTGTGTGATGAGGACTCCACTGCAATCGTCAAAATGAAGCGAGCCACGCTGAAGGTCTTGACTGATCGATACTAAGGGCAGCAATAACAGTTTCTGTTATAAAGCACTGTGTTGGTCCCCCGTTTTCATAACTTGCGGTAACTAAACCAGAGAGAAGGAGCTAGAATTCAACAGGCTGAAAATGAAAGCAACACAGATGCGGAACCAGGTATTTATTTCCTCTTATTTATTTTATTATTTATTTCACACGTATGTTCTACCTTTGCTTGCTTCTACAGAACTCTAGTCAAACACAAGGGACAGAAGCTGCACTGGCCAGTCAGTCCCTCACAGGCTGCAGGACTACTTGAGCCTGGTGATGACCTGTCACACACAGCAGATGATGGCGAGGAAGAAGAGTCTCCTCCTGCCAGAAAGACAGCACTTGATGATCTCCTTGGGGATTCTTTTGTTGAAAGAGGACAGTGCCCAGTCTCACGTTGGGACTGAAACTGAGATGAGCTTATACAGCAAAGGGACACCTATTTCACTCTCTGACCGTCCTCTTAAATGGTGGAAAGACAATGCACATATTTACCCACTGCTGTCATTATTGGCTAAAGCATATCCCTCTATCACAGCCACCTCAGTACCAAGTCAGAGTGTTTCTACAGCAGGGGACATTGTAAATGTACCTAGGAGACTGATACCCCACTTACTGTCCACTCTCTCCATTTAAAAAAATCCCACTGACAATGTTTTCCTGTGCACTGCTTTCCTAACAAGGTCTTTAATATAAAATGTACTTGGCACTAACTTTATCTTGATGACAGTTGTTGAATTTAGGTCTAGCTTATAGACCGAAGAACAGTCATGGACTACAAAGCAATGGTTAAGTTGCTCTGGAAGACAGTGGAATGAAGTTGCTCAGAGAGACAGTGTAAATTACAAATGCCCAGAGATCCAAGCTTCTACCTGAAAATGAGGACATGCTCATATTTTTAAAAAGAACATGTTTGATAAATAAGTTAATGTCTTTGTTGTTTGTTTAAGTTTACTTACTTGAAAAACTATAGTGCACTTGACAATTTATTTCAGGGTCGGATCTCCTTGTTTTTCCACTTTTGTTATGATTAAAAGATCAAGCTGCTGCATTAAAAATTTATATTTTATAAAGGAACTACTGACTGTTTTTGTTTTAAAATGACATGCATTGTTCAGTCATTCATTGCAAAGGACAATTACTGCTAAGTTCTGGCAAAGGCTTAAGGTCACAGCTGGATATTTCACTGATGAAGAAAAGCAGAAGCACTTTACGGTAAAAGGAAGAACTAATTTGATATAAATAAACATGTTGATTATTAATGAAGAGTTTTTTCTTTTTAATATCGTGACTATATCGTGAATATAGTTATCATATCGTGAACCTTTTATTGCAATATTATCTTACCGCGAGTTTTTTGGTAGCGTTACATCCCAAATAAATAAGGGTGCTTTTCCACTGCAATGGGTACTGTAATTTCAGTACTTTTAGAAAGTACCGAGAGTACGGTACTTCAAAGTGTTGGTTTTCCACTGGGATGAAAACTGGTACTAGCACTGAATGACATCACAATGTGAGGGAGTGTATTTTGTGCCAAATTAGAAAAATGGCTGCAGTATATCATAGGGCTGGACAATATGCAATATTAATACCAATATCGCATGTTAGGCACATGCAATTCTTACATCATATTGGAATGTTTGGTACTGGTACTCGACCAGATCGAAGTCAATGGAAAATACAAAGTATGGTACTTGATGAGGTGGAAAAGTGCTCTAAATGTAATACACTAATTTGAAAAGTGCTACATCTACTGCACTGTTATTCAGAGAGACAATAAAACCAAAGTTCACCATAACCAACATCTAAGCTACAACTGCAGGGAATGCAGGGTCTTCGTTTGTGTTACAACAACAGTTTGGATCGTCTCCAGCAGGAGTTTTGCTAGATACAGTTTAAGGAGGATTTTACCGAGCTCTGCAATAATCACAGAAGAAATTTAAAAAAAAAAAAAAAAAAAAAAGATGAAAAGTTTTTGTAGTCTTTATGTTGACTGTTGAATTAAACAACACAAGCTTTAGGACCACAAGGGTTAACAACATTTCCCAAAGTGTCCCAGTATAGCCTCTCAGAATGGCCTAAGCAGATAATACCAAACTAAATGTTAAGGCTAGCTATGTTGCTTGAATGAATATTTAAATCTTTGTTTGAATGAGGCATGTAGCTCCTCTCAAAGGTAAACTATGTTGATGTAAAAGGTAGCTGGCGACGATAAGCTATAGCAATAATTACAAACATTTCAGTCAATGATGGTGTGAAAAGTGGAAAACAAACAGTGAGAGATGACATTTAAAAAAAGGGATGTTTTTCATCGCTGTGCACTGCACAGTGACTTTAATAGGGGTTAATGAAGTCCCGTTTCCTCTGCAAAATATGCACATATAAAAACATAAATTTTGTGTTAAGCAGGCTGTTGACCATATACACCATCTGGCCCTTACGACTGCAGAGCAAAGGTGGGCTGCACCTCCTTAATTCTGTGCGTGGCCAAATACAGTCTTCAGTCTAGAACATGACTCTTAGACAGTCGAGTTTACTTTCTGAAAACTTGGAAGCAGAGGCTGCTTGTTCAGTCTGACTACAGCTGAAGAGACATATAGTCTTCAGGGGCCAAAAGGTCTAATGAGACAAGAGACCAGAGTGCAGCAAAAAGCATCACAGAAAGATACGTGATCATATTGTCACTGCTGGAACTGCATTTTCAAAATACAATGACTTAATGAATCTCAAGAAACGATTAACTATATGTCCATGCAGGAAACGGCAAAACCATAAGCGATCAATCACAGTGCTCAATAACAGCATCACCCACGGGTACCCCCCCACTCCGGGTACCCCCCCACATTCTCGGTGCTGACATAAAACATGTTAAAGGAGACCTTATTTACCATCACAAACATGGGAATCATTTCTGTGACTTAAATGGCCAACAGGCAAAAACACGTCAGAGCAACAACCTCCCTTTTCATCACTTATGCTGATGTAACTCTTAGGAAGAAGTAAACTAAACCTAATCCCCCAAAAACAATGTGTTTTACCTAATCGGAAATGGAGTGCTGTGTTACATTCTTTAACTAGAGATGCACGGTATCTCGGTTAAGATATTGACATCAACCAAAATCTGTTACAAATCAAGATAATCAGCATTTAGTCTCAGCTGATACTGACAGGCAATGTTTACCTTTCATCAATCGTCAAGAGCAGCGGCAACAGAGCTAAAGACACACCAACTGAAATGATGGAGATGCATGAAATGGACGATCAGCCGTTTTCTGTAATGAAGGACGAGAGATTTCACCAGCTCATTCACCAATCATAAGGAGTGTCAAAGTGCTGGCCGGCAACACGTTTATAATTTGTCATTAAATCTGGCAAATATTGGGGGTACACATCTCCCTGGCGCATGTCCCCATCCATCCAGGAAAAGGTCACAATGAGCCTGAATTCAAGAAGATAAATTAAGAATAATCTCAAGAAGGGTAAAGAAAAATCAGTTTGCCCCAGGTGTGTAATATTAGAGTTAACAGTACAAAGCCTTTCCTGGACACGCCTGCCGTCTCAGACTGATTACGGGGCGCGAGTAGCGTGTAGCAGGCCGGCATAGCGCCCCCCCAAGGCTGCCTTTCACATCGCACTTCTCACACGTCTTTACGGAATGGGTCTTCACACCGAGCTGATTTCTGCTACACTTGACCTTCAATACAGAATGCAATGCTGGGGGGGGCCGGGGGGCAGTCAAAGAAAGAAATGACAACCTGATAGCAGTTATAGAAATCTTTCCCAGTTTGGATTCAGAGTTGTGTTTTTACATCTGCAGAATGCCTACATTTGGTACGTTTGCGATTGTGTTACGTAATGTACAGTGTCACAGCGTACTTGCAGTGTTTAATTGAGCTCCATCTGCAAAAGGCCAGATATGACGGACAGAAAGTATGGTAACTAAAGCACCTTCACGCTTCTCCATAACAGACGCAGGAGAAGCGAAGAGGACCATCAGAATGACGCAGTGTGGGATCGCCTGGCCCGCCCAGGTGGGGGCTACAGTAACTGCATAGTTGTGCGCTTGCCAGAAAAAAAAAAAAAATGTTCTTCACTCAGAAGGCAAGAAAGCCTTTCCTCCATCTCACACACACTCTAAAATGCAGAAGCACAGAGAGAGGAGGTAAAGAAAGAAGGAAAGGATACAACTCGTGTAGCCAGAGAAACACATGAAGGGTAAACAGATGTGGCGGGCATGTGATGACACCGCGATGCGCAGGAGACAGACTGCATTTACGTAGCCCCAGAGGGTGAGGAGCACGCGGACATTCCTCAAATGTAGGGGCCAGAGCAGAGGCCCACCGGCACCCTAAGGACCTCAGAGCAGAGGCCCACCGGCACCCTAAGGGACGGGACTAGGTGACCAAAACCATAGCAGAAAGCAGAGCACCAGAGCTGCTACGTTACCTGACAGCAGTGTACAGTTTTAGTTTAGACCAGGGGCCATTTCCTGTTCTCTCGCATGTGAAACACGAGGACGACGTAAAACTGCAAGAGGCTGAGAATCCCTTCAACGCCCACAAATTCCCTGCATGCCACCACTTAAGTCTGAGCTCAGCAATTCATATAAACCTTTCAACCCTAAAAATCTCAAAGAGGCTTAGGAAAAGACCTCCCCCCCCCCCCAAAAAAAAGAAAAGCCCAGACTATTTTAACAATGGAGCTGCTGTTCTTTCTGACCCTGAATCTCCTCTAGGACCTATTTGCCATGAAGAAGCTAACACCACCATGAGTTCATATCATCCTCAAAAGACCTCTGGTGAACAATAATTACAATTTTTTGCTAATGGGAGTTTTCATAAAGTAAAGACATTTACAGTGAACATTTAATATACATTTCCTTCTTCACCATAAGACTGGAAGGTCTTTTCCTACAGAAATGACAGAAATCCAATGTGTTGCTCAGGTGTTTGAGAAGGTTCACACTTGAAGCAGAGATCCTCACCTCGGAATTTCTTGGGGGGGTTGTTCAGGTCTCCCGTGTCCGGCTGAACCACGCAGCGGTCATCTACAAGACTGCGAGGGAAGAGAAGTCAGGGGTATCATCAGTGAGGACACTTACATACACACACACACACACACACACACATTCTCTAATGAAATAGTGAAAACTAAATATGAAAAAACAATTTCATTAACTGAGATGAGGCTTCACATAAAAACGAACAGAAACTGTGTTCAGAGATCAAACTAAAATTAAGAAAACATCTTCGATTTTTATTGTTGTCAATTTACTTTGCATACATAAATCTAGGTGGATATGATCTTTCATGTATAAGCTCTGGCAGTTTTACACCAGCACACAGCAGGCACATGACATCACGCTTGTGTCCAAATTTTGTCTATTTGTCCACCTATCTAGGGCAGTGGTGGCTTAATGGTTAGGGGAAACGCATTCGTAATTCAAAGATTGCTGGTTCGAATCCCCGTCATGAAGGACCAGACCTCCCCCAGCTGAGCAGACTTTACTGGGAATCACCTCACCTGGGTGAGACACCTTTGTCCCAAGATTGAAAACCTTTGTTCCATCTACCACACCTCCAGAAGATACAGTGTAGCAATTAAGGTGTTATCAGTCAGAGATACAATCACTTCTCCTAGAACATATTTGCTACAATCCTGCAAGCAACTTATAATTATTAATCTATTGTGACCTATCCACCAACCCATCCATTTTAAATCAGGACTCATTCATTGACACTGTGTGTCCCAGGAAGTGGATGTGTAAGAGTACAAAATAGGGCTGTAATGTTACACGTATTTGACGTGTGTCGTTCAGTTGGATTTTTTTCAGCTTGGTGCTCACAAAGAAGAGAATGAATATATTTATTGACATAGGCCAAAATTCAGACGTAGACGTTCAACACAAAAAACATTATGCTTATTGCGGCTGCGAGTTTTAGGTGTTGCTAGTTACAGGCAAGTCATAATCAGCAGTTTGGGAACAATTTGTTTTCCCTGTGATTTATACCAACACTAGAGACACAGTAGTGGATAAGACCAAGACTATCGGCAGGCTCTGCTATACCAAAACACATCCAACATGCTAACTCAACTGAGACGACATTGTCCGAATGTGTGTCTCTGCAAGTTAGACTCTCCGGGGCATTTTAAGTGGCTTTTGTCAGGATATTCAGGGCTGAAAAATAAATTGAATAAAAAAATAAATTTAGGCTACAGTGCTGTTTATCATTATATTATTCAGAAATGCAACTGGTGTTTAGTTAAGACTGCATCATAAGAATCAGAGCTATTTTTGAATTTTAATTTATTTTATATAATTGATTTCACAATTTGCCAATAATAATTTTAGGTTATACTGTTTTACAGTTGTTCCAAACTAAGTTTGTGTTTGCATTTTTAATAGTAAATCATTTCAAAGCCAGTTCCGTTTTCCTTACTGTAATGAAACTGCACTGAACGGTGAACCCAAAATTGAGGTTTGCGCCAAACCGTGAATTTTCTGCACCGTTACAGCTTTTGTACAAAATAAACAGGAAGCAAGTTCACCGCAGGGTGTGGAATAGACACAACCTCCTGAACTACACAGCAACCGCAGCGACATGCTTTTCTCCTGTGATCCAAACGTGGGACTCTGGACGAAGTCCATTCCGGGTGCCTGCTCACTAGCAGGTCAGCTTCAATTATTTCTAAGGGTGCAGCAGCAGTTTCCTCTTTTGAGACACGACCTGAGATTAGTAGGAAGTCCAGTTCTTAAACACACTGATGAAGTGACTAATGTGCGTATATTCTGTGTTTACAGTAAGGCCGTCTCGGCCAAATGGTCTCTAAAAATAGAACGTCGATGCAGAGCATACATCTTTAGCCAAATTATCTTCCCCGTGTCCCTGGGCACCATGTGACTGAACCACTGAGGGTCTCATCTGAGACATAAAATCCAGCCAGCCTCCCAAGTGTCCAGGAAGAGAACAGCTGATATGAAACGGTCCACTTACACACATAGATGAGCCAGCAATAGCGAACCAGCCCTTTAATCCAATAGCTCCATAGTTACAGATATACTCCTCTTAGAATCAGCTGAGGTGAACGGGGGCATATTTCTGCCCCCAGAAATATGTTTTAATAGTTTAGGAATTTGTCCTTAATGACATGTTTCCCTTAAGTATATCATATACATACTTGTGTGCTCTCACACATCCTTCCTCCTGTCCTCCTTCACCACTCATTTCATCTTTCCCTTCTCATTTTCTCTGCTCTCATCTCCATCTTTCATCTCCTCCATCTTTCATCTCCTCCCCTTTTTCCACCTCAATATTCTTATATTTTCTGATTCTCAACCCCCCATATTATCCCCCCCCACTACAGACAGCTCTTATAGTATAATCTGGCTGGTCTGTATGAGTCTGTTCCTTAGCAAACACAATAACAAGCAAGCAACCGAACGATTCCGTTTCTGGATCTCAATGGAGAACACAGCATCTACTGCAGCAGCACCAGGAAACCATGCACACCAAGATCCACACCCAGGTGCCAACCTTAGTTAGGATAACTATAGCATCTATGGGAGGTGGCGATAGCGTGCGGCTTAGCAGGTTAGACCACTGTGTCTATAATCAGAAGGTCAGCAGTTCAAATCACCCACCATAATATCCAGGCTGTTAACATGCTCTCTGTCTTTGGTCCCAGCCCCTCCCACAATGTGTATATGTTCTCCCCATATTTAGACGCAGCCCCTCCCACCATGCTTACATGTTCTCCCCATATTTGGACCCAGCCCCTCCCACCATGCTTACATGTTATCCCCATATTTGGACCAGCCCCTCCCACCATGCTTACATGTTATCCCC
>JAODKE010000138.1:28153831-28177284 GCA_026779605.1 Mormyrus hasselquistii
CACCATGCTTACATGTTCTCCCCATATTTGGACCCAGCCCCTCCCACCATGCTTACATGTTCTCCCCATATTTGGACGCAGCCCCTCCCACCATGCTTACATGTTCTCCCCATATTTGGACCAGCCCCTCCCACCATGCTTACATGTTATCCCCATATTTGGACCAGCCCCTCCCACCATGCTTACATGTTATCCCCATATTTGGACCCAGCCCCTCCTACCATGTGTATATGTTCTCCCCATATTTGGACGCAGCCCCTCCCACCATGCTTACATGTTCTCCCCATATTTAGATGCAGCCCCTCCCACCATGCTTACATGTTCTCCCCATATTTGGACCCAGCCCCTCCCACCATGCTTACACGTTCTCTGTCCAGCTGGATTTGCAGAGTTCTCTCAGATGTTCTGGGAGTTTCTCTCTGAATACTCATCTCCCATACAGTTTCTCCCGAGCCAGTTAATGCAGGTAAATAGGGACTGGTAAGTAGGGAGTGGTGAATGTGTGACTGAGTTATGGACAGAGTGAACCCCTCCCCCCCACCCCCACCCTGTGTTCTTTGGGATTGGCTCCAGATCACAATGACCCCGATTGAATAAGTAGTTACTAATAATGGATGGTAATGGTATCCCAGAAGGGACAGGCGGGTAGCATTAAATCATGTAATTAGCCTAAATTTCCATTTGAAAATTCCTGCTATATAAATGGATTGAGGAAAACAGAAGTAAAGAATAAGCAAAGTTTATATGGCAATAAAAAATAAATAAATAAACTAACATCACACTGCATGCAGCACTCCTACAGCGGAGAACTCTCAAACCACAGGGCAGGTATGTGGCTCAGAGTGTTAGGGTGCTGTGGCTGCAATTAGAAGGTTGCAGGTTCAAATCTCAGCAAAGTAATGTCACCACAGGGGCCCTTGAGTAAGACCCTAACCCCCACAGCCCTGGGACCTGGCTGACCACACCTTCTTAACTGTACATTGCTTTAGATAAACGCCTCAGATAAATAAGAAAACCCAAAGCGCCTTGAGGACAGTCACAGCTGAAGGGAGGGCAATGTGACCTAGTGCCCTGACAGATGAGTAAAGGGCATTCCTGAGCCCCCCAGGCTCAAACCCCCACATTACGAAAAGACAACGTGGCCACAGAAGCGTGTGTGTCATTCTACCACCATCCTCATCATCATTTTCTATTGACTGATAAAACGCACGGCCGTGAGCTTGTGCGCTACCCCAGGGCAATTCTCAGACCACCAGTCAGACCGTAAACAAACCAGCCGCTGACATGAAGCCTCATGGGAACGACCCTTATTTTACACATCAGCAACGCCGAGATGCAGGAAATCTCCTGGCCCCGTGTTAATGGGTAGCTGAGCTTCAGGAGATCCATGGCTACTTTGCCAACCAGCTTCACAAGACCGTTTGGTAACATGGGGTCTCCAACTCCGGTCCTGGTGAGCCACTGTCCAGCAGGTTTCCTATCCTACCTGGGAATCTACTTGACAATAGCTCTCCAGGACCGGAGCTGGAAACCCCTGATGCAGGTTTTTCTGGTAGCTTCTATTAATAAATAAAAATAATAAAAAAAAAATTAAAAAAAAAAATCAGAATTCATGACTCTTCCTCATTGCTAAATTTAACTTGGCTGTGGGTGTTAATGTTTTGTGTGTGTGTGTGTGTGTGTGTGTATACATGGGTGTCTCCCCATCTTGGGGACCATGGTGACAGTAGAGATATGAGCCCTAGGATGTGGCAGCATGAACACGCTCCACAACTGTGACATTTCAAAGCGCCGCCCAATTCCGCCGCCACAGCGAAATATGACAAGTCAGAAGTGCTGTGCCCCTGGTCGGGCAGGCGGCCACCTTTGTGGGCCAGATGACTCAGCAGGAACGTGTGCCTGGGCCAGAGTGACACAGGAAGCATGGCGAGCGGCGTGGACACCATGTTCTGCCGAGCAGCACTCGGACTGGCCCTGGTTCACGCAGTCAGTGCACATTAGCGACCAGCAGCAGGCCCTGCATGACCGCTACATGCCTCAGGCGCCGAGTGTGGAGATGAAGCAGGAGGTCGTTCCCTCCCTCCCTAACCAGCCACCTGCTCTCACACATCCTTCCTCCTGTCCTCCTTCACCACTCATTTCATCTTTCACCTCTTCCTTCTCATTTTCTCTGCTCTCCATCATCGCCTCCATCTTTCACCTCCATTGTTCTTATATTTTCTGATTCTCAACCCCCCACTACAGACAACACATATAGTATAAATTACTTGCCAGTCCAAGGCCACTGAAGACAAACACTGTACCACAGCAACAAGACAAAACTGGCCATTGACCAAGATGTTCCTTATTATGAAGAAAAAGGAGGACAGGGACAGTATAGCAGAGAATCTTCAAGAAGAAACTAGTTACAGAACAGGAAAAATCACTACATTCCAGGTGCATTCTGGGTTGTGACACAGGAAAATCACGAAGCATTTCCAGTGCGTAGCAAGACCATGGCAAGGCTTCTGCAGGTCTGGACTCATCAGCTCACTGCGGTTTCAAGCTTTTGTTCCAGATAATTAACTTTGATTGCACCGCTGACTGAATCAATCCATTCAAATCACATTAAACTGAAGTCACTGTAACTGTCAGCTCTGTTCATCATTCAGCTGCAGAAATGAATACAATTAATCTGATCTTGATGAACATAAATTATGCTTGAAAATAAAAGTGCAAATGGTATGTTAGTGGAGCAAGTGCTCTCTTACAGTATTCAAAATTCTGTAAGCACATTAACGTGATATTAACAGGGCCAGAGGGCCCATGGTGGGGGGGTAGCAACAGCAAATGTTGTTCATCGGGGTAGGGAGGTATATAAAATGTTATTAAACAAGGTTAGCCGAGGTTCCTTATTAGCAGCCTGGCTACGTCCTTGCATCAAAGTGCCCCAGTCAATTTAACACAAGAATGTACATGGTAAGATCTGTCTGTTTTAATTCAGTTCTCTTTTTTTCCCCATTGCAGGGATTCTCTGAACAAACGTGAATACAAATTCTAACAAAACCCACACCTGAAGAATGACTGAGAATGAAGCAGAGCACAGCTGAATCTAAAACTAGCAAAGGCAGGAGCGACTTTGAGAAATTACTCCACGCTAAAGGCTATTATATTATATGTTGTCTCATAGAGGGGAGGCAGCAGCCAGCATGACATGGGGTGTGCGTCTCTGCAGATGTGGACAGGGCCAAAGGACATATGTTCTGCTTAACCATGGAGCCTTGAAGACAAAGGGCTAAGATGTTAGAGGGAAGGTGCAGGGTCAAGTCTCAATTCGGGCACTAAGAACCCAAGATTTCCATTGCCAACAAGCTACCGAGCCGAGTACACAACTACAAGTCTGCAACTCTCTGGAAACCAAGTCACACAATAATAATGATGATGATGATGATGATGACGATGATGCAGACAGAGGCTAAAAGGGCCACACTTACCCCAGCGTGCTGATGAAGCCACTGGTCGACCCTTCGGCATAGAGGGAACAGATGTCCCCAATATGCAAGAAACTAGACATCTTGTCTGACATTTTTGCACCCTGGACTGTGTCTGAAACGAGAAGAGAAAACAGCATTTGAGTGACATAAAAATGACTAAAAAGACAACAATGTGGCCACTTCATTTATAATGGAGGCATTTCGCACTTAATATGGCAAGATAAACCTATAGGCGACGTGATCACCGAGAATCACGACTGTTTGAATTACGGCACGGAGCAACAGCGACGGCCCGAAGGTCAGGAGGAGGAAGCGGTGAAAGCTAGAGAGAGCAAACACTGCTCTGGTCAATCCAGCCAGCAGGTGAATGAGCTGCAGTGATGGCGACAGACATCAGACAAGGCCTGGTCCTTCAGAGAGCGGCCCATCCAAAGACCTGCTTGGAGCCGCATGCATGCGAGCCACCTGCGACTTCCGGAACAAACGCAGATTTATTCTGTCAGAGAACCTCACAGGGACCACTGGCAATCTAGCGACGTAGACAAATGGCCCAAAAGCCTCGTTAAGGGCAAGATGTGCTGGTTTTGTGCCCGATCGGCACGGGAGGAAGATGATTTGTGTTCAGTGTGAGCCAGCAAGGGAGCTCGACAGAAAAACTCCACATCACCACTGTTTTTATTCAATTTACAAGAGCACTCGAACTTTTAGTACTTCAGAGCTTTGAATTTACACACAGAGAATGCGATAATTAAGGCCACTGCAACAGCATGCCAGACTCCGGCATCCACAGGTGCTCTGTGCAGACTTCAGCCCTGAAGAACCAGTGACCAAGTCTATGGTGGAGGTGTGGCTTCAGGAACTGGCTGAAGTGGACACCACCGTAACACCTGGACCAGCAGAGCCACTGGCCAGCGAAAGGTTCAGGCCGGTGAAATATTCCTGTATGTTTGGTCTATCACACCTGCACACAGAGCAGCTTTGAAGAAGACTAATCTATGCTAATTAATGGACTCATTCTGTATTCAGCAGACACTCCAAGTCCTTAGTCCAGACCTGCTTTACCAGTATGACATCGGCACTGGCCTCATCCACCAACTCATAACATGTAACTGTTAATGCCTGGGTTAAAATTTTCTTTACTCTATAAATATCGTACTCATACCATATAACCACAATATCAGCTCTCCAAGTAAAATAACGTAAACTATACATGTACTAACAAGCAGGTTAAGAGTTCCTCCAGCCTAACAGAACATGATTATAAAGTGTTGTCTATATCTACGACTCCTTGTCTATATCTACGACTCCTTGTCTAATACTGACAGCACGCAAATTTGTAAATACACCGTTAATTCTCCTTCTTGTACAACAATAATCACGCGCGTATTTATAAAAGCACTGTTAATACTGCGTGACCAGCACTGACAGCGTTTCTATTTGCACAAACACCGCTAAGACTCTCAAACACCGAAACCATGTTTTGTTACAAGTAAGTCGTTAAACGCCTTCTGGCGCAGCACTGACAGCATGCCTTATTTATGAATGTATATTTAAGAGAGTCTGTCTGGTCTCGGGTACATCCCGCGAGCCACCGACTCGCACTTAGTGTACAGGCGACACCCGGCTGAATGATCACGCTGAACTCCGCGGAAAATGCGGAGTTAAAGTATGAGTTTGCACAGCCGGTGCGCCAACAGCAAACTTTCAGACCGTTTCAGGACCGCACATGGTTCGGATTGTCTAGTAGCAGATGAACAACGCGGTGTGCTCTCCGTTAAACCCGTTCCACTCTGGTATCAGCGCCGAGAAGGACGTACTAAGATCGCAATATGCCTCTGAGCATATAAACAACTGTCCAGACAGCGACCCTCCAGCTGATGGACATGCCGGCGGATGAGACTTGGAGCGCCTCCCGTTTAGGCGCTATATAAACGGGTTCAGCGGACGATCCCGTGTAAGGAGTCGCATCCCCATCTGATACAAAGTAACAGCTACCGGTCCATCGGTAACATGGAGATATCTCCCAGTGTCCGGCTGCTTTACCTTTCTTAGTGACCACGGCTGAAGACTGATCAGTGCGAGGCAATGTCCACGGCGCTACCCTCCTTTAATCCCATCATACTCAAACCCCGGTCAGGGAACAGCAGGCAAATCACCATAGACCAACTCCACATGAGCTCTGCGGACCCGCCTGCTTTCGGCCGGATTTATAGCGGCTTGGCTGCATGGGAAATGTTGTTTCGGCGCTAAAACGTTTTGCGGGGAAAGTGACGAAACGGCTGCGCTATATATAACCGCGATTTACTACAAGTCCCAGTATGCTATCCAGTTTGCGGGTATTTAAAGAAGTATCTGCCCATTAACTACTCCGAGTAGGTTAGAGTATGGTGATGAAAACAACATCGTCAAAAAATACTGTAATAGTAATATTTTCACCTGTATATCATTCTGGTCAGTGATGTCAATATATAATTTTTAAAAAAGTGAAACTTTCAAAAGTATCAGATACTAGTAATGCTGCGTTGTAGGGAGATGACTGTTAATTGTGGTCAGTATTTTACACGTGATATCTAAAACGATAGCCTTAAATTGAAAAGTATGAAATCAATGTAGTAGTTTTGGGGAGCCTGTAGGTTATGAAATCAGCTGACTGGTCACATGACCCATTCCTTTGAATAAAAGATGGCTTCACACATGTTGATATCAGGGGTATCGTTATGCCTATATTAATTAATATTCACTAAATAGTTTAATAACGGGGGTCATTTCTTTGAGCCCCCCTTAATAAAGGGCTACCCCCCCCCCCCCCCCTTCATCGATCTCTACGCTTCTGGATGACATGGTTGCTGCCCTTTATCTACAGCAATGTCTTTTCGGTCCTTTTTTAAATATACGACATGGCTGATAAGGTGCCAGTTCTGATGTCAGCTCCAGAGACACTCCTGCTGTCTGCTTTCAAATACTCATTATCTAAGCCCCTCTCCATGAAAATTGCTGTTCACGTTGAGTAAGGGATCCATTCGCCCATCCAGGCAGACAGCTGTCAAGCACACGACACTTAATAGGAAAGCCTGTAGATAATTAAGGAGGCGCAGACGCTCTTGTCTGTTGAGGGACTGACCCTTTGTTCTGTTTAAATGCAGAATACAGCTGAAATTAACATGTTTAACAGCTTGGGTGGGTTCCGTCATTTTCTCAGGCCACGTGTCTAATATCCCTCATGCAGGAAAACACTCCCCAGCGCTTTAATCATTAATATTTGCTCCGACAACAATGTGCTCCAGCTGTGGGGTACACAATCCTGGATGGCCAACCTACCCCTCCACATTCTGCCTTCCTGGTTAATACCCACCCATCCCCAGTATATCAGACCTTTGCAGTTCACAGGAAATTGACGTCGCTGGGGTCGTTCTATCCCAGCCTCCTGTTGTGTTTTATTATCTATCATTTGCCTCATTTTGTGTAAAGACAAAACTGTTAAAAGTTGTAAGTGGTGTATAGACTGATTTATCAGCATGGCCGGCTTGCATTTAGAACAAAAACTCTTGCTGATAAAAAAAAAAAACATCAGGAGATATTGTGAGCACCTGCAGACAAGGCAGAAGCTGATTTGTTCCAGGATGGGATGTCATAAGTGGTCAAATCTGTAGCTGATTGTTCCACTACGTCTTGTGATGTCTTTCCGGATAAACCATGCTGCCACTTCAGGTGAACTTCCCACACGACTTCACCTAAAAGACGTTCCCTCTTCCTCTGTATCTGCGTATAGCTGGGACTGAAATTCCCACGGAAGTTGTTAGCCCTTAAATTACAGACTTGCTTAAAACTGTCATTCAGAGTTTTGTCAGTTGCGAGCCATGCTTAATACTCTGGCCTTTTCAGACGCCATATCTGAAAATAACCACACCTGCTTGAAGGTAAGTAGCTGATTTCCCGTTCTGGTATTTGCCAAGGTTCATTGGAACAGCACCTCATTAGTGTGAACGTCTAGTGTGAACTAGATAAAAACAAAATAAAATACAGATGTGATTCAGCAGAGCCAGTGATGGCCAGAAAGGTCCTGTTTGTGAATCCACTGAGCACACTGACATTTAGCATTTACCGGAGATGACTTGCTTAAAGAAATGTTTATTTTGTCTAATTAGTTCATCAGTGTTTCTTTACATTTGTGGAAAGGCAGAATTCCATGTTCTCTCTGTTATTCATTCCATGGGCGTTAAAGAATGTTTGCTGACCTTCTGGATGTTCTTCCTGGAAGGAGTTTTATGGTCACCCACAGCGTTGCCAACTTTGGTCACCTGGCTGGCATGAGGTTTTCAGTTCGAGACAGGTCTGCGCACACATGCACATGCATTATCATGTATGTGTCAGTTTTATTACCTTGTAAATAGTAAATAGTAGGGTTTGCAAACTACCCAACACTTTTGATGTCTCTGATTTTAGGTTTATAATGGAATAATATAGATTTGTTGTGTGATTTTTTGCGTGAGCTTCACACCAGATGTGTGTGAATTGGCAACCCTGCATTCCCTAGAAGGCTTACCCACCTCACAGGGATGACTGACCCCTTGAGCCAACGCAGGCTTATCCGGGCGGATGTAGGCCGGTGGTACCTGACGATATGACTATCACCCTATAGGAATGGATACTGCTCACTCCCTTCTGCTCTAGCCACACACATGAACTGATGGCCAATAAACCAGTTCCAGCTGATCCACTTTTACATTTGACCCACTAAAATCCACCCCTCCCCTTGTTTTTTCATCCTTAGAATTGGAACACAGACCTATTGATGAAGTTTGGCGAAGATGCTGGGGCACATAGAACGTGGCCGGCCATATGGGAGCTGGGCAGGATCTCCCTGGAGAAGCGATTCATCTAGAAGTGCCCCGGGTTGGTGCTAGACCCCAATATTGCTCGAGCTCATTGATTTGAAGATTAAAAATAACCTTTGACGAATAAATAGTGTCTGGAGCAGGACTGGATTCGCAGTCTGTCTTACTTCCTTTGGCAATTTAATGGCCTAGTAATGGGAAACTGTTTTAATCAGTTTTAAAGGAATCATCACAACCCCAGGACACTAAATGCTTCTTTTCAGATGTTTGTGCCTCTGCACACTGTAATCAAATACTGCATGGATTAAGCGTGCTGACTAAAGACTGGTTAAAGTAGTTTAGGTTGTTAAACATCAGTTAATGTTATAGGTAATACTGACAAACAATTAACCTTCTTCACACCCTGAAGATATTATTATCAAAACAGATTTAGGTTTTACCCGGTTTATAAGTTTTAACTTTAAAATCATTAAAACATGTGCCATTTTAATGACTTCATTCAGATACTCATCTCTCATTCTCATTCACAAAAATACCCAACCTAATCACAATGCTACCAGTTGCCCATATATCAGAGGACAATATATCAATTTTTATGGGGCGACAGAGTCAATTTGACTTAATGAGTCTTTCATAAGAGTCAATATGACTCAATTGAAATGTCACAGATATAATGAATTTTATCTCTTTGTGGTATAAATCTGTTTTCTGGTTTTTAAATAGCAACACATCTGTAATGAGTCAGCGGTTTGCTCATTGAGTCCTATTTCAGTATCTATCATCTATGTATTCAGGGGCACTTTTGAGTCACTATGATGGCATCAGCTATAGATCTTCAGCAGATTATGAGAATTAATCACACGCTAACGATACAGAAGACAATATCCTCTCTGAAATGTAAATTCTCACTTTCTTCCAAGCTGCTTTGAAGCTCTGTGGAAGTTCTGTACTAAGTTCTTCTTCCATGGGCTGAAATTTTGGGCACAGGGTCAGTAAGAAAACATAGTCTGTAGTACCTAATATAAATTAAACCTGTTAATTTATGCTCTTTTATACTTGTCTGAATATTTCAGGTGGAAAACGCCAATCATATTGTGCTACCAATTCTACATACTCAAATCAATAGATGCAGTTAAGTAAAATTATTTGCACTATAATATTAAATAATACATTCTCTGTTATCAGATGTCAATCAATATTCCACCAATGGTGATATACTGTATAAAACTAAAGCAATTTTTGCTCATGAGAATTTTACTTACACGGAAATGTTCTGAGGGCAAAAGGAAAAATGATTGCTTCAGAGTTAACCAATCACATTTTAGAGGAGGTGGGTCCAAGCAACTAGAGGAAGCAGGACCAACCAATCGAATGTCTTGGACCCATCTCCTCTGCATTTTGATAGGTTATTTTTATGAACCAACCATTCTTCTTCCCACCCTCACAACATTTTTGAGTAAGTAAAACTCCCACACGTGCAATTTTTCCCTCTGACTTCAGAGTATTCGTTTCATTCAGCTTTTGTCATAGCATTCCTGACCTTTAGCTATCACTGTTAAGTGCCTGACTGGCTCTCTCTTTGTCCAGACACATAGTGCCACTGATGCATGTGTCCAGACAGTAGCACTGACATTCCCATACATACCTATCCTTCAATTCAAAACAGCAACATAAGAAAGGTGACAGCAGCCTGTGGAAGCTCGCAGTTCCAGACATCACACTATTGAAACATTTTCCTTTCAATTCTTTCCATTTTAAATCCAATTTTCCTTTACAATTCCTTGTAGAGACTTAATTTAAAATTTTGAAGTATCACCTTAATTATTCTTCTGAAGTATACATAATTGTCCAAATTTCAAAACATATACTATAGCATGTAGATGTAATATTTAAGCTCCGAATTAGGAAATTGAGGAAATTTTTGTTTTACTGTCACACGTAAAATACACAAAAATACCGACCAATATACCTATTATACAATCAAAATATAATCCGAAGTATGCATTATTTATAAAAAAATACCCTGAATGTAATGCAGAAGGAATAGCTTGGATTGTTTTCTCGTGTTAGAAAATGAGCTGTACTCCCTGGAGCGTACTGAGCGATCGGTGCATCGGGGGCAGCCAGACACTGTGTCAAAGTCCGTCCCTGTCGCAGAAGCACAGTGCAGGCTTTCAGGTCCACACACTGCATGTGCCTGTTAAGCCATGGAGCCCCTTCTTCCTCCCGTGACCTTCTGTGGGACGACATGGAATGAGATTTAACATCTGGGGCTCAGGGGCCAGTGAACAGAAGAGTTCATTGTGTCTCGTATTCCCTCTCTGCCTTTGACGGTTTACTGCATTATTAGCTGCTGAGTTACATGCTTAGAGCATCCGTGGGACTTTTTCTGGATTACGGCAGGGTCACACATCTACACTTCCTACTGATGAGCCATTTGTGAATTTGTGAATTAATCATCTTAGCATTGCAGTTGTTCAGATTCACAACAGTACATCTGTTTCTCATTGTCTATGAATAACCCTGTCAGTTTGTTGACATATAGTACGTATTCCATGGCCTGGCCCTTTGATTGAGCGTACGCTTTTGTATTAGCACCTCCCAAGGAGGCTGTTTTGGGCACATCTTACTGGGAATAAGCCCTGGGACAGACCTAGGAAATGCTGCTGCTGGCTCGGGGAGGCCTAGAGATCCCTAGAACGATCTGGAAGGAGTTTGTGGCTTTTGTTGGTGACCTGCTTGGCATACTGCCACTGCGACCCTCATCAGGTAAGGCAGTGGGAAGATGATGAAGACACGATGACATCATTCATACAATCCTTACGTCTTTCAGGTAGCAGCCAGTGTGGAAAATCACACCCTGTAACATTTATAGATCTGAGCAGTGGAGACTTGAACTTGCAGCACAATTTAAGGCCCAGTTCTTCAGCCACTAGGCCACATCTACAGCCTATGTTTGGCATACATGAGCATGAGCCACTCAGAGCCACTCAGAGGGAAGCTGATGACATCAGAGCTTTGAAGGCCTCGGGGGTGCCAGTCATCTGACAGCAGCCAGTGTCTCTTGGGTTTGCAACCCAGTTTCTGTGCATAAGATGTCTTTTTAATGCAGTCTGAAGATCAGTGAGCGATGATCAACATGTACCACTAGACCATCGGCATTACAACTGATGAACTATACTTGATCAAACAGTAATAATACAGCACAAAGTTGGAATTATTTTATTCTGTGAAGCACAGGGCAAGAAGCAGGAAGTGTCCTGAGTGGGTTATACCATGAGTGGGTTATACCATTCACACACAAAGAGCAGGAATGTATTTTTTGCAGAAAAAGATGATAATAAATCTATATCAACTCATTTTAGTAAGACAATATTAACATGCACTAGTAACACTTAGTGCCTGTACTTAATAGATCTATTTTTCAGACAATATTAATATATATAAACACGCATACACACATTCAGTGCTGTATGTCTTTTTTTAATTAAAAAAGTTAAATCAGGCCATGTGGAAAATGACTTAAAAAAGCAAACACAGAAGCAGGCTGACTTTTCTGGTGGTGGCTTAACGCTTAGGGAAGTGCATTTGTAACGGGGAGATTGCAGGTTTGAATCCCTGACCAGCAAAGTACCACTGAGGTACCCTGAGCAATGTACTGCTCCCCGGGTGCTGAATTAGCTGCCCCCTGCTATGTCATGTATGGGTTAAATGCAGATGACACACTTTGTTGTGGCGCATCAACAATGATCACAATAATTTTTCTAAAGAAATTCAAAGCTCACTGTCAGGCTGCATTTCACCACAAGGGGTGTGTCCTTCTTGGGTCTGTTCACAGGGTCTGTCTGGTATCCCAGGTGGGAATGCACAGCATTAGATCGGTGTCACTAGATGTAGGGTGTGTGGCTGCCTCTGTCTACTCCTAGATGGACCTTTTTTCCCTCATGCTCCAGGACTGAAGAATGATGGACATGCCCTACGTTCAACTCCCACTGTCCCAGAATTTCCTGTAACCTGATTGGTTATGATTACTGCACTGATAGCGACACACAATTTGATTAGGCAGGAAGGAAGCCAAGGGAAGAAGCTTGTCATCGCTTGGTAGTAAAATGTATTAGATGATCAGTATCAGGGAAAATAAAGATTTTACTTTTGATTTATGAATGCGGTGTTCCGGTTAATTTTGTCCATGTATATGTCTGTGCATGTCTGTCTGTGTGCATGTGTGCGTTGGTCTGCATGCTGTTGAAAAGCCTTTTGTATATAGTCCAAATTTTCCTGGTTGGTAAGTGGATGGATGGAAATTATTTGATAGCTTTCTACCACCATACTGAAGGCGCCCCACAGACACCCAGACCATCAGGCCCCCACCTATCACAGTACCCTACACTCTGAACTTTATAGTCATCTACCTTCATGTATTGCCGCCCCAACTCCCTGTGTCCATAGTAACCAGGCAGTCTGTTTTCTTGGAAACTGCCATGATTCCATCCAAATGAATAAACGCTAACGATGGATTCATGCTGCTGTGCACCTGTGATGGGAAGCGCTGAGCTTAGCTTTCTGTTGTTAGAAGCCTCACAGACCCACTTCCTTCCTGCACCATCTGAAGCTCCGCCCCCTTCGCTTCCTAGAGGAGGAATGCATGACAGAACTATGCTTTGTACAGAAAGACTATGCTGATTACTGATAACACCAGTGCTGGGACCCCAATGCCTAGAACTGGGACTGTGTGCATACACAAGGGCAGTGTTATAAAAGGCTGTTCTGAGACTGTGTTGTGTAAAAAAGGATATCCTGGGCCTGTTTTATATACAAAAAACTGTTCTGAGGCTATGGACTGTGCTGTATATAAAGGCCTTTCTGGGACTGTACTGTATGCGGAGCACTTGGCTCTTCATTCTGGATGAAGCACCCCGGCAGATGAGCCGTTATGTACCAACGGCATGTTTTATATCAGGCAGGCCAGCGACACCATGTTTCATTAATAAGCCTGCAGGCTCTTTTTGTCAGCTCCGTTTCCCTGTACTACGGTAACAAAGTGCAGTAAAGGCAATAGGTCTTCATATCGTGAGCCAAGTCTCTGTCTAGGGGATGATCTGAAACAGGAAGTGGCAGCAGAGTGTCACAGTTGAACAGTTGAATGTGCCAGAGCTAAGTGAGCTCATCTCTGCATGCTCCGCCCACATAGCCGGCTGACCCGCGCCACAGCTGGGTGAGCACATGCGAGCACGCTCCGTCCGCACGGCCGACCCGACCCATCCCGTCCTGCCGCTGCCACTTCCTGCTGGGAAATATACCGGTCTGAGATGGAACAGCTGGTGCATAAACAGATGGTGGATGGCTGAGACTCGTGGGAGATGTGACATGTGTCAGGGAGCGGAAGAGAGCGTAAAGAGGGAAAGCATAAAAGACAGACAGAGAGATCGTCAGAGGGGAGAGAGAATAAAAGGAAGAAAGTGAAACAGAGAGCAAAAGTTAGAGACAGTGTGGGATAGAGAGTTAGGGTTAGGAGCAGGGTGATGGTACAGAGGCTGGGGACACAGGAACTGTGGACACATTCCCTGTTGTTCTCTGGGCCGTTTGGCTCCTCCCAAAACACAAAAACTTGCTGCTGTCTCTCGTTTCTCTGTGTCCTGCTCCAGATCAGAGCCTCCTGCTTCCCAAAGTCTCTCCCTTTAAGAAACAGCTCTTTAGTTTGGACTCCGCTTCTGTAGTAACAGCAAAAGACTTTCCACTAAAGACCGCTGCCCTACAGGGTAAATTTTACTTCACTAAAAATAAAAGACAATTATGGAGAGATAATGGTCTTTGTGGTCCCCATGGTGATGTGCTTATTAAACCTGCCACAGAGTGACTATAATTAGGCCTGGTTTATGTTATGACTTCCTGGGCTGTACTGACTAGTCTAGTAATGCATCTGGTTTGGTACCATCCTTCATTCCTCTTTACCAAATGGCCTTAGCGATGCAACAGGTCTGCAATTTACCCAGAAACCTCAGTGTTCTACAGCAAGACTGTGCAGGACAAGGAGTGACAGGGACCATGGGCTGTAGAGCTAGAAGAGGGGAAAAATGAGAAAAGAAAAGAACTCTGGGTTGTTTTCCAGGTAGATAGTATTTGCTACATCAGTTCTTAGATGCAGTGTGAGCCTTACAATCCAGTGAATGCAGGTATTGTACAATTGTGGGAGCTACAATTACAAGGACATCAGAACAAAAGTGTTGAAAACTCACCCAACAATGACAGAACAAGTAACCTTAAAATCTGTGCATAAGAAAATCTGCTCACATCCTTGGTTCAGCAGATTGTCCCATAGAGCCCTGCTGCCACTGTGAAAACAGTTTTAGGGAAATGCATCATTGCTGTATGGTACGATGGGTTCTCCACTGAATTATAAACTAGTTATAACATTATCTGATTCCTTGCTGAGCCAAATATGGTTCTGAGCTTGACGACAGCTTGAGAAACAGAAGTGTCTGTGTCTGTGACTCAGAGAAGCTGATGATGCTAACCCAGAAAAAAAAAAAACACATTTACATTTCTGACTTAACCTATTATCCGTCCGCACCATATGGCGGTGCTGAAGTTAGGAAACAGTTAAAAGTCGCCCACATTAACAGAAATATGCACCGGTAAATGATCAGCAGGACAGGATAAAACATTAAAAACTATGCTTTTCCAAGTGACATTAAGATTATTAAAATACCTGATTCTTCCATAACTTCCACACCAGCCCTATTCCCTGTAGGTGCACAGAATAACTCTGGGTGAGTACAGAACCAAAGAGATTCCATGTATTTAACAAAACTCCTGCAAAATTACAATGACCCAAGGTTTCAGATTAAAAGGCACGGACTAAATCAATCAGCGGCAACAGCAGATGTCCTTCAGTCACATGCTTTATACTGGCCTGCTTTCACACTGACGAATCTCCAGGCAATTCAGCAACTGAAATAACTTTCTTTACACGTATATTATTTTAGATGTCATACAAACATTTGTTTTTCTTCATATCTGCAAGCTTTGATACATCTGCAACCATTATGTTGTGACTATCTGTGACACTCATATGAATTAATGCAACAAACTACTGAATGCTTTGAGAGAGATCACCCTCAACAGGTGATCACCTATTAGAAATATCTCCCGACCTTGAGGATTATTCCAAAGACTGTCTTGATAATCCCTACGCTTTGAGTGTGGATTTCCTTACAGCCATTACAATAAAATGATAGTTTTATCCATAGCAAGTTAGTTGGCATGCCTGGAGCCTAAATGGTTGCCAGGTGACCATTACTGAACAGTATTAAGTGGCAAGTTTCCATTCATTAGACTCTAATAACAAAGTGTGTAATTTATGGGGTTTTAAAATGGCATGCACTGACATGCTGACTGATGAGTGGAAACCGATCACTGCACTACAGATACCAAACAGAAGGACAATTAAAGGAGGACAGAGTACTTCACCACCCTCACTATTCAGCAATTAAAGTCTCAAGGAAAAGCAGGATTTACTTCCTCTTAGGAAACAAAGCATGCCTCTGGGTAAACACACGTTCAGTTACTGTTATGGTAGCCATTAGCCAAGATCAGGTGTGACGCTGGAGGTTCTGTGTGTGTTCCTGACTCAACACCTGAGTCTCATGTCCACAATGATTAGTCCTGTGTACTGAAGGGGTTAACAACAGGGAACACAGGTCAAACACCAGGTTCCTTAGCACATGTTCATGATTTTCCCCATTTAAACGAACAAAGTGTGACTGGTAATCTCTTTTCAGAACCTGGTAATCGGACGAGGGCCAATTTGTACTACTACTGTGCCAGTGTCTGTGAGTTGACGGCGTGAACTCCACGAACCAAGGCACACAGATGCTAGACCTAGCACGTATGAAAATCCTGTCTGTCCTGCTGCTCACTCATCATAGTACACAACAGTCTCTGTAAACTTTTCCTTTCATTGTAATGCAGTTCTGAGATTGCAGAGACTTCAGATGAGCGGTAATTAGCACTAAGATTAAGAAGAGATGTTACATAGAGCTGAAAGAGAATGTCAAAACCACAACAGAGCTTGCGGATGCTAAATTCACCCATTGCAAGTAGAATTCTGCCGACTTTCCAGGCGTTAAGAGGATTCAGCCACAGGTAGGTGGTTTCAACCTAGCAGCTGTAACCAAACAAGAACAGATTTCCTTCCCTGGGTCAGAACTGCACCTCTCAAAATATCTACTTCATCTTCTGTATGCTTCCAGATCCACATCCATTTGCCCCCACAAACTGGCACATTAATCCAGAACCTTCACGCATAAAACCTTTTCAAAGCAGGCAGACTGGGCAGCACAGAAAATCCCAAAACAAATGTGTCTATTTAGAGAGGAAAAAAACAAAACAGAGTGATGTGGATCTCACAATAAAGGTTTCCATTTAACATCCAGCATCCAGCAAATTGGACCCATTCCACGTTTTTTTTCCCTTCTGTATTGACGCAAGCCCAGCCTGTCATTGGTCGCCATGGTGCTGATTACCTCATTATGCCCGTAGCCTGAATAATGTCCCATTTCTAACATGACAAGCTGCCTGCCACTATTTCCATGCTGGTCAATCACCTCTAGCCACACACTATGAACCACCCAGCCTTTATTAAAGGGGAAGAGAGGGGGGGAGGTGTGGAAGGTAATCGATGAATTGAGCATTTTCAAGGCAGGTAACAGGGGCTGTTGATAAGGCCTAGCATTGGCTGCTAAGTGACATGAAAGGTAGCTGCATACTGTCTGTCCCCTCTGGTCAGCACACCTCGCTAATCACGGGTCTCACCGGCACTGCCCTCGCAGACCAGCGTGCCTCATTCCCCATCCACATCTGTTCTTTCTCAGCGTCTCAATCAAATATCATTTACTTCAAACCAAATTATTCATTGAAGGTGTTTTATTAAAGAAACGAGCACGAGGAAAGTCGCTTTAGTTTAGCGATTTTACGATTTTTTAAAAAATTTGTTAATCGTCAACAACTTAGAGCTCAAAGCATAAGGGGAGGTCATAAAGAGCGCGGTTAAGTCCCTCCCCCCTGCAAGAGGCTGGGACTGCCTGTGGGCAGAGCCTGAAGGCGTTA
This sequence comes from Mormyrus hasselquistii, assembly GCA_026779605.1. Taxonomy (NCBI): domain Eukaryota; kingdom Metazoa; phylum Chordata; class Actinopteri; order Osteoglossiformes; family Mormyridae; genus Mormyrus; species Mormyrus hasselquistii. Next base: position 28,171,248 of record JAODKE010000138.1, read on the forward strand.
CGCCACCCACCTGACCCTCCTGCATCCGCACAGGTGAATGCGATGGAAACACAGCATGCGATCTGTTTCGTTCATTTATTCTGGAAGTCAGTTTCCTATGGAAGAAAAAAAAGTCTTTGCAGAAACCAGATTGACTCCCAGGACGGTTAACCTTGAGCTGGCAGAAATAGAAGCACTTATCGAAATTCACATTAGTATCTGGGACAACCGAATGTTATGCTTTTTTCCCCTCTCTCCCTCTCGGTGAAAGGGAAATTCTCCTGGTGTTTGCAAAGCCCAAGAAAATATGAAAATAGAGCGCAATAATCTCTGTAATTCTAGTGCTACTGAACTGATAACTTTTGTAGGTGCAGCATACGTGAGGGTGTGGCTTACAGGACATACGAAGCACTAAGACGCCGCCTTACTTTTCCACAGGCAGCTCGGTACTGATAAATTACAGTTTATTCAGTTACAGCAGAACACTGTAACGGGCGAGGAGAGTTGAAAAGACAGCAATTTAAGACATTCACCATAAGAAATATTGCAAACTATCATTTCGCCACCACCGTAAAGCCTGTTCTCCCCCTGACTGATCTCGTCTACACTTTTACACGTTATGTGGTTATCAGTAATTTCCCCCTCACAAATCCAAGTCTTCTGCTTTTGTAACATGCCCCTTTTAACACAGAAAGCACAGCCCCTCGTCCTTCCCTTGACACTGCGTTTGTTTATTTGATCTCTCCACATCCTCTCTTCTACAGAGTACAGAGATCACGGAGAGCCAGTCACTCTTACAGCTCCTGTTGTCATGGGGATTCAAGAGACTTGAATTTTAAACGTGAACATGATCCAGGAGATGGACGCACACCGAGCATGACATTTCTTAAATAGGTTAAATAGATAGCTGGTACAGACCACACTTCATAAACCTCTTACTGTTGCATTCAGAGATACCTTTTTTTTTCTTTTTTAACTATTACCTGTACCAGTCAAACCCCTAGGTGGGCTGCTGGTGTTGAAGCGATGTGGCCATCACTTCACATGTTGCCAAGCAATGGGACTGTGCTACGAGAGGAGGGGCCTGAGATCCTGGACTAACACGTGGTGGTTTTACGGAATGCAGTGATGTCAGAGTGATGTCACAGGAAGTGCCGTCTCACTCCAGACGAGCATACAGGAATGTCCTTGAGAACTAGACAAGATGTTATCGCAGAGTTCCAGGGCACCCATCTCCATCCACTTGGAAGCACTGATTACACAACCTCTTTCCCACTTTGTCTCTCGCCACTTCACTGTGGGTCTTCCTCACAGATATTAATGTAATTATTCCACCTAGTGGGTTCACTTGCCTTGATTAAACATAAATAATTACTTCTGGTTTGCAGCATTGTCTTGTCGAAACAAGACGACAAGCTGTCTTCTTATATATAATGTAAAAAGCAAATATATAACACAATTGAGAAAGACCCCTCCCAGAATTTTCACTATATAAATTTAATTGGCCAATCAGGTAATAGAAAAGGACACAGGTCTGATCCTAGGCGAAGAGGATTTCTCACAGTGGCGTGTGCCATCGGCAGACTTGTGCTGCACATCCATCTTTCTTTTGGAACAATATCCAATGACTCTGGATGGCTTAAGTGTTTCCAGAATCACTTTAAAAGTGATTTCAGCTAGGAGAGCTCACGGCGACGAGGGAGGGGCGGCGGGCGGGGGCGCCTGGGGACCGGCTCGCAGCGTGCACCCTTCCTGGGAAACTTGATCTCTGAGGTGATTAACCCAGATGTGGAAATTAGCAGAAGAGCAGCGATGAAGGCGGGTCTAGACCTGAAAGAGGGCAGTTTGGGAGGAGTGGGAACGTTAAGAATGAGAAACTGAAAGTGGGACATCGAACCAACACAGTGGTTGGGGGGGGCGGGTTCTATAAAGGAATACCCAGAGGCACTCTTTAATTGCTCTGAGATGTGGGTTAAACGAACAAACCTGAGAATGTTTCTGAAGGGACACGGCATGACATGAAAACACAGAAGGACCAGAAGGACAAGATAACCATATTTCTTTATGTGGCCTCAAGATGCTGTCATAGAGTCATATTTCCAAAAATACTATACAGAAGCTCAATCAGGTGTCTCGGATGGGGAAAAAAAAAAAACAGTAGGGACCTTCTTGGGTATAAAACCCATAACTTTTTGATCACTCTCCAGCAGCTACACAGAGTACACCAAATCAGACAGGAATATGTCTGCTATATACAACTTGTGTAGTGAGAGATTCCATGATCCTCTGTTGGTTTGTAGGGGGCCGAGGGTCATAAGACTTCCCATAGATTGCAGCTGCAGACTCCAAGATTCTGTCCCATCAATGGTAGGAAGCAAGTTAAACCATTAGAATTTTTTTTACTGTTGCAATTCTTTACTGTCAGGCAGGGGTGACCTAGATAGGGTGCCAGTAAAACACATCAAAGTGTGATATATTTTTCAGCTCAATGACTTTTTTTGGGGAGTGGGGGAGCTGACTGCCCTACATTATCGGGCTCGTCTTGGAGTAGGCCATGACGTCCAAAGTTGATGTACCACAAGGGTGCAGCAGGGCACTGGAGTTTGCCAGGATGTCAGAGACATTGGCACAAGAGAGATTGTGCCACTGCGATGGTCCAGCCACTTACAGAAGTGCCTGTGACTGGCCCACATTCCCATCAGCCATTGCATCTCTTTTAAACACACTTGCCAATGTCAACTCAAAGTCGTTCGACTACCTTTGAGTCTGTAGTTACTCATTCTGGTGGCAAACTCTTAATGTGACTCTCCACAGGGTTCTGTTTCCTTGGGATTTCTGCCTTTGACTCTCCTTTGAAACTGCACCAGCAGGATAGAGAATCATTCTTCTCCACCTAAATGTCCCCCATTGAATCCACAGTGAAAAGCCAACCAGGTGGCATTAGGACTTTGGCGCAGAAAAATAAAACCTGGTTTCAAAAGTAAATCACAAGGTCGCAGTGACCTCTGGGGGTTTAACTGCTGCTGATTACAGACACGTCCAAAGGCAGAAACAGCCTGCAGTTCTGGGCGCCGCACAAACAGGGTTTTCTTTTCTGTACATCTGTACCTCCCGTGGCAGATATCGGTTCACCTGGGCCCAGGCCTATTCTTACATCCCCTGTGTTCTTGCAGCCACCTGAATAGTCAAAGGTGAGCTCCTCCAGAGGGGCTATATCACAGGTAGCAAACAGAGCCAGCCTGGGCACCATGGAGTGCACACGTACTGGAACCATCACCAAGTTGGGCTGGCAGGAATGGTTGAGGAAGCGGCCCACGTTTCCCTTAGCAACAGGGTCCACAAAGGTTTCGCTCAGCACGTCTGTTCCAGCATGCTCCCTCACTGCGATGATATAGTTCATGTCATCTGGGCTTTGAACCCGCTGCCTCCGGCAGGCTTCCTCAAACCCGATCACCTCCCCTGCGTACTCACACACAAAGCTGCCCCGAGACACAGGCTCCAGTGTGCGAACGCCCCAACCCTTGCCTTGGGTGGGAAACACACACAGACTCAGTTTTAAGCCTTGCTGGACCAGCCGGTTGGAGCAGGATTCTCCGCACCTGCACAAGGTGTTACACTCAAACACGGGCCTGCTGTATCCTGCGAGTTCATCAGTGCGGTCCAACAAACGGCCTGTGCTGCTGTAAAACTGCCCATGGTGCTGAAGGCAGGAGCAGCTCCCCTGCTGGCAGGAGTGGGATCTACAGTCACATCCAGGTAAGGTCACTTCATTTGGATAACTGTCACAGCCTGGCCCAGGAACATTCTCTGGGGTGTACTGCAATACAAAAAACACAAGCTTTAAAATAACAGAGAATCATAGGAGTAGTGAACATCTCTCCTATTCACACGTATCTACAGTCAGCAGAGGGGCTCAATCCTTCCATCCACACACCTTTCTAACAATGAAACAAGTACAGCCCCTTGCATTCTCATTTTAGTAACACAAGCTAGATAGACCACCATCACCACACAAGCCCAAATTCACTTTGCCTGGCCTGATTCTCCATACTTGGCAATGCCAGCATACTATCTTAGTCTAATTAGACTATGTTACATAGATTAATATAACAATATTTATATTGTGTTGTTTGCCAGATCCATTTAATAAATTATGCTATTTAAAAGCCATACAATGCATTTTTTATTAAACCTATATAAACTGTGTTCATAATTTCATTTTCTATGCTTTTCCCATCAATGTTTTATTAATTGCCATTATTAAAAATGTATAATTAAAAAAGGCAAAAATAACATTTAAATGTTGGATTATGGATGGCTTTATCCTTTTAAAACAAGTTTAGAAAATAAGTTTCACGCTAATTTAGTTGCTAAAGTGAAAAGTGACCGCTGAAGTTAAGTGAGGGAAAAAACGAGCCTCTGTCGCCATCTGCTGTTAAAAGTAAAACATGTGAACGGACTACATGTGATTCTTAAACTCATAAATACTGTAGCTCCTTAAAAATTAACCACACATGAAAATGTTATTTCAACTATTCTGTTGATTTTTTTAGACAATTTAATAAAGTTACACTATGAGATTAAATATGAATATTAAGTTACCAAATATTATGTTTTCTCAGCCACCATGCAACATACAATATAAGCAATAGAAAAAAAATAGTTTTACTATGTATTTATTAAACAATTCAGAGGCACAAAGTCAGCGTGAACTTTTACGCTGACTGGACTTTAGTAAGACTTAGATGGAATAAGGCGACCACCCCAATGAGCCACAATACCTGGAAAACCGGCGAATCTTTTCTCACCGTCCCTTCGAACAAAACAGGGACATTCTCCGTCCCGTGAGACAAATCCTCAACGGCGACGCAGTTCATGTTTTAAAAGTCTTTGTCATAAAGCACCATCATTTTTCAAGGCAAGTGTGCTTAAACAACCATAATACATTTCATACTTAACCCTAACGTAGGGGCGGGGCTTCCGGTTCATAACGGCACGTGACATTTAACGGAATATCCTGTTTCGAAATGCACGTGTGACCGTTAACCCTACAGGTAATGGATTATATAAGGAAGGAATATAAGCCAATATAAGGAATATCACCAATAAATACGATAGTTAAGAAAAAACGCTGTGTTCTATTATTGTTGTGCTCGTATAGTTTTGTGTAAACTCAATAAAATTTTTTCTGTTTTATATGCCTTTTAATATCCCGTGGTCTTTAACTTCCAAAATGAATATTTGGTACCGTTAAAATGCGCGCCAATGCATAAATACATTTTATTTAAAGCACGGATACTGTGGATATAGTAGTGTCACCATGATTTTCAAGTCTGCGCACACATTTACGTGTATGTAAGTTTTATTAACTGCGCTCTTGATAAAGATAATTTTGAAATCTGTTCTTTATAGAATCAATCTTACGTATACCAGTAGTTCTCTCGCACCGCGACCCAATTTTTAACACATGGCTCAGTCAAGACCCTATCAAGTATGGGTCTAAATTAAAGCTGTCGCACAAAATCTAATTGGATATGCCGTGAATTTTAAATTAAGAATCTGTGGTTTGTCTTGGATTGGTTACGTGTTCACTAGTTTTGCGCTAAGCATTTACAGACCCAAGACCCGCTTATAATGGCTATTCTACGACTGGGCTGGGAAATCTGATCATGGATCAGCATAGGCGCTTGCTGGTTTTAAAATGCTTACATTTCCAACTCGCGACCCTTCTAGAACTTGCCACGACTCAAATTTGGGTGGTGACTCATTGGTTGAGAATCGCTGTTGTAGACCATTTAAATAATTTTCTTAAAGAAAATTCGAGACATTTTCCGTTGTATAGTAGCTAGAGTTAAACCAGTCTATAGGTGGCGGTAAAAGACCAGCTATAATAAGGAGTACGGCTTGTGAGCTGTTTGGTGTACAGCAGTGCTATTCAACTCACGGTCCTCAGGGGCTGAGTCCTGCTGATTTCCCAGCTATCCTTTACCTGTGAGCCAGGTGTGAAGCCTCTGGCCAATCAGAATCAGTAATTATTAACCTAACTGTCTGGGAGAAC
>JAODKE010000138.1:28202293-28214022 GCA_026779605.1 Mormyrus hasselquistii
ATGAACCACATACAAGGTTTTATCCTGCTTTAGAACTGTTTAGATTTAACCATTTAATTATACAACAAGGCACACTTGAAAATGTGCAACATGCTACTCAAAGTTGTAAAACCTCTGATTTAACTTAAGCAGAAGCTAATTTCGCTAAGGTACGGCCACGGGTGCTCTTGACCCTGTGGCTGTTTTTGGACTGTGCTATGCATTGTGGTAATTGATGCAACATGACGTCACTTCCAAAGGACCAATGAACATGTCTAACTAATTTCATAGAATGTTAAAATGAATCTCATTGGCGCAATGAATAACATTTTAATTAAACTGGGATTCAGCACAATTTAATTGGTTTGTTAACACGGGAAAATAGGATGAAGTTTTTTAAAATACTCCAAAAATACTCCAAAATTTAGTATTTTAAAATGATTTATTTTTTGACTGTAAATAAAATTGTAAGGAGTAAAAAGTACTTTTTTTTCTTTAAACATGTAATTAAGTAAAGGTAAAAGTATTCATTCTCAAGTACTCAAGTAAAGTAAAAATCCCCGAAAATAATACTTAAGTACAGTAATCAAGTACAATCACTCAAGTATTTCACACCTATGGTCATCATGAATTATGTACAGGGCATTAATGATGCTAAAAAGTGCTTGTTCAGCTGATTATGATGCAGATGCAATGTGCACATCTAGAGCAAAGTTGGATTTGTCTGAGTACTGTCCGAAAGGCCCTTGAAATTCAGATAATTAGGCTTCCTGGCATTATTATGGGTCTTATCGTGTGGGCGCATTGTCAATTTAAAGGTTTAAAGTTTTGGAGCGTGTTCTGCAAAAACACACACACACATAAATATATATATATTTGAAGGAAAACACAGGAGTTCAAGTACCAGATGAGGATTCAAGTGGTTGAGTTTACCAAATCAGGAGAGAGTAACAAATACAAAAACAGCCGTTTCAGCTTCAGTGACAGGGAGACTGGACTTAGAGATGGAGGCAGCATGGACAAAACAAAAGGCTGCTTCAAATCATCAGTAAACAGCTTGTCACCTGACTCTCACCTGAACCACTCAAATGATTTAACTGATTTAAGGTTCATTTTTACAGTCAGTGGCTACTTCATTAGGTACACCTACCTAGCACCAGGCCCATGTTTGCCTCCAGAACCATGAAACAAGTTGTGAGTTCAGAGAGGCCGTTCTGCAGGCCGCTGTTGTACAGAGCTGTTATTTTTACTCCTGTGGCCTTCCTGTTAGCTTAGAATCTGGCTGTTCTCCTGTGAACTCTCTCAGTAACAAGTTTTTTTTGGCACAGAAATGCTATTGACTGGCATTTGCAATTCTCTGTAAACTGTAGAAACTGCAGTGTGGACAAAACACACACACAGTTGTGTATTAATATGGTGCCATTATTTCACAACAAAGCTTAGGTTGCTCTGTATTATTTATTCAGCATATTTCATTTATTAGAGCAACTATCCAAGCAAGCCATGTTGCATCACTCTTCCTCACCTACAACATTTTACTTAAAAAAAGTAGCAAGTTTCAATTGTCCAGCAGACTTACTTGTGATACAGGTTTCCTGCCAGTCCACCTAAATTAAATGCAGATTTTTTTTCCGTGGCACAAGACTTTTCGTGAAAGTCCACAGCAGTGCAGAAGCGACAGTGTACTGTCTGCTTTTTGAATAAGAGTAATTACAAGAATGGTGACATTTAATGATGGAGATGATGAATTGTGGAGGAACAAAATAATAATAATAAAGGAATTAAAGAAACTTCAATTAAATCTATGAATACCTCCCTGACAGTTAAAGCATTACTTTTACTTTCTGCACACATTATGTTTTAAAGAGAGTAAGGGGAGATGGTTCAAGGTTACTGTGCCATCCCTGGGTCTGTCATTGCATACACCAATGTCCATGCAGCTTCAGGCAATCCTATAGACAATAAGAATCAGGAGTAATCTCAAACATACATGAAACATATAGGCAGAGGGAAGCCCCCTACAGAAAGGAGCAATTCAAACCTACAGACAAACACTTCATTCCTGCAGACAGGAGGAATCCCTTTATATACAGGAGAACTGTGAAACCGATAAGCAGACGCAACTCACCTATAGGAGGCAATTACAACTGACAGGTAGAAGGACCCACTTACAGACAGGAAAAACCTCAAAACTACACTCAGGGAGAACCTTAAACCTACAGCCTGGATGATTCCAAACTACACCTGAAGCCTAGAGGTACAGTAGGCAGAACCACAAACATATATAGAATATACCTAAAATCTCCACAGTGGAGAAATAAAATTGTGTGGGGAAAAAAACTAATAAGACATGGGCCAAAGAATTTTTAAACTAGCCATATGACATCTCCTGTAATGATCACAGGAGATATCAGCAGGAGTGACCAGGCATTGAGATGCACCAATAGGACTGCTATTAATTACAGTGATTTTGGTGCCAACGATGTCTGAATGGTTTTGTATTAAGTTTATGGTGCTGATTAAGAATATCTGTACGACTTTGTTTTGCCAGATTGGCTCTAGTTTCTGAGATATTTAATAGTTAATTAATTAATTATTTAACGCAACACGTTTGAAAAGCATTCAGATTGCAAGAATATTTTTATTTTAGTTACAACTAGTAGGTAAGCAGTCTGACATCATAAAAAAAGAAATTAAAAATATCTAAGTGACAGGAAAAAGTTATGGATGATTTGATTAATTAATACAGTATTAATTAGTTATTAATTGTTATTAATGTCAATGCTTCAAAAAACGCTGTTTATGAGATTTCCTTTTATGTGTGTCATCAGGACAATCACGCTGGAGACTCCAACAGTAGTCTGCCATCATGTGTATGTCCCATCTGCCTTGATATCTCTCCATCACCTTCATATCCTGGTGGAACCTCTCGCCTTGTTCCTTGCTGAAGTCTCCAAAGTTATCTGGAAATCTGGCTATGGAGATAATATGAACATAAAGATGCACTAACTCCCAAATTTCTGAAGTTAGCAAGCATATCTTGCACCGATTCTTCTAATTAATTGTCTAATTGTGTGCTCTGTGATTACCCAAGTAGTTCTTCACAACAGAGATAAACCTCTTCCAGGCCGAAGCCTTAGTGTCATTCATGCATTTGGTAAAATTGGAATCGTTCATGAGTTTATGAATCTGAGGACCATCAAGCCATAATGTTTACATGTATTTATATACTTATTAAGACAGAACGTTTTGGGTATAAACCAAGACTGGGGTGACAAACTTATACTGTAGTCAAATTCTTTCCTCTGCAAATTCAGTTAATTTCTGGCTTCAAAAAGTCGCTTTTATATCGTTGTAGGCCTACAAATTGAAATACAAAATTATTATATGGGATATTTCATTACCTAAGACACTGTTAAGGAATCAAAACACAGACCAAAAGCTATTGCATTTGTTATCACGCACAAGTCACATTAGGGGAATGCATTATTTTCATGGATGTCCATTATCTCAAAATCTAGAACCGAATTGGCAAAAGTAATGGGATTTTTGAATTCAGCACCCTCAAAATACCCTAAATCTATTCAAAAAACCTTGGTACCTGAAAAAAAATTGTAGACTTGTATTATTAATTATGGGTTGAATGCTTCTTGTAGATACTCCTGCAGACCCTTAAGGAAGGAAATTGACAGAGTCAACTCCAAAGAATGCCAGGTAGGATCATAAACCCTTTCCAAAAAGCATGAGTGCTGTGAGGCAAGCATGAGTAGGAGAGCTTACAGACCAAAGCAGAGACCTCCAATCACCAAGACATGAGATATGCTGGTGCATCACATCTGCTGTACACCCCAGTGTCATCCTTGGCCCAACATCTCCAGCTTAACTTCACTCTCATCCTGCTATCACCATCCTGGATGCTCCATTATCACCAAACCTAATAGCTTCTTGGCCCAGGTAGCCAGGTAATTGCACAAGAAAGAGGCGACCTGCCAAAATAGTACTTTTTAAAGAACCTTGGACCTGTTAGTGTCATAACAAGGCTCATTACCCTAACTGTCACTCTCCACAGACCCAAGGGAAACGAATAAAGGGACTGGGGGAGTGGGGGTCCAAAAAGCTCCATTTACAGCACATCTCTTAAAATAAGGCCCGTGAAATGGTCATTATCTGGGGCAGGACTCGTGAGGATAAAGACTCTCTTACATAACATGAACCAGCCCCAATAAGTGCCTTTACTTCTCAGGAGAGGAGATTCCTGTGAAGGTGATGTCATAAAAATCAGCAATCTGTACTAATTGAGTGCAGGGTGCACTGTATATACTATATCTGGTATACTGTGTGGCATGAATGCCTTTAAACCACTGTACAGATATTCTGTACTAGGTTAATTCTATAAACCAAGTGTACAGGTGTACAGAACTTCATTAATGCCATTAAACCACTGTACAGGTATATTGTACTGATGTCATTAGATTGCTGAACTGATAAACTGTAATAGGTGAACGGCATTAAAATGCTGAGATTTTAGACAGTACATGTGTAACAGTATACCAGTATCCAGGACTACTACTACTATAAAATGTCTATTTCTTTCATAACTAGGGAGATATAACTATTTTATTACACTAATTTTTCTGCTCAGAAAATGCATATTCCTCTGTATTAATGCCCCCAAAAAGGGTATTTTTCAGTAACTGCATCATATTTTCAATTTAATATGACTTTAAACAAAAGGCACCTAGGGTCTGGATTATCTGTCAAGGATGGTGTTTCCCAGTAGTGTGACAGTAGACTTTCTGCTAACCATCTCAGGTTCAGCTACTGTACGGCAGAATTAGTCTTCCTAATGGACTGGCGACCATGGCAAAGATTTCTGAGGACAGGTGAAATATTAGGACAACATAGACAACGTACTATTGAGTGATTTAAAAAAAAAAAAAAAAAATTCAATTAGCTTCCAATTTACTCTCGAAACCCCCAGGTCAGGAACCTTGTTCATGTTTACATGAATGAAACAATAAAGATTTATCAGAAAGCTGCACGGCCGTGGTCCTGGGGAGAGGGGTTGCTCAGTCCTGCCTTAAATCAGCAAGACGCCGATGTTAACTGCTGCATTTTTTTGTCACTGCTCTGCCTGGTGCCGTGGTTTCGACGAAGAGAGAACACAGAAGAATCAAAATGCACTGTGCATATGGACATGCACGGCGTTCAAGGTGAAACACTTATGCTTTAAATATGGGAGCTCACAGAGCTTTTATAATGAAAGAGCAGAATGCGAACATGTGATCCCTGCGCTCCAGTCATAATCTGATCATGTGCATGATCCCACCCCCCTTTACAGAAAACACTGAATGCTTACATCCACTTGACCATAGCCTATTTCTCACTATGCAGGGATATTCACATAACTGCTGGTAGCTTTATTCAGAGCACTGTTTGTGGTCATACAAACATCCCTAGAACTTTTATTAAATCAATGATTCCATCATATTCCCAGTTTAACAACCAGGCCTTACAGGTTTGCATTTTCTGTCAGAGACAGTTAGTTCCCCTTAATGTATTTCCCCATAAAATCTTGCACAATACAGATATATCCAACCATCCATTTTCTGTAATCGCTTATTCTTTTCAGGGTGGGGGGTTTCCAGAGCCTATCCCAAAGGCTAAAGGTATTTTCCAGGAAGAAAATCTCAGACTCTTCACAACAGCCCCCTTCTAGAATTTGGTGATCAGTGGTCATTGTAAACACACCACAGAATGCACAACAATGAAAAGTGTCCTCTGCATTTAACCCATATGTGACTTTCATCAGTGGCCAGCTAATTCAGCACCTGGGGAGCAGTGCTTGGGGATGGTACGTTGCTGGTGGGGGATTCAAACCTGCAATCTTTCGACTACAAGTGCACTTCCCTGACCATCAAGCCACCACTGCCCACAGTGCTGTAACAATAACATTGCAGACTCCTTCATTGCATTCTTTCAACCAGCTTCCAGATATACACTTATTACTCAGATAAACAGTCTTTAACATTTTCTTTAATTTATATATAAAACAGGTCTACAATTTTCTTTCCAGTTGCCAAGGTTTTTTGAATGGATTTAGGGTATTTTGAGGGTGCTGAATTCACATTACTTTTGCTGAATTGGTTCTAGTTTTTGAGATAATGGACATCCACGAAAATAATGCATTTCCCCAATGCGACTTGTGGGTGATAACAAATGCAATTTTTGGTCTGTCTTTTGACTCTTTAACAGTGTCTTAGGTAATGAAATGAATGATGAAGTGTTGAAGGAGAGTCAGAAAATAAAATTAGAGTTAAGTTCGCATGTGTGTGTTTGCATATTCATTCATTGCTATTCTTACTGTGGTGGTGAATATTTACCCAGATAAAATCTGCCAAGTCCTTCCAAGGGAAGGGCATCATGGGAACACCTGTCAGTTATTTAGCCAGAAATGGCTGAAATGCTCGTGATAAGGCCATGAAAAAATGTAGTTTGGCGAGAAGAAGGGGATCCATTCAGGCTTCACAAATGCAGTCAAAAGAAGATGTCCCTGGGTTTTTCACCTATTTTGACTTCGCCAAGTCCACATATTTCACAATAGAGGGCCAGACTTCCAATGCTCATTCAACAGCTGGCAAATTTTCGAGCCACTGATGGCCACAGAAAGGTAGAGGGAATCTTGAGGATTATGTTGCAGCTGTGAAGTCCTCTCTTCTGGCTGGTGCAGAGTGGAAAAGTAAATGTAGTGCTTTGAGCACTTTCTCCACCATCCACACTTCAAAACCAGCCTTGAATGAGTTGTGAAGGGTATGTAGGCCACAACTTCCTACAATTACTAACTGTGTCCCAGCAAACTGCTCACCACAGTGTGAATGTCATCATTGGACGTACGGGAGTGATGTCGGCTAACTGTCTGCAAAGCCCATAGCACTTCTGCTTTCAGCGTGTCAGTTGATGTCAGACTGTTTACTTACTAGTTGTAACTAAAATAAAAATATTCTTGCAATTCTGAATGCTTTTCAAACATGTTGCGTTAATTAATTAATTATTAAATATCTCAAAAACTAAAGCCAATCTGGCAAAACCGAAGTTATATTCTTAATCAGCACCATACTTAATATAAAAGTGTTCAGGCAGCAAAATCACTGTATGTCAGTGTAATCATATATATAATTTTCTAACATATACACAGTATATATACATACATACATATATAATTTTAGATTGCTTTACATTTTTAATTCTTTAAAGGCACTTTAACTTGAGGTGCTGTGATGGGAAGGTTAAAATCCCATAGCTAATAGAATGATTGTGTTGCTGTTGGGCCCTTCAGCACGGCCCCTAACCCTGTAACAATGTTCCAGACTGCTCCATAAATAGCTGACTGTGCACTCCGGCCCCAAGCTACATCCTCATCAGTATATGCCTTAAAGGAGAGCCGGATGGGACTTACAAGTAATGAGGAATTCCAATGTATTTACACTTATGCGTATGCAGCATTATTTTATAGTCCGCTATTTAGTTTCCCATAACTGGAGGTTAATCTGAGATTACACTGCGTAATTAAACATTACTTTTGTTCTGACGAATAGAGTGTCAGAGATGACAATCCAACCTGAAAACAGCACTATTAACATCTTGAGTGGTAGATTAGGTTCACAAGCTGTCTGACACCTGCTATGAATAATAAAACAACCTGTAGTTCATTTCATTACCCTGTGCTTAGCTTGAATGGATTTGCAAAGCTTTAGTTACTCTGCTGCAAAGAAAATACTTCTGCAAACAACACTGCCAGTGTATTCCTTGAGATTACACTGGGGACATTGGGTAAAAGTGGGTAGTGCCATCCTGAGAGGAGGCTGAGCTCTCCCGCTGGGTTGTCAGCTTCAGGGGCACTTTTCTACAAGCGACCATGGCATTTTAGGGTTTCAGTCCGTATCACAACAAAATCTGTTGTCTGTGTTTTGATGCTGGCGTGGTCATTACCTATAAACCTTAAAGCACTAGCGTTCAGCTAAGAGGAATTTAATGAATGACAAGAGAGATGGCAAACAATCAAAACATACACTATGGCTAAAGTTTCCAGAAAATTATTCCTGAAATGGTTTAATCATGTTGCACCATGGTGGGATAGAAATAGCCAACAAGAAACATTGTTAAATCCTTAAGTGCAAATCTGTAAGCATACTCAGTTGCCTAAATAGGTGTATTCATACCTGAAGCACACAGAAAACTGGGCAAATTATTGTTTGACAGATGTTCACCAATGTTATGCACACTATCCTGAACTAAGCACAGCCAATGGGCTTTCATCTACTCAGACTTCCAAAGGTTCAATGCAAAGCCATTCTTCAATGAAAATGATGAATGGTCTCATTTCAGCCTGAGCTCTTATCAAAAGCATTAGGAAAATCAATACCAATTTAGAAGGAAGACGTATGATGACCAGTCAATCACAGCTGGTACTTCCATTACAAAAAAATCACCTTGGTAGGTCCCTGGAATGCTGCTCATCTGAGTGAGCTAAAAACACTAACCTAACCAACAGCCTTTCCTCCACTGTGCACTGCAGGTGGAGACAGTGTGCATGTAGGAGACACACTGAGCATGTGAGAGACACCCCGAGCATGCAGGGGACACAGTGAGCATGCGGGAGACACAGTGAGCATGCGGGGGACACAGTGAGCATGCGGGGAACACAGTGAGCATGCGGGGGACACAGTGAGCATGCGGGGGACACAGTGAGCATGCGGGAGACACAGTGAGCATGCGGGGGACACAGTGAGCATGCAGGAGACACAGTGAGCAATCCGGGGACACATTGAGCATGCAGGAGACACAGTGAGCAATCAGGGGACACAGTGAGCATGCGAGGGACACAGTGAGCAATGCGGGGGACACAATGAGCATGCAGGAGACACAGTGAGCAATCGGGAGACACAGTGAGCATGTAGGAGACACAGTGAGCATGCGGGGGACACAGTGAGCATGCAGGAGACACAGTGAGCAATCCGGGGACACAGTGAGCATGCAGGAGACACAGTGAGCAATCAGGGGACACAGTGAGCATGCGAGGGACACAGTGAGCAATGCGGGGGACATAGTAAGCATGTGGGGGACACAGTGAGCAATCCGGGGACACAGTGAGCAATCAGGGGACACAGTGAGCAATCGGGAGACACAGTGAGCATGTAGGAGACATAGTAAGCATGTGGGGGACACAGTGAGCAATTGGGGGACACAGTGAGCAATCGGGGGACACAGTGAGCATGCAGGAGACACAGTGAGCATGCGGGGGACACAGTGAGCAATGCGGGGGACACAGTGAGCATGTAGGAGACATAGTAAGCATGTGGGGGACAAATTGATAATGGCACAGCAGGAGAAACAGTGAGTTTAATACAGCAGAGCTGAATCTGTTCCCATACTGCTTCAACTCTAATGACAGCTCATATTCATACCTAAACCACAGGTGCAGTTTCCAGCCTCTCACTTAACTGTCCATTTTTCATGCCACCTTGTCAAAGCAAAATCCAGAAACAAACCACAGGAATATTGTTTTATAATGCTTGACGATGCCGGCAACTAATAAATATTCAGACATACACAATGCTTTGGCTTTCTTTCAGAAGTGGGATCAAAGCTAAGGAATCACCAGACATCTCAGCAGACCGGTTTGTCCTCCACATGTCAGATCTGTCTCCCCTTCATCGTCCGATGTGCACAGAGCAAGAATTTGACTAATTACTTGACTATTTCCTTTGTCTAAAGGAGTTAACTTGCAGTTTAATAGCTTATGACAGGGGATGATTCATGTTCATGTGCTGGCTCAAAGCACTAGTTTTCACAGTTTTTTTTTCCATTATTTTCTTTCTTACCCAGAATATGAATGAAAATCAATTCATTAACCCACCTTTGATTAAGTTAAATACTGTTTTGGGGTCAAAATGACCCCTAGAAACCAGAATGCAATAAAACAGCTCCATATCTTCTTTTTTTCACACTTCACGCCCTAATAAGAATATTTCTCTCCTTTTAAAATTTATGCGCCCAGAAATAACTTAATTGATCATTAAGGTCACTGGACACTTTTCCCCCAAAAATTCTCCATTTTCCTAAAACTTCAACTAATCTCTGTCAACAGTCCGTGAGTGCAAAGGCTAATTTCTGCCTTTCTAAAAATAGAACGACATTAAAGATTTTTTTCATGCATTTATGTAGAAGAGACACCTTTGCGTCTCCCTCACAGCTCTGCTGTGCGCCAAGTTCCTCTCCTGGGCTATGCAGGGGTTTCAAATGTGATTACTGGTATCTGCATCGCAAACTGTGCAGCATTCTTGTGTTCTTCTGGTTTCCATGGAGACTGGATGTGCTGCTGAAATGCTGTGTGTATTTTTTTTCCTTTCAGCAGGAGGACGTGGGACTGAACTGTGACCAAAGACCTCCTTCCATCCAGCCAGAGAGTGCCCCACTCAGCACACAGAGCCCAGCACGTTCTGTAAGACTCTCAATTCTCCACAAACCCTTCGAGCGGTTTGACAGAAGCGTGAAACGGGATTGACCGACATGGATGACACAGACAGGGGGTTCCAGAGCCATGTGAGGTTCAACATTCAAAACAAATGCAAAATAAACACTCACAGATAGGCAAGACTCTGAACTTGAAGTGCTCACACTGAACCACCATGCTCTTTATATCACTTCCTAATTATTGCCATGTTCAGAAATTCAGATACGGAGTCCTGATAAACTACAGTACCACACTGAAATCTATTGGGAGAATGAGCCATCGGCCAAGTATCTGATCAGAACAATCTGATTTTAAATTCTGAACAGTTAACTTGGCAAACATTCGTCTCATGTGTATGAGCCAAAGGAGAACACTGGAAAATACAGCAAGAGTGCTCAAGTTACACACACCCCGAATTCAAACTTAAACACACGCACATCAAACATGTTCCCTAGACCCTCAGCCCAAATACTCAACTCAAGCCATCGCCCCCAACACAGACCCCAAACTCCTCCCATCAGCTCGCACTCCTATCCCTGTCCTGGGACAGAGTTATATAGGCCACCACCCTTTGTATTGTCACACTGGATTCATTCTCACCCACATGATTCCTCAACATGACATGGGCATGGTGTTGTATGGATTCCTTGTAGGAAAGAGGACTGCTCGATTATGGCAAAAATCATAATCACGATTACGTTGCTTATTACTAAGACTGATTGATTGATTATTTAACATGATTACTCACCGACTCTGGAAATATGCATTTATTGCACTTTTTTTTAAAAAAAGAAAAAAAACTTGTCTTTTTAACAGTGGATTTTCTTGAACTCTACATATAATTCAACTGAGAAAAAAATACAAGACAAAACAGGAGCATCATTGTGAAAGAAAATACAAAAATATTAATTTAATCTTTTTAAAAAAAATCATTGGAAGCCAAAAAACATAATTAAAATTAAAGTTCAACCAATTGTCCATCCCGAATCAGAAGCATCATGCTTGGAATTCCCTTTTTCTTGGGGCAAAGAGAAAGGGCCACCAGTCCTCTGGTCCCCCCCCCACCAGTTACAGATCTGCCTTCTGTGATCCGCTACTGAGTAGTTTGCTTTTGTTTGAGGGGCTGTTTGCTTTTAACCACACGCTGAACCTAGACTGCGTGAAAAAGATAATAATAACAGACACAATGAGGACTGGAATTTTAAACACTCTTTAGGGAGTGTTACCTTTATATATA
>JAODKE010000138.1:28214122-28245724 GCA_026779605.1 Mormyrus hasselquistii
ATATATATATATATATATATATATATATATATATATTCGTAAATATACTGCAGCCATGTTTTAAGTGCAATGTCCTTAGTCCTGTCACTGAAATGCTCAGAGACGCTTCGAAAGGTGTACAAGGTTACACCAAGCCGGAGTCTAACCAGCAGCTGCATGGACCGGAGAGCACTGTGCAAAGTGACCGACACAGCAGAGTCTCCAGTGCCCAGCATCACGCCTCGCCCCCCCCCCCCCAAACTTTTTGTAATCCATCGGAATTTCTTTAAGAGCTTCTGTCTTTTTTAAGTCGCGAGGAGGACCCGACACTTTCCAGAAGATCTTCACATCAGGATGCAAAGCGGGTGTGATGGGAACCTGCGCTCCGCATGTGAATGAAAGTTCATGCTGTGTCATCTCAGGGCTCTGCTATTTGCGTTTTACAAAATGAAGCTGTTGACCCACCGTGTTTCTGAATTTGTAATCATCGAAACACAGCCTAGCGCATGAAAAAAAACTAACATACATCTCTCCGATGATGGAGAAATGTCTAAGAACTTCCATAAAACAAATAACAATATGAATACAGGCGGTGCTGTTTTATACACTCGGCGTACAGGGCTGAAAGACAACAGCAAATCGTATCTTCTTGTTCAAATTTGTTTACCATTAGGTAATCCATAATTTTATCACGCCGATAAATAATTAAATGAATATCGGGTTATTTTTAAAAGTCAAAAGATGCCACTGTAACACTGTAGTTACTAATTGAATAGTCTGAGAGCTGCTCTGAAGGCAGATTAAGTATTAAGATTAAGTATAATCTGCAGTATGTTGGAGATTCGTGACAAATGAATTAAGAGATGGGTTGATTAATGTGTACTGTCTTCCAGTACCAAACTGAGCAACATCTTTCCAAAACGTCCTTCGAAAGACGGGGACTGCGATCAAGGAGACAAAACTCATCACGTTATCACTTTGGCTGCCCCTACAGCATTTGGTCAGCAGTTTAAGACGAAATGGTTCTTTCAAACCGATCTAAGCATCCCGTTTTAGGTCGTATAGTCAGAGGAATTTGTTGCATGGAGCGTCCTTGCGACGAACACAATGGGAAGCTTGTGTGTCTTCTATTAAATTAACACATCACGTATCAAACAGACACTGCTATATCATCGCTTTGGATTTGTTAGGCAGTAAGGCACGACTAACTGAAGCATATCCTAGCCTGTGTCCCACATGTATTAAAAACCGAGCAAGCTGCAAACGAAATGGTGCATGTCAGTGGTTATGCACAGGTAGCAATAGTGATGAGCAGAAATATGCGCCTCACCTTAAACAGCGGATTATGCATGGCCGAGTGGAAAAACACCCTTCACATTAGCGATGAGTATCGGTTCTTCACACTTTGCACGCAGGCTGATGCAGAAATGGGTGTGAGACGGAGTTACAGTAAAATAAAACCACAGAAGAAGAACAACAATAAGCTCAGCAACTGTCGCATTCCAGATAAAAGCCGATTATCCGTGCAAAAACGAGGCGCAGGAACGAGCATGGCCCAGATGTGTGGAGATGCCCCGTCTCAGCACCTGCGAAGCGTCCACTGAGCACCAGAGCCTCTCGCTGCACCGCCTCATGGCGTGCTTCCCCCGGTCGACCGAGGCTCTTATGATGGCACCTGGCACCGCTCTCACCAGGCAACTGGATCCCAGTAGCGGATTGGGTGCCGGGTGGTGCCCGTCTCTCCTTTACAAGAGCACCATCTGCTTCGGGGTTTTGCTGTGATGGAAACAAAGGCAGGAGTGGGACGAGAAAGACCATGCACGGGATCTCTTGGTCCGATCGGGGGTAGGGGGTGTTTCTTAACGAAGTGTAGGTTAGCATGGACAGTGACCCGCAATCTGGAATTGTGCAACATTGCCACACTGTTTGGCGAAACTATTCGTGGCATGAAAGTCAATTTATTAGATTATTTAAAAATCAGCACATACCATTAAATTGGCTAATAGATTTAATATTATTAAAAATCAATTAAGATCAGGACTTAGAATTGAACGGCTTAATCTGTCACATTTGCTGTTTTAAAATAATGCTTCAGTATTATGCAGCTTTGAAATTATTCATATGTACACTGCTGTGCGCAACATGCAAGATGTTAAGTCTGTAGACATTAATGATTACAGTGAAAATACCGACTCCCAGAAAATAAATCTTGAAAAAGCTGCATTAATTTTAAGAACTGCAGTGTTAAAGTTAATGAAAGTAAGTCTTTTCCGGTGTGAGATGTTATAGTGTTCATCAGAGTACTTTTACAAGCAAATCCATCGAGTAGCTTCCGTACAATGAGGGCTAATAAAACGCCGATAAAAAGGACAATAAGTTGAAAAAACGTAACGAGGGATTTTACGATGGTAACTTCGCCTAGGTCGACTATCACGGATCATTTCTGCCATAAGCTTGAGAGAAAACAGACCTCTTATATAATGGGGGTGGGTTCTGATACTATGTAATCCTGTAAATTATACTCTAATGGTCCAGGGCTTCCACTTGGGAGTGGGGATACCGCCGATTGTGTTTTTTGAGCCGATTCGATCCAATGCCAAGGTTAGTATCGGGGATACAGATACCAATATTTAGTGCCTGACCAACCGTAATTAAACAATTTGCCTAGTGGAAGTTATATCATTTAATTCCTTATGGGCGGGTCTGGTCAATGTCCTGTTCCCAGTTAAACATTTAGATTACCAGTTTTTTTTTTTCTTTAAAAAAACAAAAAAAAAAACAAAACAACAATAGGCCTATTTTACGATTAGAATCGATTCTCAGGATGAAACATTCAGATCGAAGGGATCAGTAGTTCAGTATCCATCCGTACATCCTTAGCTTTCACATAAATATGGGCTATATGTTTAACACTGCTGTCATTTCTAACCGGCTAATTAGCATTTACCCATTTTAATAGCTGGGTACTCTTATTCAAGGATACAACACCCTCTTGGGACATAAATGGTCAGGCTGTTATTTTTCCCAGTTGCTGTTGCAGCTACAATGCTCTTAAATTAATCCTTTCACAATAGCAGAATAGTCTGAGTAGATGCAAAATCACCACCACGTCAGAGAGTGGAGTGAGCACAGCACAACTGCAAAAACTTCTTAAGTGGCATTTTACATGTCAAAATGCATGAAGGTTTATTCATATGTCTATACTGGTAGGAGAAGATCTGAGAATGACATCATGGGAGCATATATTCCTGCCAATACTTTTCTGACTTTGGTGAACAGCCGTAAATAGAATGAATGAAAGTAGTTCCATGTGTCATGTAACCCACATTTCTGACAGCTCGTATGCGCTACTGAGAGATGTCTACTACATCCATTACTGCTGCTGTGACCTTAACAGTCAGGTGGACGGTTATTTATGGACAACCCTACGGTGCCATGTTATGAGTATGAAGGGTCTCCACAGAGGGTCTGCACAGCACAGTCTAAGCGAGATTTCACTTAACACCTCTTTCAACTGCTCCTCGCTTTCCACACCCCCACAACCACCATAAAATGTTACTTCAGAGCAAAAAACAGGTGGGAAGAACGACCATCCTGTCCAGCAGGATTTCTTCTGGTCTAAGCTCCTGTTTCTACTTGACCAACAATCTCCTGTGCAGCAATGTCTGAAACACTGGTGTAAAACACCACAGGTAATCCATACGTGTCATGGACAGCTCCCTTCTGACCCTCCTCCCTCCTCCCTCCACAGGTTTTGCGGCCCATTCGGCCTTTTCCCTTCTATAGTTGTTTTGATTTTTGTTGCCTAGTGTTTACTTTCTGTCACAGGTCTCTCATCCGCTGTCCACTCACCTTGTGTGTGGTTCTAGTTTTGTTCTGTACTTGCTGTATTCCGTATTAGCCTGGTATTCCTAGTGTTAGATTAGTGCTTTCAGGTTTTTTTTTTACCATCCCTAGTTCTGTGATTATCTTTGTTCATTAGTTCCACCTGTTGCTTGCACTCTGTTCTGTTTGATCGGTTGTTCGGTTAATGCTTCTCTCCTGCTTCCTCATTAGCTCAGTTTGCTTTGTGTATTTAAGTTCTAGGCTTAGTTCATTTCCCCTGTTGGTCATTGAATGTGATTGTGTCAATGTACTGTGAGTTTATTGCTCTGCTTGGTTCCCTAGTTGTCTTTAGTTCATGGTCTTTGTTATTATTTCCTGTTCATTTTTGGCCCCTTGTTGTTCTTTTATTTTGTTCCTTGCCTATTGCGTTCGGTGTTATTAATCAACGTCTGTCGTCTCGGAGCCGCACCGTGGACTGTCACCTTCGTTGCCCCGTCGTGACACATATGATATGAAATATAAGATTGTCTGATCATGCTGTAGTTACTTCCTAAACATATCGCAGATGCTTTTTTTAAATCCAAAGAGAAGTACATTTTTGAAAAAGTAGGGTGAGCCAGCCAGTGCCTGGAGCAGATATGGGTTAAAGAGCCCCGCTCAAGGACGGAATCATTCTACTGACCTGCATCCTAACCGACTGAACCAAAGACCAAACGCTAGAATACAGAGTCATCTAAGCATACCGTAATAAATTCATACAGTGTGATACAATGGGTTGCCTATCCAAACTGTTGTTAATGTATACAATGTGAATGACTGACTCATTTAAACAGGGCAGTTACCAGCTCTTCAGCCTGAGGTAAATTTTTTTTTTGTTTTGTCGAGTCAATCGAAAATGTCAGCGCAGACCTTTTCTTTAATACTCAAAAAAAATCGCAGGTCTCAGGTGCCACGTTTGTCTATAATGGATCAGACTACTATAATGCCTCATTTTCGATGGTTAGCTTAATTTCGAAGAACCAAAATAATTAACTTCATATCAAGCACACAAAATGATTATGTGACCAGTATATGAAAATCACCATCTTTGATGTCTGTGAGCTGGCTTCATGTAAAGTTCATGATGACGTCTGAAGTCCTCACCTCTCTTACAGAGAACTGAAAGGTCAGACCCTGCTTATCTACACGAACTGATTAATATGTATGACCCAGATTCCATTATCAGACCACAGAGTGCAGTCCTGCTTATATTTTTTTGTAATAGAAAGTGTTCACGCGAAGCCTTCAGCTACCGGGTTTTTAGTTTATGGAGCCTGATAATGTAAGGCATGCTATTTTGGCCTCAATATTTAAATCCAGACTGAAGATGTGCAATTTAAATCAGCCTAACCCATTTCGGTCTGCTGGAGCCGCTGCAGACGATGCTGCACATCTCTGTGAGTGTCAGCCACAGCTCAGCATCAGCACTGACACACTGCACCGTCCCTCTGCTCCGTCCTCGGCTCCCGCTGTGCCCGTGCCAACATCAGTGGAACTTCAGCTACAAGACGTGCAACCTTGACTCAGTCCACCCAGACAGCAGCAGCACAGGCTGTCCCGCCCACCATTACTGCCCCCTCCCCCCCTTGCAGAAATCTGAACGGCAGGCCACCATTGTGCTCTAGCTTCCAGTTCTAACAACACCTACACACTTTAAGAACTGACTTCTTTAACTTTACATGGAACTCTCTGAGATTTTATGCCCTAAAACTACCAAAGGTTTCGTTCTTCCACTTCTTCCAGAATTTTGCTGCTGTGTAACTTTAACTGCTATAGAAATGTTCATTATGCTTTTGTGAACTTTTTCTAATACTTGGGTATGCGGTGTTGGGACATGCGCTTCATCAACATTAATTATATGCTTTCTGGACCAAAGGCTATGAGGGAGGTTTGATTTGCCTTCCTTGCTGTCCTATTTCCCGATGAGTCAGTCAGAAAGACCAGTGAGAACTTTCTGGACCTTGTGCTGTTTAGTTAAGCAGGTGAGTAGACATGGAAGGCTGACAGACATGCAGTGAATGCGGGCGTTATTGCCCAAATTGAGTTTAAAGACCAAACTGTGATAAGATACGAATTCATGTCTACATGTTTGCAACACTCAGCTAGTTAATTGGAGAAGAAGATTGTGTCCCTGAAGCAGAAAGTGCCCTGAAATGTGATAGCTGGCCAAACCCAAACCATGTCAAATTACTCATTAGTAATTATTATACCTTTTCTGGCAGTATAGACACTGACAGTATAGTCTCCAGAATCATCTCCAGTTCTACCTGGGCTCATTGCTGGATATAACATCTGCTGATTCCAGGAGATTAGCAGCTCTGATTGCATTTCTGCTGACAAAATGTTCCAGCCTCACTCTTTGACTGGAGGAGGAGAAACAACCTGTGATTCCACTTTCCCTCCTTACTGATGCTTTGGTTTTTATGAAGCCCATTATCCTGGCAACAGCTAATTTATTATGATGCCTTGATGGTCCCTTGGGGGTGGGACAGGCCAGGCAAACACAGAATGGATCTTCTCCCCGGGGGTGTCACCACGCAACAGCTCCTGTTCTGTGGATGTTTGCCTGTGTCTGACCATCGGTGTTTCAGTGTGTCCTTCCATTTTTACAGTGCGTCCACTCCAAATAAGGGTTCTCATGGATGTTTGGGGATTTCTGCTCAGCTGCCGCACACAAACACTGTTTCACACGCATGACAATCTTGAAAATACATAAAATGAAATAAAGAATGTGAAACACTGATGTAAATAAAGGAGTTTTACCAAGAATCTCCACTGTTCCTCTGTGTACTTTCTGGCTGAAACAATATTTAACTGTTTGTTTTCAGGAAAGCAGGCACATATGCTTAAGCCATGGGCAAGGAGACATTACTATAAAGTGACTGACACACTGGAGAAATCTCTATCCAAACTGCATAAGTCATATATCTGATTATACTCCTGGACACTCAACGACTTTCTTGTGGTGGAGTTCCTGAACAGCTGATTAACAGGCTTTCATATAACTGAAGGTGGGTTCGAGAGCTTGAGGGAAAGGCCAGTGATGTGCTGGTGTGTATGTGTGTGTGTCAGAGGCACTGCGGACCCCAAGCAGCCTGTATCCCCAAAAAGGGCGATCGGGTTGCCACCTCCACTGACTATGACTCGGTCTAAGCTGAGGTGATGCTGCCGCGAGTTGGCAGAAACAGATGGACACTTTCACAGCGCATTTGCGGGGTGGGCGTGATCCGATGGCTTGGTAACACACGCGCACACGCGCTGCAGCTCGCAGTCGCCATCACTCCGTGTATGTGCTGGCTCTGCTGACTGATGTGACACGCAGGCAAACCTGTGCTCGTCCTCAGAGCTGCTGCACAGGGACACAGACACACAGTGCTTAGTCACTTTCCACATCCATCTTATTAAGAATTCCACTGTAATCCTGGGGGATTTGGTCTCCTGGAAATGGGGCCTTATATTGCCTGCAGATGCAGAAAACCCTTAATTAAAATGCATAAACTTTTACCTTGGCATTAATTCCATTGCTCACAAGGGTTTATGTTGTGTTTTGTGTATTGTCTTTGCTCCCAAGCTCAGAATTTGCAGCTTAAAGTAGAAGTGAACTTAGAAGCAGATGAAAAGCACTGCTGAATACACTGTCTGGTGCAAAAGTAACTCTGCCACGGTGCTGGAAATCCATTTGCTGCAATCTACGTTCTTGACGTGAGTGTAGCGAGCAGATCCCAAAGCCTCTTAGAAGACATCAGTTACTCACAGCCTACTCACGTTAAAAGCCTTTTTCTGCTTGTGTCCTCAGCAAGGCCACAGCTGCAGCACTTTCTCTGTCTTTAACTGACAGTACAAAATGACTGTGCTATCTGGTAATAATTCAGTCTACCCTGCTTTCCTGTTATTATAAGTAACAATGCCTTAAGTAAGACAAAGGCTGTCAGTAATATTCAGTGCCAGAGTGGGAGTAAGTGGCTTTCTCCAGTGCTAACTGGGGTCAGCTGACCTTGCTGAAGGGGTTAGAGTTGGGGGGAGGGGCGCGGTGGCTCAGGCACCACTCACTGTGCCGTTGCTGGGCAGAACTAGAGGCCTGGTGTGGCGGATTGGCTTGTCCCTTCTCTCGCTGGGGGTGTCCTGGAGGAAGGAGGGGGCACATTCTCCACATATTCAGACCACAGTGTCATGCAGCCGCTCTTCTTTTTGTACAAGAACCTTAGGATCCTTGGTAAGGCTGTGGGGAGCAGCCGGGAACTGAAGATCTGGATGAAGAGGATTTACACACTGTCAGTATTTACACATTATCAATATTTACACACTCACACTTTGAGTGTTTACACACTGTATTTACACACTCACACTGTCAGTATTTACACATGTTCAATATTTACATATTCACACTTTCAATTTTTACGTACTGTATTTACACAAATACACTGACCGCATTTACACATGCGGTTAGTTTTTACTGAGCATCAATATTTACACATTGTCAATATTTACACACGCACACTGTAAGCATTTACACCTGCTATTAATATTTACACACTCTTAGTATTTAGATGCAAATTAATACTTTCAATATTTACAGACTCACACTGTCAATATTTATACGTTGTCAGTATTTATACACTCAATGTCATAATGTACAGACACACAAATTGTCAGTATTTACATGCCCAAAATCAGGATGTATACACACACTGTCAGTATTTACACACTCACAGTTAGGATCTATACACACTGTTAGTATTTGCATATTCATAATAATGATGTGCTCACACAAGCACACATAATATCAGTGTTTACACACTTACAGATAGGATTTCCACATACAGTCAGCATTTCCACATTTAAAGTCAGTACAGTATGTACACAGACACACTATCAGTATTTACACACTCGCAGTCAGGATGTGCACACACATATACATACACACTGTCAGTATTTACACACTCATAGCTAGGATGTATACACACATACACACTGTTAGTATTTACCGATTCACAGTCAGGATGCTCACACACACACACACACACACACACACACACACACACACACACAGTATTTACAGATTCACAGTCAGGATGCTCATATACACACACACAGTCAGAATTCAGACACTCACAGCCAGGACGTAAACACACAGTATTTACACACTCTGGATGCTCATAAACATTGTCAACAATGGCATCAGGATTTGCCTAATCAAATTCTCAGTGTTTACACAATCACACCATCAGTGTTTACATATTACACAGTGCAGCACAACCCATTTTCCTTCAAGGTTAACAAAAAAATGTTACCCTGTCCCTAGAGTTACAGTAAGGTAGAGAGAGAGGGAGCTAGGGGGAGAGAGAGACAGAACTCACACGGAGAACTGAAACCACTTGACCAGTAGACAAGCTGAGTTACTGTTTTGGTCACTTTCATTAATTTAAAAGAGGATCCTAAACGCTGTCTCGGGCAGACACTGATCATTAAAGTTTATTCAAAATCCAGAAACCTTTTCACTGGCAGGAACACTGTACCTAGGAATGCATGAGGTGTGTGAGTATCTGCACATGCATCTACTGATGGCATTTTCTGAGATTTTCACTGTAAAGTTCTCATTTCATGAATGTTTTTACAGGCCTATTATATCCGATGGTGTCATAGAGATGTTACTTTAAATCTTTTCTCTACCGAATGATAACGGAATCCCCCCCTCATCTTACATGTCTGTACCACAGTTTGAGCTGTGAAATGTGATTCTCTTCTTCTCTTCGGTTTAGACAGGCGGCAGTCTGCATTGCTGACGCCCGTGTTTCATTTAAGTCAGTGAAATGGTCAATAGAAACAGCACTCTAGAAAATATCTGTCGTTCATTATATAAAATAATACAGTTACAACACGATTCAAGCAAGGAGTAAAAAAATTAATGTACTTTTTAAGTTAAGTTTTTCTCTACCCTTTATTCATGGAGATGGAATCAGTGAATCGTGGACAAATGCCAATCCACCTGGTATTTCTGCGTGCTCTCCCTTCCGCGCTAGTGCAAACACAAATATCAATTTGCTGAACAAGCGCAGCTGAATGTTTTGGTTAAATTTTAAACATTTTTGCTTGGCAACTGCTCATTTCATGCTGAGAGAGCATCACCTGCAAGGCATGACCTTGGGGTCTCAACCTGCGACGTGTGCTGGACCTACCATGTGCTGAATAGTCGTTAAGCAGAGGCTTTCGAGAAGGCAGGGGGATCCCTGGGAGATTCAGAAGTGGATGGGTACACAGTACCGACATAACTGCAATTCTGTTATCTCTAAAAAGTATTTCCACAATTTTGGCCTCTAGTGCACATATTACATACAGTGCACACTGATTCATTTACTTAAGGTTCCATGGGCAATAAGACACAGACTGAGGAGTTACTGGAGACTCATTGTGAACTCATCAGTACTTCTATTAGCACTTCAGCATGTCTGTGAAAATTTTTTCTATACCATAAGCCCACTCTGGTCCTAAACACAAAGCAGGCTTGAAGCCTGACCAGCAGTTCTCCCCATCTCAACCAAAACGTAAGGACATTATTCAATACCTTCAATGTGGGTCTGGAAATCGATCAGCTGAGCATTTTTTTCAAGCAGAGCGGAGAGATTCGCCAGCTCAAGTTTGAACTGATCTGAGTCTTGCTAAACTCTGCCCTTGTCATGGTTGTCCAGCAGGTACCGTAAGCCTGCTAATATCAAGGACTGTGAAAATCAAGTATGGACCCAAGCCAGCACGCAGGTAACACCTTGGAGAAATTTGTAGCTAATCATTTTTAGCCTCAGACCCAGGCTAAATTCCTTCAAATGTCAGATAAACAGTCCTCAGGACTGAGAGACCTACCCATAGGCAGGAATGCTGAGCACAGTGCAGAAGGCCTGTTTTCTTTGGATAAATCATACAGGTGACTAGTTCACAGAACAAAGACACTGTTAAAAAGCAGTTATCGTGAAATAGTCAAATGAGAAATACACCTTGAAACTCAGCGCACAGCATCGTAATCAGTAACCAGCGCAGGTCATACTGTGTTTAATTGAGCTGATGGTGGTTTACTCTGGGCGATTGGGACAGTATTCAGCCCATTCTCCTGATTGCCGCTTCCAACAGCAGAGACTTCAGCTCTGTCCTCATGGGGGGCTTTTCCACAAAGAGGCTCGTAAGAGGCAACAGCGAGCGGCTTCACATGCTATTCAAAGTCTGACTTTTGATTAGCGTTTTTAATGTAAAGTTGTGTCTTCATTTTAATGCTTTCTTTGATTCTTTGATCTGCTCATGCAAAGTAATTTGTAGTGCAGACCGGTGTGGGTACATTTAATACCCTATTCCCTGAGTTCTACCTTGTCGTGCAAATTTTAAGCAAATCCACGGCAAAAGACTGTCTTTGTTCCTTTCTTCTTCAAAGAAGAACTTTTAAATCAGATGTCACCCTACTACAGAGTCTCATGCCAGGGACACAGCTGTCCCAAGCAGACTCACCAAACGCAAAGGACCATGATCTCTCAGCTGACTGGCACAAGGCTCCCAGTTAAGCCCCAGCACATGTAAAAAGAACAGCAACAAAGAGCCCAAAGTAAGTAATAAACACACAGCCCAGCACTCAAATGGGGGCTTCACATGCCATAGATGCGGGTCAGATGTGGCCACAGAATGACTAACGACGTATGTGCTATAGGAAATAATGCAATTGTAATTTTGCTGGCAGAAACAATGGCTACAACCTCTTTTATCTGTCCTTTTCTCACTCCATAACAGATAGCCCTGTTCTACTGGAAACATTTTCCTTTTTTGTTTATCGACACTACAGAAAGAGGATCTATGCACCATAGTTATCATGAGCTTATTCATTCTCCACATCGTGTTCCTTAATAAAATATTTATCAAGAATGCAAAAATGTGACTCGCTTGTCGTGACAGACTTCATACATTTAAGTTTCTGAAGAACCGCAGCTTTCTGAGATCTGGACTAGAAGCAAATCATCAGGACAAGAAGCGAATCATCTGGACTAGAAGCGAATCATCAGGACAAGAAGCGAATCATCTGGACTAGAAGCGAATCATCTGGTGTGAAGTTCATATCCTTAACACCTGCTCTTTGACTCCTGACCAGCGACCCATGCCAGGCCTGTCCCCAAAGGCCTGTGGCATTCAGGCTTCATCTGGAAACATGACTCTTATAGTCTGTCTGTGACGTGGCTGACCTTCATCAGAACCGCGACAAGGGAAGAATAATTACATAAATTTAAGCTGATGTTAAAAAACATTAATTCTGTATCCAGCTATTTTACCCATTAGTGTAATAGGTTCTCTTCAGCAGGTGTCTACGCTGACTTTAGGAGGAGGGCAAGGAACGTGATGCGGAAGTGTGAAAGGAGAGGTCCAGCCCCCCCTCCAGCGCCCCCTCTATTTAATGAAGAATGAGGCTCAGGAACGCTGTCTCGCCAAGCGCCCCTTCTGCTGGATCGTCAGCTCCCATCCAAAGCACGGGCACTACCTTCTGTGCGCCTACCCCTCCCTGGAGAAGAAACTGCTGAGTCTTCCCAATTACCAGCACATCCAGAGAAGGCAGAATAGTGGGCGCCCACGTGGGACTTGGGCCCTGGGCTCGTCAGACAGATGACACCGTTCTGAGACTCAGAATAGGAGCACTCACTTACTTTAGCGTGGATGGCTAGAATATGTCTGGTAAGCAGAACAGATGCGATTCTGTAGCAGCAGAAGCTTGGTTTCATAAAAAATCTGCTGCATTGGTAAGGTTTATATCAGCCCTGTTATATCAGGAATTAACACTTAAACAGTAATGCTTCACATTAACTGCACCTTCATAATGCATACATAAAACAGTCATAAGCAGCACGTAACTATACTTTAACATCCTAACATATTGTTACAGCTGTGAAATATATTAATAAAAAATTATATAATTGTAATATTGGTTATTATCGTATATTGTTCGTTATCTAATAGCTGTTAAGGTATGTTGGATGTTCACGTATATTTACGTGCTGCTTAAGAATGTTCTATAAATGCATTATGAAGGTGTTCTATGAATGTATAATGAATGCCTTATGAAGGTGCTGTTAATACAATGTGTTTCCAGATTACTATTGGATAGAGACTGGCTTAAAAAGGTAGGCTTTTATGAATGACCAGCAAAGGCCAGTTTACTGAAGGCATCTCACACAATCTGAAACCACATCACCTGCAGTTACCATTTTAACATGAATAGTGATAAATTAATGCTCTCAAGCAGTGAGATGCACCTCATCCAACATGGCTGTCCCTCTGGATTATATCATTGTGACATCTTCCTCTGCCTAATTATTGTTGGTAGTGTGAATGGTTCTGTGCTCTGAAGTTCTGCTTCGATTCTCATCATATAAACCATACTGTACCTTCATATCCATGTGAATAACACAAACTATGACTGTTTAAAAAAGAGGAGAAGAGGACACGAGGAGAGACACCCGTTAAGGAGCAGTCAGGGACACCTGCCCCAGAGCCGTAGGAGAAGCGGAGCAAGGCATTAATTACATCCCTCTGCACCTGAGCCCTATGGGTCATTAAGAGGTTGTCAGGACTCTTTGGCTCTGACGGTCACACCAGTCCAGGGCACTGTGCTGTGAAACGGTGATGAAGCATCATCATCAGGTCTGGCATAGAGTCATGCACCGCATGTCAGTCAACAATGGACCACATGTACACAGTATACGTCGTCGCATAAGATTATAATGAGGCTGAAGAATTCCTATTTAGAGTGTAACCCTTTCGCATGGCCTAGGTGTGTAACAACACAATTGTGACAAAATTGCCTAACGGCGCATGTTTTCCGATTATTACTTCTGTCATTAAGCAATGCATGACTGTAGTCAGCGGTGGTAATTAAAGATCAGTGCAATGGTAGCAGGATAAAGTTGAAAAGCCACAGACAGAGAGGAACACCTGTCTCGTTAATCATAGGGCAAATGAGACCAGCACTTGTTTGTGCTGATGTCATCACAGTACAGGTAGCTCCTTGGAGGTTCTACTGCAAGCGGCGTTTCAATTTCTGTTCCTATTCTCTTCCTCTCACTCTGACAGGTCTTCCTGTTACACAGCTCTTCTCTGTCAGAAAAAGAAACATCATCCATTCTGCAGCCATCTCCTTTACTTTTTCCAGTGTTAAAGCCCATTCCAGTTTGTACCAGTATGGTTACCCACCTGCATCCGTACAAGTGCCTCTCCTTGAATGGTACAGAGTCCCCCCTCCGCATCTTCTCCACATCGTCAGCTCCTTAGCATCAGAGAAGCTCAGTGGGCTTTGTTATGGAGATCTAGCATGGCAACGCCGACAGGAACGTCGGTCTGGGGTCACTGCAGTGGTAAACATCTGAGAACATAACAGAAATCCAATGTGCTCCTTATACGATATACTTAGGCTACATTACCTAATCAGAACCCATTACTGTATGCTTGTATACGTAGTACAGTTTGCTAGTTTAATGCATATATTGGAGCAATTTATATTTCCAGGAATAATTAACAATTAATAATTCTTATTAATACTGAATAATAATTAGTATTAATTAGTAATTATAATAATATTTTATACATATCATATATTAATAATATTAACTATGAGCAGCATGGAGGTGCAGTGGTTAGCACTGTTGCCTCATGGAAAGAAGGTGTCCTGTGTGAGTTCGCACGCTCTCCCCGTGTTCGTGTGGGTTTTCACCAGGGGCTCCAGTTTCCTCCCACGGTCCAGAAGTGTGCAGGATAGGTTGATCGGTGAGTCTAAATTGGCCCTGTGAGTGTGTTGCCGACCGCCCAGGGTTGGTTCCTGCCTGTGCCCATTGTTCCCAGGATGGGCTCCAGTCCCCCCTGTGACTCCAGTTGGGATTAAGTGGTTTCAGAAAATGGATAGAATATTAACTATTTTCTGTAAATGCCAGTGCTAACAACTGTGCAACCCCTATGATGAAACTGATTAGCGATAACGTGACAGCAGATTATATCAGAGAATCTCATTGCTATAAAATTACTTTTTCAAAGTTTTCCAATAGCTAAGGTATCCATTGTGATTGGGCTTGGCTGCTTTTGAATCTTACGCTAACTGGCTTAGCATTTGTTCTGTGCCTGTTTTTACGAAGTCTATAATGACGTTAACTGGATGATGAAGAAGCGTCAGTCACGTAGCATCATTATTATTCCACACAATGACCTCTCTTACAGATCGGAGGATATGTATTGAAAAATTAAGGATTCGAGAAAACATTACAAAGTCAGATTTCTTGGGGCAAAGCAATATAATTAGTGGTCCTTATTTTCAGTTAAATACCTGCACTTTTTGTTATAAGGAAAGCACACATCTTTGCCTGGGAAATGCCTCCATCTTGCTCAGAGCAAGATAAGAATGGAAAATTTCAAATTCAACCAAATCTCCTGGAATTTTTATATGCAGAAAGTATAATTCTCAATGGCACAAAAGCCACAGTGAGGCACGGTAATAATACATTACTAACTTAAATGTCTACATCTATTTTTTTTGCACTTACAGTAATTTCTATAGTTTAACCTCACTGCATGTGGCAGATGTGCTAGTTGCAAGTCCACTACCTGTCTACTGCAAACTGACATGCCGGGATTTGAGGGGAAGCCATCACTTACCATCAGCTAAAGGGAGTGATCTACCACTGACAGTCATGTTTGGTAGGTATGTTAGTAACAAGTACTCTGAATGGTGAAATGTGGTTTATTTTATCATGGTAGTGCTCTGTGATTGGTTAAGTCACAACTAACAATGACAGGTTCTCAAAAAGAAGAGTTAAATAAAACACTTTTAGTTTAAGTCAGGCAACATCTGAGCATTTGAGGGATCAAAGTGACCAGAGGTGAACAAAAACCATTTATGATACATCAGCCGTAAAATCTTTGTATATTGAAATATTTTGTATACAAAGTTTCATGTATATAAAAATGATACACTGTAATATGAGACAATAAATACATTTTCTTACATTGCACATAAGTGCTAATATTCTATGCCGTTTTGTCCCTGAAATAAAAACCATATGACTGGGCTTCATTGGTACCTCATGGTACCAGTATTTAAAAAAAAATCAAAAGCATCTCTTGCTTTACCACTCCTTGGTTGATGCTCTATATGTGAGTAAGTTATATTTCCACTGACACTTGATCTTATAATTTCCACCAGTTTTCTTTCTGACAGATGAACCAAGTTCTAGAGAGGATTTGTTTTAATGTTTTATGCT
The DNA here is from genome assembly GCA_026779605.1 of Mormyrus hasselquistii. Classification (NCBI taxonomy): domain Eukaryota; kingdom Metazoa; phylum Chordata; class Actinopteri; order Osteoglossiformes; family Mormyridae; genus Mormyrus; species Mormyrus hasselquistii. The sequence goes on from JAODKE010000138.1 coordinate 28,230,229, forward strand.
TTGTCCAGTTTAGAAAAGACTCTCTCTCCTTTTTTAATGCTAATTTCTGTGATAGCATCTCATTGAGCTTTGATTGGACAGGTTGCTGTCCTGCCCCGCTCATCCGATCCTCCTCTGTGCCACGCCCCCTCATCTACCTCGTGTGGAATCCCCATGTTCACCAGCTGTTTCCTGTTGCTGTCATTAGTTCAATGTATTTATTCCGCGTTTCAGTTTGTTTCCCCAGTCCGGTCATTAACGTTGTATGTTGTTATTGAGTGTGTTAGCCTGCAATAAAGTCCTTTGTCCGTATACATGGCTTCCATCGCCTGCTTCCCTGTGCTGGTTGTGACTCTGCTTTCTTCCTGAACTACATTTACTTGTTAGAATTAACACATGTGAGTGTTCATGCCAATTCACTAGCATTTCAAAACTAGTCACATTGTCACTGTTTGTTACCCACAACCGTTTTGTGTAAAGAGTTTAAGCATAAATTTTGAACTCTTGTCTTCTTCAGTTTGTATGGTGCGAAGTCCCCAGTGAGCTTTATACCTTTGCCTCCAGCTCATATAATTCTAGAAAAAAGAACAAAATACCTGTTATTTGCAGGTGTCTGAATTACTATTTTTGTCAGCAATTAGAAGAATCTGACAGAAACATCGCCGCTTGAGTTAAATTTTTTTTTTTATATTGAGGTTAACCATGCTGTATCTACCCATGATCGTTAATTAGAATGCAGGCTTGATTAGACCTGCTCGACGTGGTCTCTGGGATACAGATTCCCCGAGGACTGCACAAACCTGGGCTTGAGATTCACCCCCAGTAATAAGATGGGTGAAAAGACAGCTGATAATGCAAAGTCAAGAGCTGAAACAGTGGGTGGAAAATTATAATAATAATTGCATATAAATGCAATCAGCCTGTGGTCTGCTACTTCTAGGTAATATAGAAAGTATGGGGTGTCTCATAAAACAGGACCTCGAGGTTATCATATGGACATTTTTACCTGAGCTGTTTAACAGCTTTCACAAAGGAGAGCAATATCCATCAGTGACATTAAAACATTCATTGGTATTACCAAAATCAGAGCAGCAGCTTTCACATACTGTTTGGCCCAGATTCAGCTCTACCCTGACAATGAGTGTTTCTTTTTTAAAAGAGTGAAAAAAATCTTGCTATTTTTACTGTTCTATCCATCACCAGACTCCAGTCCAGTCCATTCATCAATGGCTACAGTATGAAAAAAGCACACAGAATCAAATAGGAGGGGACAAGGATGCAGCCATCATTGAACTGTCTGCTGTAAAGAATGCAGGCTGTGAGTTTGTTCATTTACAGCTTCCCTTCCTATTGAAGCCCGTGCCCTTTGATTCCTGGATGATCCTATAGTTAAATTTGAGTGGGCGGAGTCATTCTGATTAGCCAAAAAGAGGTTTCTCACAAATTCGAACAGGGGCTGGTATCATGAAGCTGGATTTCTACCGTAGCTGGATAACTTGCCGGGTTTAAGGTAGTCTGGGATTAATGTACGTAATTGAAAATAACATTGATTTAAACTGGGGTTCCTTAAATCTGACAAGTTATCAGGCTAAGCAAGAATTCTGCCTTTGTGATACAGGCCCCAGGTCCTGCTAGCGCTGTTGTTTCCTCATCAGCCCCAGCTGAAAGTCCCAGGATGAGATATCATGTTTTCACTACACCGTTACACCACATTCCCAAAACCAGATCCTTCCCCTTCCCTACAACTTGGATGGATCAGCGCCCAGTCCAAAGCACAGCATTTGTCATCAATAATGCAAATGTAGGATCAATCTGATAACACGCATAAACAGAGCTGGACATCATTAGCTGATTTTGCTTTGGTGGTTTCAAAGCTGCTGCTCTGTGACTATTTATACACTAAAAGCAATAACAGCACAACAAAATCATTAAACACAAATAGGGAAGACAACCAAGGTATACAAGGACAGGGGCAGAGTATTTTTATCTGAATACCTGCTTTTCAACTTTACGGTTTGGAAAAAAGTGAGCTCAAGGGGAACGTCAGTGAACACATATTAAATGACGACAGGGTGAGTGACTTTGCCATTTGACTTTGGCAATACCCTCAAACGAGCACAAATGAAGAGAACATGGTGTGTTTGTTGTACTGCTGCCCTCAAACTGGAGTGCAGGAGTGCTTGAGAGCCAGGAATATCTGTACTCCACACTGCCACCTAGTGCTAGTTGAAGCACGTGCCCACCCTAGGCAAGCTATACCCTCGACTCCCCCCCTCCCCCCCCCATACAACTTCACCAGTTTCACTTTGTCTGGGAAGGATATATGCTTGCCATGGGGAGGAGGGGGTGACGGCGACAGTTTGATACCCAAAATGCCACCCGAGGCGTCAGCCTGCGTCATCTAATGGACTGATCAGCCCTGCTGCTGCCACACTGATAGATTTCATTTCAGGCAGATAGTGGTATCCTTTTTAACTGGAAAACTAACCTTAACTAGCCTGCCAAGTCAGTCATCATGAGTAAACTGCATTTGCATACCTGCCACTAATATAGAAGGAGCAGACACAGGCACCGGGCCTGAAAATGAAACTCGTCTTTCTGATCTTTCTGATATTTCTCAATTTAAGGTTTCAGCCCCAAGGTCTCGAGATGCATGATGGGAATTCAGATGAGGCCCTGTCAGAGAACAGGGGCATGTCACGCCAAATGAAACACATTTAAAGCTTTGTTTCATATAAGTGAATATCGTTTGCTGGACTGCTTCACGTCTGATGAAATGATCCATAGATCAGCATTAGAAGGGAAATGGTTGAAGCCGACAATAAGAACTTCTAGGACTGACAGATTAATGATACATTGTTCTGTCACTCATATCCCAGATGCCATTGCCTGCTGTCATAATTACTGCTACTGTTTTCAGGGTAACATGCATCTTCTAGTAAGACACCCTTTGGAAAGATAAATATGCCCAGATTTGTTGTCATCACTGAAAGTGGCCATTCTGACTATAATATGAGGGGAGAAAATTGTCAATCTGGGTACACAGATTTCTATGGGTCTGCTTGACCTCCCAAAGACGCCAGTCAGTGAGAGAGGAAATCAGTGCATCCTGGGCTATAGGATATCTTGTAAAAATATACATAGTTTATCTATCCCCAAACCGGAGTACTCTGCATTGCTGCCTTGCTAGAGTATTATATACGGCTAACATTTAACAGAGTTATGCACATTGCTGCTTTTTTATAAAATATTATACAGTAGTAAAATGTTAAATAAGTACTGCATATCACCACCTCGTTATAGAATATTATTTAACAGTACCATGTAATCAGTGCTTGAAGTGGGCCAGTACTCACCAGTACACAGTACCAGCACCTCTCTGTTTTTCTCTACAGAGTACTGGCACCTCTCAGTTATCCACTGGTGCTGAATAACAAGGGGAGTACCAGCACCTGTTTTTCCAAACTTCAAGCATTACATATAATACATTGCTGCCTTGCTTCAGAGTATTATTGAACACTAACATGTAATTGAATACAATCCATTGCTACCTTATTATGGAGTATTGCAGAACATTAGCATGTAATACAGTGCCATACATTACTGTCTTGTTATAGAGTATTATACAACACTAACAGGTAAGAGAGTACCCTACATTACTGCCTTGTTCCAGTCTAGAGTATCATACAGTAACACCATGATATAGAGAGCTGCAGTATCTGAATATAAAGCAGCAGTGCTCATGGTCTGTCCCTGTGCTGTATGCGATGCACCTACTAATACTGCTTGTAAAAATAGCTTTCCACACTGGTGTCAGCTACATAAATAAATATAAATGTATCCTTCTGTTGCCTGGTTGCTTTTTTACTGTCATAAAAGCAGCTACAGTTTTAAAGATAATATTTTAAAAACTACTACTAATTAAAAATTGAAAGAGTGGCATATTATATGAGGACTGTACAAAAGTGAAAATCCCTGTGCTAATTTTAAAACTTGTCATTTAAGGATCATAAGAAAGCTAGTGAAAAAAGACATGATTCAGCAATTCATTCCTCTTTGTCAGGCAGGACAATTCATTCAACAGGGTGTTGTAATTTATCTTGTGGTGAATAGGTGTGAAGTGAATCACATTAGTCACTGTCTGATGTGCTTTTAGCAGCATGGTGTGTAAACTGAAGTGTAAATGGCTTTGTTTTCATTCTCTTACTGATATACCACAAATCTGGTGCTTTGTGCCACGCAAATGATGCTCTTTTTGGGTGCAAGCATATCATCAATACCACAATCATCTCTCCATGTCAGAAATTTACCTTTGAAATTTGCATGAAGATGAATGAGAGATTTTTCATTTGAAGGCACAATGGTGTACAAATTACATATTTTAAATCACTTACACACATCAAATCATTATTTGTATTCATTCATGTAGTTATTGATGCATCAGAAATATAAATTAAAGTAGGGTAGAAGTCACAGACCATAAATGGAATAAGAAACCAAAGAGTATTGGATTCATATCTTCAGATTGTGCTTTCAAATGAAATAAAAATGAAACGAACTGGTCTGTCTGATCCAGTCACTCCACAGTGACAAAACCCTGACATATTACTGCCACCCCAGACATGGGAGAGCAGATCTTCAGTTGACACTGTATATACTAAATGTGACAGTAACCCTGTGTTGCCTTCATTAAAGTTTCTCCTCAAGGTCATTCAGGATATGAGGGTAGGGTTTTGTGTGTGCCTGTCTGAGTCTGATACATACCATTTTTTTGGAAATTCAATTTTATTCAAATTTGTGACTGCAATCAAAAAACTAAAAATAAATACCAAAGGATTTTTGTTTGGTTACTTATGGTCAAGCTCAGGGCTGGGTAGGGGTTAAGGTTGTCATATCTGGGATTAGGGTTTTGCCCATAGAAATGAAATTATAGGGATGGTCCCCACAAAGCTATGAATACAGGTCATTGTATGTGTGTGTATGTGTGTGTGTGTGTTTACAAAACCAGTCAGTCTGTTAGAAATGCAGTCCTGTTTGGTTCCTTATGGAAACATTGAATTTGTTTAAATTTTATAACTTATCATGTCTTACTTGCATGCAAATACCTTAAATACCTTAAAATGTCAATCACACACCATCATCTTAGGTGCTGAACTCGGAACTAGGAAGCACATAGAAATGACTGACACCCTAGGAAGCAATAATCATGGAAAAACAGCAACTTGGTCTCACATGTATCACTTACAATCCCAGAGACAGCAGACGAGCAGAGTTATAGACACAAGAAAAGTCAGAATCAAAGAAAGAAGGAGATGATGGAACCTTCTGCCTTGTGCTGCCATCTTTTCTCATACTCATCCTCTATTGCGTTGACCTTCAAGGAAAAATCTGACAATATCATAATCTTCCTTTTGTGAAATATTTCACAGAATCATAATCAGTGTGGTTCAGCCAGCTTCTGCAATCCGTCTTCACAAAGCCATGAGACGGATCAAAGAAGTTCAGGGACAACAGGAGCTGAATACTATCAGGGTATTCCCATGTGACACTGGAATTTTATGCTTTTATGCTGATAAGTTATTCAAGTAACCAAAACTATACTTAAAAGTCAATTACAGCCAGAGACCTGACAAAACTCCTTGTACAAGACACATATGTGGAACTGACAGACCGTTTTAGCAAACAAAACTATATGGGTATGAAATGCTCATCAACACCCGTGTGCCCTCAATACCAGGAATCGCATCACTGTGAATCAGTCAGGCTGACAGCAAAGGAACATTACTGTATTTAATAAGTGAATTTAAAATGAATATTAACACGGTAGTCCTGAAATGTTTATTGAAACAGGGAAACATCAATACCATACTAAAATCACTCTATTTAAGCACATTTTAGCTTACGTTCTTACTTCTCATAAAGAATAGAATATGTACCATTTTGTACTAGAAAAGAGGTGTTTCCCAAGTACACATCCCCTCACATGTATGATCATTAGAAAGCCCAGAATAACGCAGACAATCGGAATTTTATCCATGTGAAAACAGTCTAAAAAAACACGCAATAAACCTACATCCCCTGAGGTGATCACATCGGGATCTCAGGAGTTTGGACTGGAGGCCTAGTACACAGTGCGATTTGGTTCTCAGGCTAGTTGAGAAATGTTTTTTTCTTTAATTTTTTAAACGCCCTCTCTCCTTGTCCAATCTCATTTCACTCTCTCATCTCCAGGCCACTGCATTGCAGATTTTGCCTGACTTTCCGTTCTAGGATTTGCTGTGAACTTTGGTGTTTGCAAATATCATCAGAATCCACACAGCAAATAATAATAATAATTAAAAAAAATATTGCATGGTTTTAATGATCAATTAATTGTCATATGTGATGGACTTGGATCGTAGATATGTGTTGCTGATAAGATGATTTGTAGGATACAGAGTGAAGATGAGAAATTGTACCAAACCATGGATTGCGATCTAGATGCAGGCTGATGCGATGAGGAGGACTGAGGCGAAGAGGCTGAGACATAAAGAAGAAACAGACCATGCTGCTGTGGACAATTCCTTCATCTGGATACAGATGAAGATGCAGCAGGCCACCGTCCACTATGAGTCAAACTTTGTCAAAACTATTATAAACATAATAACTTTTTACAGTGATAATAAATTTGGCAGATTAACAGATCAGGATAATCCAAGTAGCAGGATAGTAGTGGAGATTGATTGCTTGATTTAATCTTTTCATGGGATATAAATGAGTGAAAAGGAGTTATCCTTTAATATTATTTTTAGAGTAGTTTTTTTTACTTTTGTACATACTTCTTTTTCTATTAATGAACAATTCGGGCCTGTTCTTCAGGCACCTCCTGATGTTGATGATGACCCTGCGCTGACAACTGGAGTCCAATTCAGTATTTTCAGCAATTTATTTATGACAATGATTCTGAGGACATGCCAGGATTCATAAATCAATGTGAGATGCACCAACGATGCACCAAATGTAAAACGTTCTTCTGTATCGCCAAAAATGGAAATTGTTTTAAGAAAACGTTCTGTTTTAAATATACTGAAGCTTTCATTTTAAAATGACATCTAGTTCATTCAAAAACAAATACAAAAGATTTCCATTAAAACATGTTTTCATTCAGTGAATTTTAAAGTGCACAAAAGTGCACATATAATGAAAATTAATGTTCAAGAGAAAATGATCATTTTAACACTCCTATTTGGTTTGAAAACTTTAACAAAACTTCCAAAATCCAAAAACCTTTATTTTGTTCTGGTCCCGGGAGGATACATATCTGAAGATTATTTCTGACAGGCTGCCACTGCGTTTCAGAAGCTTCTGAGGAGTGTTCAAGCTGTGATCCTGCAGGTGACATGCCAAAAGCATCAGTGGCATTTAGAAATGTAGAGATTTGTGTGACTCTGAGCCCAGTTTTCTCGCAATTCACCCTCAATCAATCTCTTTCTTTTTCTCACAGTGGTAAGTCCCTCTTGCTTGTGATGGGTGCCTGGACAACAGGTCATCCTATGTGTCCAATGATCAGGAATGGCCATGAGGGGATGTCTTGCTGGTCTGGGGCGCTTGGACTCAGGTAGTTGTGGATTACTGCTGAGGTCACACTCAATGAAGTCCGGGTTAGCAGACTGCCTGTCCTATCAAACTCAGCTTTGGAAAGGCCTGCGCTGGCTTCAGTGACATTCAGATCACATCTCCACCATCAACACAGGCATCTGCTCAGCCATTCCTGCCCACGCTGCTTTTACTCACTGGGGCCTTAGTATCTCTGAGCAAATTTTAAATCAACGTGATCAATAGTAGCTAAACTGCACGTCTCTTTGTCCTAGAAGCTGAAGATGGTGGGGCACCTGCAGAAGGTATGGGCCCCGCCAGGAGATATACTGGAAGTTGAGTGTAATGGTAATCCGTGTTCAAAGTCCTCTCATGCAAGTGGTGACATGAGGGAAGATTCATCACGGTTATAAAGCGTGAGAAGAACACAAAACTAAAGGCCCTGCTAGTTTCTTGAGAGGGGGAGTGACCTGACCGTTTGATGTAAAACCACTGAAGCCTTACCGAACTCCTCAGCGGATGCAAAGATTCGTCCTTTCCTTCATGGGAAATTTGTCTTTCCTCTCAAGCCTGCAATCTGTGCCTACTCTTTGGAGGGGGTTTTCCAAGGAGTACATCCCATTACAGCCGCAAACGACACATCTTTAAGAGAAAAGGCCAACATGAAACATTCACAAGGAACAAAAACTAGAGTCACGGCTATAAACTCCACTTTTTAGATGCTGTATGCAATAGAACATACTCCAAGCCCTGTAAGGCTAGTATACAATTACCAATATTTCTGTATGCAGGGAGTGGGAAATGACCCCATTGTTACACCCCAGGGGTAAGATTGTTGAGAGCGGTGCTAAGTCCTGCCTTTTTCTGGATGCAGGGAGGGGGAACGACCTCGTTCTTTCATCCCTGAGGTCATGTTGCTGATAGCACTGCTAATCCCCGTCTGTTTCCAGCTGCCAGAGCAGCCTTAATTATTCAACATCTCAGGGAGATGGCCGTTATAATACCTGAAGGTACATTTCCTCTGTGCTCTTCATGTACACATGTGAGCAGAAGCTGTGACACATGCCTGTGAGGATTCCTCAGCTGTCCCGCGTCCATTGCTGAGAAGACCCCATCCTCCCAGTGTGGTTTTTTTGCATTTTCTGTCAATTCTTTAATCCATCTATCTATTTTCCATAACTACTTATCTAAAACTTAACCATTGAGTCTGGATTACAAGGTAGGGGGCACCTAGGAGTAAAATGCTAGTTTATAACAGGGCACTCACAAACAAACTTCATAAAGGGTGTTTTTTCCCCAGGAGAAAAATGCAGCCCCAGTAGACTCTCTAGTTTTTTATGCCAGTGGTTCCCAATCCTGCTCCTCCCCCCCCCCCCCCCCCAGAGTGTTTTCAGTTCAACCCTACCTTAATCAGGCTCAGATGGTCCTTGATAGGCTAATAATGAATGTGGCAGGTTGAAAGCAGTGTGGGTTGAAATGAAAACATTCTAGCGGGGGGGGGTCCTCCAGGAACAGGATTGAGAACCGCTGCCATATGCAGAGCCATGGGTAAAAAGCAACTCCACAGCCCCCTGGAGTTACCAGGCTACAGAGCCAGCCTCCAAGCCGCCATTTTCTGCGTTTTACCATCATTAAATAAAATACCATTCTGAAAGAACAAGTGCGAATTTAACAGAATATTTCTTTGAAATACCAAACATTTCTGTTGTTTATCCCTGTTTACTTAATTTTACACCAACTAATCCAGACAAAGCATGCAATTTGGGATTATATTTCACTTGCAAATCTCCTTAAACGTGTGCTAATTTTGGAATTCAGATGCAGAAGCTTAATATGTGTTTTTAAGATGTGTTGCAGTGTGACAGATGGAGAACAGCAGAATAATCATTAGAGTCTACACACCTCTAATCGGCCTTCCTGTTTCCTTGTCTGAGAACAGGCTGAAGGAAATCAGCTTGTGCTCTGATATTCAGATGTGACAAATGATGCAGGGTGGGGCTGACGGGCTGGGGAGACTGACACACTAAAACGCCATTACAGTACCAGCACCTTTCAAATACGGCTTCCGTGGCACAGGATTGTACTGCCATTTACCGTGGATGCTGAGAGTATGTAGAAACCAGGAAGAGAAACAGAACAGCCTTTATTTAATTTCCCATGGGAGGGGGGGATTTGTCAAGGTGCAGTCTGGGAACTTCCCATTTACTTAGGTATATATCTTAGAATTAAATTTAGCATTAAACCAATATCAGATAAGTGAGTAGACAGAGTGGACAGAAAGAAATAAAGATCATTTATAATTTAAATAATATTAAAAGTATAATTGCAATATTAATACACATGCATCGTAAATTAATTCATGTAACATTATTTCAGACTCTGTAAGCCTTCAATGGACAGAATGGTGTAGATGATGTACAGTAAAAAATACTGAAGAATTAAGATATGTTTAAATTACAGAAATATTTCTATATCTGCCCAGTAAAGTCTAATGAAAATGTGAGACCCAGACAGCCTGAAAACGTGACCAGCAGCCGTCGCCTCTCAAGCTGAGCTTTAATCCAGAATTACATTAGTGTAAATAAATTATCCAGCTCTGACGATGTGCCATGACACTCAAAGGGCACTTTAAGCCAGACTGCGTCATAATCAGCTAAACCCAGATACATGTTTGATCAGATGGTCAAGCCGTAAATTTACCTTTCTGTAAATCTCTGTGGATTCTGGTTGATACCATTTCTGCTGCATGATGGGATTTTGCACAATTCACCTGCCAAGCTGATTTGACAACTTTGACTTTCAGTGTCTTAACAGCAACTATGGCTGTCTTTAACCTATAGCAAATCACTCTGCTTTTAGAGCTTTTAAATGCAGCTGGGGAAAAAATTAAGAGACCACTCTATATTTTTAAACAAATCTGCATTTTTAAATTGTTTAATCCTGGTTCTGCTGGCAGAAGGCTACACTGAGCAGCAGGTTGCTTCCAGGTTCAAAACTTCTAAGATAGCAGTACTCAAGAATAAGATGAAGTGGGAGACAGTAGGAACGACCAGAAACCAGGTAATGGGCGAAAGCAACTTTCTAATGCTAGAGATGATCGTTAACATATCCGAGAGTTTCTCACGAATCGGAGGACAACATCAAGTGACCTTCAAAAGGAACAGGAAAAGTGCAGGTGTGAAATCCTTCATTAAAGAGAAACAGAGAAGAACCATGCTGCAGTTTGCAAAATAAATATATATTTTATTCACAGACACACATCCATAAAATGAGAGTGAAACAAAAAATTGTGCTGTAGACTCTTAATTTTTCCCATGGCTGTACAGACGCTCCTCTACTTACTGTACGAACGTACGATACATTCCAAACGGCCGTTTGCAACTTGAAATGTTTGTAAGTTGTTATTCAACACCATTTTAAGGATATACGCAAGTACTAAGAACTAGGATGCTGGGAGCAGCACGCTACGATGCTGCGCGGAGGGAGTAGCGGCCAGAAGTCGTACTAGATGGAATTGGTGTGCAGGAACAAAACTGATGTAGCGGACAGGAAACGGGAGCCCAAGGAACACAATTTGGACTTACAGTCCTCTTCATTCGTATGTCTGAAAGTACATAAGTAGAGGAGCGTCTGTATTTCGGGGAAGGATGTTTAGCTCTGTGCAAAACCACGTGACTAATGCAATTTAAGAGGCTGGTGTAGCATCTGAACCTACTAGGTTCTGTCCGAGTTAAAGGTCACGACTGGTGGTGGTGAATCCCTCTAAAAGGACCCTGCTAGCATTTTATGAGAGTACCGACTGAAAGTACCAGCAGAGTGTGACGTAATTGGTGGTTTCCATTCACAAACAGCAATAGGAATCTGTTATCTCCTCTTCCCACCCAGGCCATAGAGGTATCCAGTCTGTTTGTTTGGTTAGACGGCTCACCCACCCCCTTCCACTCATAGATCAAACCACAGTAGGGCTGTTTAATTCAGACTGAGAAACGTTCCTTGGTAACCCAACAAAGGTACACACACCCCCCCATTAACACCTTGCACGTCTTCCTCCTTCTCGGCATGGGTTAAATTCGGATTTCAACGTAGAAGGCCTCTCATCCGATTTCCTGAAAAAGATCAGCCGTTTCCGTGCAAGAACACATGCATCTCCCGGTTCTGCTGCCAGCTACGCCATTTGCCAGCACGGCTGATATCATCTTTCATGATTATGTCTAGGAGAGGCTGCCGTGAAACTGGCCTGTCTACCCGATGATGTGGGGAGAAGCCTAGGGCATCTGGAAATGTGTCTGATCTTACCACAGTGTCACTCACAGTTTGGTGATAAAATTGAAAAACTACTTGATGGCAGAGTAACATAATCAGCGTTGAGAACAAAGCGCTACCGTAATATCACACTGCAGTTATACGTCCATCATTATTTATTATATAAAACCAAAAACACAGCGACTACAGCTTCTCATGGGAATAAACACCCATGACAAGATCACCTGTTATGCTGCAATCTGTGCTGTAAAAAACAGAAGGGGCGGAGCCAGTGGGTGGCACAGAAACAGCATGGGCTGGGTTTCAGGGTGTTGCGATGGTGAAGGATTGCAGGTTTGTGCCCAGTGATGCCTTAGCTAATGAAACCCAGCTGGTCCTAATCAAACCGATTAAGCTGTTATGCGCAAGTAGGAGCAGCTCAGCTGATTTAAGTGTAGGAAGGTATAGTGAGGTAGAGCTTGTGGTCTGGAAGAGTGGAGGGTCCCTATTAGATTTCTTTTAAACTGATATGTCAAACAAAGATAGAAAAAGGAAAATCAAAATCATGATTTTCGAATAGACCTGGGGAAGCCCAGTAGTTCACAGAAAGGTGGGACTCTCTGCAAATCAACCAGGGCCCTTGGCAGACAGCAACATCACAGTGATTTTACTGTACCTCATAAAGGCTTCTGGATACTCCTGTAGAGGTATTTTCCGTTCACTGAAAGTAATGTAGTAAATTGATCTCTTGTTTGAGGGTGCTGCAGATAAAAAGGATTTCCTCATTAGATAGCTTTACCTCTATCCTTTGAAGTCCTGCAGCCACTGCTGGGAGATTGCATGCTTTAGTGTAATACAGAGAGATATCCACTTGGCTTCAGTACAGACAGCTGCTGCCATCCTCAGTATCAGTAAGCAAAGTCAAAGATACCATGTAACACATCGAAAACTGTAAAAGTAATCAATGCAACAATGAGGGTTTGCAACTTGCAGAGCTTGAGGACTAAATTCACCACAGGCCTGGTGTAAGGCTACATTTGCTAATGTTCAGTGTCAGGTTTCCACTGTTTGTTATGGCGTTTACAAAACGTTCTCCTGGAGTCTCCATATAGTGTATTAGATGCACCTGGAGGAGGTCCCTCAAATGAGATTATAGTGTGTGAGACGCACCTGGAGGAGGTCCCACGAATGAGGTTATCATGTGTGAGATGCACCTGGAGGAGGCCTCATGAATGAGGTTATAGTGTGTGAGATGCACCTGGAGGAGGCCCCATGAATGCGGTTATATTGTGTGTGATGCACCTGGAGGAGGTCCCACGAATGAGGATATAGTGTGTGAGACGCACCTGGAGGAAGTCCCACGAATGAGGTTATCGTGTGTGAGACGCACCTGGAGGAGGTCCCACGAATGAGATTATAGTGTGTGAGACGCACCTGGAGGAGGTCCGACGAATGAGGATATAGTGTGTGATGCACCTGGAGGAGGTCCCACGAATGAGGTTATAGTGTGTGAGACGCACCTGGAGGAGGTCCCACGAATGAGGATATAGTGTGTGATGCACCTTGAGGAGGTCCCATGAATGAGGTTATATTGTGTGAGATGCATCAGGAGGAGGTCCCATGAATGAGGTTATATTGTGTGAGATGCACCTGGAGGAGGCCCCATGAATGAGGTTACAGTGTGTGAGATGCACCTGGAGGAGGTCCCATGAGGTTATAGTGTGCGAGATGCATCAGGAGGAGGTCCCATGAATGAGGTTATAGTGTGTGAGATGCACCTGGAGGAGGCCCCATGAATGAGGTTATAGTGTGTGAGATGCATCAGGAGGAGGTCCCATGAATGAGGTTATATTGTGTGAGATGCTTCAGGAGGAGGTCCCATGAATGAGGTTATAGTGTGTGAGATGCACCTGAAGGAGGTCCCATGAGGTTATAGTGTGCGAGATGCATCAGGAGGAGGTCCCATTAATGAGGTTATAGTGTGTGAGATGCACCTGGAGGAGGCCCCATGAATGAGGTTATAGTGTGTGAGATGCACCTGGAGGAGGCCCCATGAATGAGGTTATATTGTGTGAGATGCACCTGGAGGAGGTCCCATTAATGAGGTTATAGTATGTGAGATGCACCTGGAGGAGGTCCCATTAATGAGGTTATAGTGTGTGAGATGCATCAGGAGGAGGTCCCATGAATGAGGTTATATTGTGTGAGATGCACCTGGAGGAGGTCCCATGAATGAGGTTATAGTGTGCGAGATGCACCTGGAGGAGGCCCCATGAATGAGGTTATATTGTGTGAGATGCATCTGGAGGACGCCCCATGAATGAGGTTATAGTGTGTGAGATGCACCTGGAGGAGGTCCCATGAGGTTATAGTGTGTGAGATGCATCAGGAGGAGGTCCCATGAATGAGGTTATATTGTGTGAGATGCACCTGGAGGAGGTCCCATGAATGAGGTTATAGTGTGCGAGATGCACCTGGAGGAGGCCCCATGAATGAGGTTATATTGTGTGAGATGCATCTGGAGGACGCCCCATGAATGAGGTTATATTGTGTGAGATGCACCTGGAGGAGGCCCCATGAATGAGGTTACAGTGTGTGAGATGCACCTGGAGGAGGTCCCATGAGGTTATAGTGTGCGAGATGCATCAGGAGGAGGCCCCATGAATGAGGTTATAGTGTGTGAGATGCACCTGGAGGAGGTCCCATGAATGAGATTGCTGAGGAGACCTAGTGGTATTAGATTGAAAGCCATGACATAAAACTGTCGTTCTGGGAAAACTTTCAGGAAAATGTCTTGGAGTCAGTCATGTAATATTTATGTATCCACCCATTTTCTGAAACTACTTATGCCATTCAGGGTCATTGTGGGTCCAGAGCCCAACCTCGAGGCTATGGGCACTAGGCAGGATGGGGTGCCAACCTGTGGCAGGGCACACTCATACACAATTCACTTACGCACACACACACACACACACACACACACACTCTCACACACCATTCACTTACACACAAACACACGCCATTTACTTACGCACGCACGCGCACACACACACACACACCATTCTCTTACTCACACATCATTCGCTCACACGAGCACACCTACTGTATGGACCATTTTGTATCTCCAATCATCCTCAGCATGGTCCCAGATGTGTGAGGCAACAGTGGTAACCACTGCACCACCGTGTTGCCCATAATTTTGTAAATTATGCAGTATTAAAATAGTAATATAATGCTTTAGATGTTAAGGTTTATGATTATTTTGTGATCCAAAACAAGCCACAATAGAGCAGGTAAAGGAGGCCAGCCCCAAATGTACTTGACCTGTTTTTCTATGGGCTTAAAACCATAAGAAGTATAGCCTTGTTGTGACCTGCTTTCCCGTCCCGTAGATCAGACTGATACAGTGGGGGTGTTACTGCAGGCTGTGCTGAAGTGTGACTGAGCTGAGGGGCTGGGGGCGAAGTAAGGCCTGGAACTGGGCTGGACCAGTGTGAGGGACCAAACAGCAAGGCAGCACAAACACAAGAGCTTAACTAAAGAAGTAGGGCTTTACTGACCACCAAAATACAGACAGAAACAAAACTCAAGACCTTAATAACAGGGCCCATAAATGAGGTCAACAAAAAACAAACATAACTTAATATTACAAAGCAAAATATTAACTGCAACAAACTGATTTTCCTGTAAGGAGATATGA
>JAODKE010000138.1:28245824-28258210 GCA_026779605.1 Mormyrus hasselquistii
ATATATATATATATATATATATATATATATATATATATATATATATATATATATATATATTGTGCTTTGGCTAAACCAGTTAATACATAAAAGGGGTAAACCAAATGAAGACTATACATAACTAAACAAAGCAAAACACTGCTAAACCCCAACTCTCCTCTCTTGCCATGGCAGCACATGGTTCACTCCTGCTCCAGGGGTTGTCCTTTTAAGAGTCCTCCGCCCTCAGCTACACCTTTATACCGACTAAGAAAAGACCATCTCCCACAACCAACAAAAGATTAATTTAGGCAAACACTGCACACAATCCTACAATATCAAAATATGTACACTGCACAAGAGGCAAAGCACATCAACTAAGAACTATAAATTGTTAATGTAAACAAAGCAGTTTGATTAGAAAAAGCATGCAAAGCAATCAGCTAAGGATGTAAGATTGTTTAAGGTCTTACTGTGTGGCTGTAGCCATCACACCCGCCCCCCTTCAGAACTGAGATAATCTGCTGTAAGGTTATCCTTGCCTGGAATATACTGAACATTGAAACAAAACATTTGCAGTGCTAGATACCAGCAGGTGATCCTTCCGTTTGTATCTTTCATCCTATCCATCCACTGCAATGCTTTATGATCTGTTTCCAGGGTGAATTCTCTACCCAGGGTATCAGGAGTCCAGGGCCCATTTGATGGCTAACGCCTCCTTCTCCACCGTTGAATATCGAACCTCCCTGGGGAACAACTTCCGGCTGATATAGGCAACAGAATGACGATCACTTAAAGGTCCCTGCAGAAACACTGCTATCAGAAGCATCTGTTTCTAATATAAAATGGTCATCAAAATTTGGACTATACAGAAAAGGATTCTTACTCAATGATTACCGGATGTCCTGAAAGGCTTCTACAGCCTCCTCCGTCCACTGGACCTGATTGGGATGCTGGAAACCAGTCAGGTCGGTGAGCTTGGCTGCCCTGGCAGAGAACTGTGGTATAAAGCGATGATTAAAAACCCCCCATGCCCAGAAAGGATCAGAGTTGTTTTTTTGTTTATGGCAGAGGACACGACTCTATAGCATGGGTCTTGCCAACCTGCGGCTGTACCACCGCCCCTCCAATAACATGACCCCGATAGTCTGTTTCAGCAGCAGCAAAACCATACTTTGCAGGATTTAGCCCAGCAGAGTTTAGACGGCCCAGGACTGTGCCTAAATGTTCCAGGTGCTCCTCCCGATTGGCACAATAAATGAAAATATCATCCAAGTAGGCTGCCACAAACCCACTGAGATCACAGAGTACCTGGTCCATGAGCCTCTGGAAGGTAGCAGGAGCTCCATGCAGGCCAAAGGCAAGAATGGTAAAATGGAGACCGCCATGGTGTTCTAAAGGCTGTTAATTCCCTGGACCGCTCTGTGAGTGGGACCTGCCAGTAGCCCATGCATAGATCTATTGTGGTCAAATATTTCACCTTTCCCTGCCATTCCAGCAGGTTATCAATCCTTGGTGTTGGATAGGAGTCAAACCGAGAAACTGAATTCAGGTACCTGACGTCAATGCAGAACCTTATGCTGCTATCCTTTTTCGGCACCAAAACCACAAGGTTGCACCACTTGCTTTTTGAAGGCTCGATTGATAACTAGGGACAGCATTAGGTCAACTTCATTTTTCAATGAGACGTTCTGGAATTCTATAGCTAAGTCGTCTCACTGCCATCCCTTCCTGAACAACAATGTTATGCTTAACAAGACTTGTCCTCCCAGGATTCTCCTGAAACACTTCAGTATCACAGATTGATCTTATCTGATGTTGCTGGGGGTCTGGGAGATGGCTAGGGTCAAAATCTTCCCATGCACTGGTGTGAGGCAAGTATTGCTCATCTACTTCTTCCTCCAGTACACTTTTGACCAGCATCCCTTCTGCCTTCTTTTCAGGCTGCTGGATCTACTCCTTCAAAAGATTTATATGCAACACTTAACTAGTACGTTGCCATCCTGGACCTTGATTACTTGCCCAATGGGCCACAGGGGCTGAGGCAACTGTGGATCTAGCATCATCATGACCGTTCCCTCTCTGAGGTTAACCTGAGCTCAGTGTCATTTTTGACGAGTTTGCAACCCTGGAAGATAGTCACGGATGAATCTGGCCCAGAAGTGATTCGCAATGACCTGGGAATGCCTCCAATGTCTGCAACTCATAAGCTCAGTGCCAGGGTACACAACTTGTGGCAGTGATCCATCCGGCTGCCCCATCAGCAGGCTTCTAGGTGTCACTGGGTCAATGTCAGCAATATCTGCTGAGACATAGCCTAGAGGCTTGGAATTGAGGGTGGCCTCCACCTCCAGGAGGACAGTCTGAAGAACTTCTTCAGGAACTGGTTGGGCTCTGACAGTGGTGCTGAGCGCCGATTTGACAAAGCGTACTTCTCTTTCCCACACCCTGCCGAAGTGTGGTGCTGCAGGGGGGTTGAACTGGAAGCGGATCTGTTTCTGAGCAAGCTGTTGCTGTAGCTTCGGTGCAAGGTTCGAAAAGGTCTTCTTTAGCTCCCTCTCCCCACCTCGGAAATTGGTCCCTTGATCAGACCACAGCTCCGCTGGTGTTCCTCACCGAGCAATAAACATAGGCTCTGCTTAGCCCACCATACCTATCCAATCGACCATCTCCAAAGGAAGTACAGGCACCTGAATGGTCTTCCCATCCAGCCCCTGAAGGATGCCAAGCCACTCCTGCTTATTGGATCCGATCATATCCATCTTATTACCCCCATCGAACCGATGAGACTTGGTCCTCCTCATGGGCCTGCAGCGGTACACACCCGGCTTGGCTGGGCTCTTCAGGGCATCTTGGAGGCTGTAGTGCGAATAGGCCTTAGGTGCCTTGAACTGTTTGGGTATGAAGGCAGCAGGTTAGGTGAGTATGGTGTTATGGAATGTATAGCTGAATGCAGTGATTGTGTTGAGTGCCCCACAAAACCTGAATAGATTCTGAATAGCTTGTCAGGTTGAGGGATGGTTTGGGTTTCCCAACACCGCATTGGAAGATACTGATGAAGATCCATAGGACTCATGGCGATTCCATGTGGAAGGCCTGAGTGTTCCTTCTGCTCTGCTAGGTTCAGGCCTTCCAATTTATTACTGAGCCCCGCACCTGGTCCAGGCCATGGTGGCAGGTCAGGCCGTCGGTCTACCTCATCTACCTCAGACATTATTGCCTGAGGTTGGTACGCAATCGAATCGCTCCTAAAGGCCGGTTTATGCACAGGTAGTATGACAGGGGGAGCATGGCTAGATGCTGGGCTACTGGGAACAGTGTGGAGGTCAGTATTCAGGGAGCGGGCTGCCTGGATCAGCTCTCAAATCTCAGCACGTATTTCTTTGAGTTCCCTGAGGCCTGACTGGAATTCGTGTTTAGACTGGAGAAGCATGGCGTTCTCTCTCTTAATGGCTTGGAGTTCCCCAAGGTAGTCAGGGGTAATGTAGTGGGTGCGTCGTTTCAATGAGGAGCACTCAGCTGAAACACCACAAGGCTCTGTCATACTTAAACGTGCTGGGGCTAAGCTCATGAGCCTCATGAAGAGTTTGTGATGCAGGAAGGGAAGCAAACTTGGCCTTCTCCTTGGGTGAGGAGTGCTGTCCCTCAACACTAGGAAAGGGTGAGGTCCTCTGGGTTACGTCCCTTCGAGGATAGCTTGTATATGCCACTTCATAATCTTGAAGTCGAGCAGGTCGACGTACTGGGCGCCTTCCATCTCCATACATTTCCTCTTCACACTCCATTATGCCAGGAATAATTACTGCCAATCCGGCTCGAAGGACCAAAATATTACGGAGGGCTGTTAAGGTGGTTCATTAATGATATGGCAGAAACGCTCCGGAGTGTCAGTTAGGACACTAAATGGAAGAGACGGATAGGAGTGAAGGATGGGAAGGATGATGGCTTTATAGCCTCTTAAAGGCACTCAGACTGGTGAGCAGGTAGGCAGATTTACAGGTATGCAGATAGTGTTTGGTCATGTACTATCTGGGCACGCGGTGATAATTAACAGTGTGCACATACGGAACCCGCACTAAGAACTGAGGAAAAATATGGCTGCTCCCTCTAACCTGTGACTGGCTAAACTGAACACATAACCAGCCGAGGAGCAGCCCTTAAAGGAACTCAGTCTAATTGTGAGTGGAGTCCTCCCGCAGGCAGCCTTTTACACACTTGCCATTTTGCTAATAACTTGTCATCATCACTAGAGAGGAGCACCAGCACCTTTTGTCCCATCTTGAAAGATCTTGATGAGCTGTCTGATCATACCAAGTCTTCTGTTGCTGCTGGGCCTCTTCCAGATGCAACTGAGCAAGCTCACGTATTCTCTCCAGTTAATCCCTCATCTGCACTACATAGGAGATGTTCACAGGTCCATCGCTGTCCTTACCTTCCTCCCAGATGTCCTTCATCAGCGAGAGAGGCTCTCTTACTTTATGCCCATACAGCATCTCAAAGGGGGAGAAACCCGTAGAGGCCTGAGGTACTTCCCTATAGGCAAAAAGGAGATAAACCAGCTATTGATTCCAGTCCGTATCACTACTGTTCACAAACTTCTGCAGCATCTGCTTCAGAGTCTTGTTGAAGCACCCAGTCAGGCCAACAGTTTGGGGATGTTATGGCATGGCCCTTAAACCTCTAATGCCAAGTAATTGATAAGTCTGCTTCAACAGGGTAGACATAATTAGTACCCTGATCAATTAAAATCTCCTGAGAGAAGCCCATCCTAGAAAAGAAGTGAACTAAACAGAAAGCCACTGATTTTGCTTTTATGGACCTCAATGGAAAAACCTCTGGCTATCTGGTTGCATAATCTGTTATATCCAGCATATAACAGTTTCCTGCCTTACTCCTTTGAACTGGATCAACAATGTCCATCCACAGGCGTTCAAAGGCAGTACCAATGATAGGTAATGGCTGGAGTGGAGCTCTGGAGGGAATGCTAAAAGATGTCCTTTAGGACTGGGGGCAACTTCTGCAAAACTCAGCAACATCTCTACGCAAGTCAGGCCGATGAAAATGACATTGAATACGTGCTGTGGTCTTATGCTTACCTAGGTGGACAGCCCAGGGAACAGAATGCCCCAACACAAGTATCGCATCTCTAACTGCTTGGGGAACCACCAGCTACTGCACTGACCTCCGCTGCCGATAGAGAATGCCGTATTGTAAAATAAAGCCTTCAATGCAATCCAGTCCAACTCCTGGCTCCTTTTCCTTCACTTCCTTAAACAGAGATATCAAAGATGGATCAGTTCTCTGCATTATTGGCCGGCACCTGAAACCCTGAAAACAGCTCTGGATCAGTGTTGGTTAGAGGTTTGACAACTGTGTGTTGGAATTCTTCCACTCTTCTCTGACGGGTTTTCCGTGACTTACCAGGCAAGATCTCCAACTTACCATTGTAGAGCGGTAGAGCACTGAGTCCCTCCAGGCACTCAAAGGACCTTTTAGCCTGTGCTCTGGTAACAGCAACATTACATTTTCAGCTTCCCTCTGGCTTCAACAAATCAAAAAGCACAGAAATGTCTCGACCTAACACAGCTGGATAAGGTAGGTTATCAACAAGCCCAATGTTCACCAGGTAAATCACACCCTCTACTTTTATGTACACATCCGCTGTTGGATATCTTTTCTCATCCCCGTGCACACAACAGATAGGAATGGTGTCTCCGGTGTTGACAACATTAGGCGGAACAAACTTCCTGTTGATGAGGGTCCGATCACTTCCTGTATCAATCACGACCTTTAAAGCTGTCCCATTAATTTCAGTATGTACCGTTTTAACAGACATGCTCCTCTGTGATTCAGCATGACAGTGCAGCATCAAACTCATTTGTGTTGCTTAGCTGAATTTTTCCACAAAGGTAGCAAAATGTGACCTGAAGGCCTTAATGGCTTAATATCTGCTTGATTCTCCTACATAGGTGGCTTACCCCCCCAGCCACTGGCTCCTGACTCTGCTGTTGGTGTATGTGGCCATCTTTTACAGTCTTCCCCAATGTGTAGGTCCATGGCTGTCCCTTCCTCCCGGCAGCCACAAACACATCAGCCAACTGGGGCCATGCTCTCGGATCCAAATCTGGAGCTCAGGGGAGAACATTCTCATGAATTGCTCCAATATGATAATACCTTTCGGCTGTATCCACTTCCCATAAAGCTCCTTAAGTCTTGCATATAATTCCTTGGGGTGTTCATCAGTTTAAACCTCCAGGGAGCGGAACCTCTGCCTATAGGTCTCAGAATTAATTTCATAAATGGCACTTTTTACCTTGTCGTAGTCAAGGGCATCGTCAACATCCATATGCACATATGCGCCACTAGCTTTACCAGTCAGCAATGGCATTAAATGAAAAATCCAATCCACTTTTGGCCACCTGCATGCTTCTGCAGTGTGCTCAATGCAGTGAGGAAATGCTCAGTGTGCTCAATGCAGTGAGGAAATGCTCAGTGTGCTAAATGCAGTGAGGAAATGCTCAATATCATCAGTATCAGTTAATTTTTCCAACCTGGGCTTGCAATGTGAATGATATTGACTCATGGCTGGATGGAGGGGAAAAATGGAGGGGAATAGGGGGGCAAAAAAGACCAAAATCCAAAAGGAAAAAAACCCTGTGTTTGCCACTGAACGATCCCACCGCTCGTGAGGGACCAAACAGCAAAGTTTTAACTGAAACAAACTGACCTTCCTGTAAGGAGATATGAGGGAACATATATTGTGGTTTGGCCAAACCAATTAAACCAAAGGGGTCAACCAAATGAAGACTATACATAACTAAACAGAGCAAAACACAGCTAAAGCCCAACTCCCCCCTTTTGCCATGGCAGCATATGGTTCACACCCTCCGCCACACCTTTATACCGACTAAGAAAAGACCATCCTCCACAGCCAAAGTAACTGCAAAACCAAAATATTAATTTAGTACACTGCACACAACCCTACAATATCAAAATGTGTACACTACAAATTGTTACGGTAAATAAAGCAGTTTGATTAGAAAAAGCATACAAAGTAATCAACTAAGGATGTAAGAATGTTTAAGGTCTTACTGTGTGGCTGTAGCCATCACAGCCAGTCATATAACCAGTACATCGGCATCTGATATAACCAATATGAGGAGTTTCTCTGGCTCCATCCACAGGAGGAAGATTCCAAGATAATGACTAGGGAAGGTCAATTTTAATTATCAAACTCAGTTTTAATTACACGTGTGAGTGCTGTTACGCTCAGAGACCACTTTAAATGCCCGCAGGGGCATATGTCTAATCTACACTGATCAGGACCCAGATCAAAACAGACCATTCTCTGTGGTCTTGGAGTGGGATTCAGTCTTTCAGTCATGTGATTCTCTCAATGTTTCAGGAATATATATATATATATATATTGTGTGTGTGTACATATATAAATAAATAATAAAAGGTAAAGCTTTAATTTGTCAGGAGTAGATCTGACAGATGTCCTTTGTCCCAGCAATCTGGTGTTTTTTACAAGACAAACCGTGACATTTATTCATTTCCGTACACTGTGGTACAATTTCTGGGCATTTCAAGTTGCCACCCACCCCCCCCCCTCCCCCAAATAACACAACCAAAACTGGTTCTGACAGGGCTGTTTCACACTACGGACGCTGTAAAGGTTTCATTTGCGGAGGGGCGCCTTCAATAGCTCACTCAGGACCGGTGACATAAATGGTTTACGACTGCGTTTTCGTGTGCTTCACTCCTACCTGTGTTCACCCCAATCCGTATGACATAAACTCCTTTTACAGCGTCCGGATCTGTCAAACCGAAGTCACCTAAAAGGAACAAAAATATACCTCCGGCCATCCTGTCAGGAACTGCCATGAAGTAACTGCTGCATTAAATGGCAAGCTTTTCCAGACAGTGGGGGGGGTGTCTTTGTGGGAGAGGCCGTTGTGTTAATAAACACTGAGGAAACGGTTCTGCTGGACGTATGATGGACAGCCACGATTGAGACTGAAAATTGTGACCTTACTGGGACAAAGACCACACATCATGAAAGAACGGCCATCCCCAGAGCCTGTCTTTGAGATACACCTGCAAAAGAATGAGGGCCACATCAAAAGGCAAGGCTTTGACTCCCCAATTTGGCTGGTTCAGAACCTGTTTGTATAATAGGTACAGTTGTACTATTTTTTTGCCAGTTTATGATGGTGTTTGAAGCTGTTACCCTTTCAAGACCAGCTCTCTAAAAACTACACCAAAATATCCATAATAATACCCATTTTTTGAACTGTCAAGGCACTTACAGACATAATAAATACCACAAAAAAAATCGATGTGGGGAGTTCAGATTCAGTACCTTTCTGCCCACAGAGAGTTATGAGGGATTTATGAGCAGTGAGCTATTCCTGTTTATAGCAGGAATGCTGTCTGACACATGGGGGGTGAAACCACCATTAAACAAGGAAGAGATGTCCCGCGCTTGGCATGTAGCAGATTCAGTCCTGAGACACATCGTGAGGATTCAGTGGGAATCCATCATACAGCCCATCCCGGTGACTGAGAACAGAGCCAGGTGACTGTCTGCTGTGAGAAACAGAGCCAGCTAGACATATGAACCACAACCAGGAGATACAAGCTGATTTATCTTTATAACCTGTCCAATGGTGCTATTAATAATGATTAATAATGGCATTTGTATATATACAGAGCACCAGCATTTGCAAGAACAGAGGGATAAATGGCTTTTCAAACCCTTTCAAGTTAATGAAAGAACAGAGCGATGTTTATTTTTTTGTGGGTGGGGGATTTCAGAGGCATTGATGGATATATATTTTATGTTAGAATACTCTGAATACATATAACATATACTATTATAAATTCTTTATTCATCCACCCATTTGCAGTAATAAGAAACAAATCAAGCAGATTTTCAACATTTTAGATGTAATACAATGAGCATTTTAAGGCTTCAGTGTCTGGTGTGGAGATTACTGTGGGGGCTTTTTCCTAGAATTTGTGATGATCTAAACTGTGATCTTTGTACAGCTCCAGGGTTTCAATGGAAAATTACAGGCTTATTATCAGTGAGACATCACTCAGGGAGAAGATTAACACTCTGCAGTTGTGGATTAGTAGTAGAAAATGAAATATTTAATTTCAATTAGGTTGAATAACTTGATTTTAAAAAAGACAGTGAGAGGAAAAAATGCAAAAAAAAAAGATTATTTTCCTTGGATGTCCTTTTGAAAATATGCTGATACATGTCATTTGAGACCAAAGTTTGGGCTTACGCCTTTCAAAACTGTTCATGAAAACAAATCAGGATTCACAGCTGATTAATGGATGATTCTGTGGTACTGAGCAAGATTCTGGATGGAACCATTTTACTAAAAAACCTCACTCTGAGGGTAGGGTTATAAATACTCTGTGATACATGGTCAGATACACATCACTTTTATTAAAAGTATTAACTAGGCAATTAAAACTGAAACCGCAAGTATCTTGAAATCAAATGAAGTCATGCAGAGGCACAGAGCAGTAGAGATGTGTGAATATTTGCAATGCAGCATAATGCATTCTGGAATGGCTTATTCATGTTCCCAAGTAAAGAGACTCAAAAGAACAGACTGAAGTGCTCTTTCCAAAAATATTCTTACATGTCCGGTCAAGCAGCCGGATGGTTTTAGTTAGCTGGGCTCCTACCTGTCTGGCTGTCAACAAACTGATTATATTTTGCATGGAAACTGGTTTAGATACTTTGGTATCTAAGATGATGAGGAGAATGTGTCTGAATTAGTGAACATTGATTGGCAAGTACGCTGCTCCACTTTTGATATGTGTGAACTGTTTCTTAGCAGCTTGTGTGTATATGTGTGTAGAGGCGTGAAGCTGCTTCCCACTGATAAAGCCCAACCTTCTGTTCCCAGACAGCACATTTCATTCCGCATCTGCATTTGCAAACAAGAAAAAATAAAAAAATGAAATGTCTCCAGTATTTTACTTGCCCCTTTCACCTCATATGTTAAATCTGAACTTTATTACACTTAAATATAACCACCAATGCCAAAAATCATCTCATAATTTTCCAATAACGGTTCACCTTTAGCAGAAGAAATCTCTGCAGTCTGGCCCCACTGAAGATTAATGAGTAAGATCTCTACCCTATGAAATGTTAATGAGTAAAAATTCTCCAGAGTCTGTGAGTGGCCATGATTTCCACCCTAAAAATACGTGTGTTCACAGGAAGAGTAATGTCTTCTGACAGTGTATGCCTCACCAAAAATCGGTCCTATCTGTGTCATAATGGTATTACTCAAAACAATTATTTATGATTGGGAGACCAAGTACAGACAGGTACTCTGCCTTCTACTCATAATATTTAATAACTTCACCATAAGTCATGCTTACTAATTTCATCTGACAGAGATGTTACAAAGAAACATATGTTGATAATTCTGTTATTTTTAGCCCTCTTGTACCATTGAAACAGGTCTAAATCACCCTAGCGGTGCTCTTGATAGAGTCAGTTTTTTGACATTACTTGGATCATAAACATTAAGGGAATGTGTGAGCCATCTTTAGTGTATTTGTAAACACACTCATGTTGATAAATAAACTGTACCCTTATCTGGGTATATTGATATTTATGAGCAGTTTAATGATAACAACATCCCTCACTTTTATCTGGATATTACTATCCATATATATATATCCATTTATACGCAATTCAGAAGCCTAAAGTACATCTGATTTCATTATGCAGTGTGATATCTCCTGCTGAGCTCTCTCTTTCCACTGCCATCAGACTGGTTTCTCCTGCTGAGCTCTCTCTTCCCACTGCCTTCAGACTGGTTTCTCCTGCTAAGCTCTCTCGTCCCACTGCCTTCAGACTGGATTAACCTACTGAGCTCTCTCTTCGCACTGCCCTCAGACTGGTTTCTCCTGCTGAGCTCTCTCTTCCCACTGCCTTCAGACTGGATTAACCTACTGAGCTCTCTCTTCCCACTGCCATCAGACTGGTTTCTCCTGCTGAGCTCTCTCTTCCCACTGCCCTTAGACTGGTTTCTCCTGCTGAGCTCTCTCTTCCCACTGCAGTCAGACTGGTTTCTCCTGCTGAGCTCTCTCTTCCCACTGCAGTCAGACTGGTTTCTCCTACTGAGCTCTCTCTTCCCATTGCCATCAGACTGGTTTCTCCTACTGAGCTCTCTCTTTACCCAGAACTTAGGGACTGATGTTTCCCATCTATGTCTCTTTACCCACTACTTGATAACTGACCTCTCCTCTCTTTTGATGAAGGTATTGACCTCTTCCATGCCAATTCCACATATTTATTGTACAAGGGGGTGATTTTTCCTCTGGTTTGGTCAAAGACAAAAACACAAGTTTGGGCAAACATATGCAGAATGTCATTCTGTGGTGTGAGGAGAATCACTGCATATCAAAAAAATAAAAATCTATGACAAGACGTAAGCACAATTCCTTATAGCCCTTGGGTATGACAATTACAGTTACAGTATAGCTTACTGTCCCAGCAATAATGCTTGATGTCCCCATAACCTGACAGAAGACAGAGAGGTCAATACTGACATCTGCTGGTCATAAGAAGAATGCTATAACGTGAGTTTATTTCTCTATTCAAAGGCAGTATCTGCAGAAGGATCAACTCACAGGAACACAATGCCAAACATAAAATGACCATTAAACCAATTAACAGGTCCGTCTTGAAAAGGACAATTTGTTATGTTTATTTTATTATTAAAACTTTTATTGTATGAATTGAAGATGGATGGATGGATGGATGGACGGATGGGTATTCTCAAGCATGCAAGCAGACCTAATTCTAGCAAGCCCTTTCATAAAGTACGGGTTGTGGTAAGTAATATAACAATCCCTGAATCATATGTTAAACATGTATCTTAACTACAAAGACAACAAATTTGCAAAGGCACGTAAACCACATTATAATCCCATTTTAAAAGGAAATGCACAGTATGTACAGTCATGGCTGAAATTATTGGCACCCTTGGAGTTTTTCCAGAAAGTGCACCATTTCTCCCAGAAAATTGTTACAATTACAAATGTTTTGGTATACACATGTTTATTTCCTTTATGTGCATTAGATCAACACAAAAAACTGAGAAAAGCCAAATTTGACATAATTTCACACAAAACTCAAAAACTGGACTGGACAAAATTATTGGCACCCTCAACTTAATATTTAATTGCACGCCCTTTAGAAAAAATAAATTAAATCAATCACTTTCTATAACTATCAACAAGCTTGTTACACCTCTGAACTAGAATTTTCAGCCACTCTTCTTCTGCAAACTGCTCAAGGTCTCTCAGATTCAAAGGGAGCCTTCTCCCAACAGCAATTCTGAGATCTCTCCATAAGTGTT
>JAODKE010000138.1:28261351-28295888 GCA_026779605.1 Mormyrus hasselquistii
CCCAAAACATCTTAGAACCTCCACCATGTTTGACTGTAGGTACTGTGTTCTCTTCTTTGTAGGCCTCATTCCGTTTTTTGTAAACAGTACAATGACCAAGTACCTCGGTCTCATCTGTCTACAAGACATTCTCCCAGAAGGATTTTGGCTTCCCCAAGTACATTTTGGCAAACTCCAGTCTGGCTTTTTTATGTTTCTGTTTCTGCAGTGGGGTTCTCCTGGGTCTCCTGCCATAGCGTTTCATTTAGTTCAGATGTCGACAGATAGTTCAAGCTGATACTGTTGCACCCTGAGTCTGCAGAACAGCTTGAATTTGTTTAGAAGTTGATTGGGGCTGTTTATCCACTGGACTATCCTTCGTTGCAATCTTTTATCAATTTTTCTCTTCCATCCACGTCCAGGGGGATTAGCTACAATTCCATGTATTGTGAACTTCTTGATTCATGATTGAACACGAAGATCTCTGGAGATGGACTTGTAGCCTTGAGATTGTGGATATTTTTCCAGAATTTTTGTTCTCAAGTCTTCAGACAATTCTCTGCTGTTCTTTCTGTTCTCCATGCTTAGTGTGGCACACACAGACTCACAACAGAAAGGGTGAGTCAACTTTTTGTCATTTTAACTGGCTCCAGGTGTGACTGCTTTATTGCCTGCACCTGTTTCTTGCCACAGGTGAGTTCAAACGAACATCATATGCTTGAAATTAAACGATTTACCCACAATTTTGAAAAGGTGCCAATAATTTTGTCCGGCCCATTTTTGGAGTTCTGTGTGAAATTATGTCAAATGTAGCTTTTTTTCTCTGTTTTTTTGTGTTGATCCAATGCACATAATGGAAATAAACATGTGTATACCAAAACGTTTCTAATTGTAATAATTTTCTGGGAGAAATGGTGCATTTTCTGGAAAAATTCTAGGGGTGCTGATCATTTCTGCCATGACTGTATACGTATTATGTAACGTAACAAAAAAACTGCACGTTAGTCTACATATCCCTTACTAAAGTCATCATACAGTACACAGAACGACAACCGATTTTCTTAATAATTCAAATTTATGCTTTTACATTAAATCAATTCATAGAACTGTAGTCTATAAGTTTTGTGCGAGGGTAGAACAGATGCAAGTTTTTCCGTAATATCATTGTTTTATCCTCTGTGACGCCTCATTATCCAAGTACTCCAATCACTAATTATTCTGATATGCAAATTTGTGGATCAACCAACATAACTCTCAAATGCACCACTCTTATCTACGTCATTATTATATGCTTCTCCCTATATCTGTCAACTGATTGTGGGTATATGTATATATAACAGGAATTTGTTGCTAATTTTCCTAATCCAATGTTGTAGATGGAATTTTTACTTGGACCCAAATAATACGTAAACATGTCTATATGATAGTCGAGAATGGAGGTACCAAACGACATCAAGGAAAAAGCTTCATGGTAAATTCAAGCAGCTTCCTCAACGAATGTAGGCCTGTTTAGGCCTATTTAATTATCACCAGCTGAATGATGGCTTCAATGTCTTGGGATCATCTGGATAAGCAGTTGTTTTTATCGAATAAAAACCAACATATGCCTCAATCATTCAAAAGATATTTATCAAGGTATGTGAAAAGCTCGTGTACGGGCATCATCGTGTACAGGCGTCATGCAAGCACACCGAAATGGCAAAGGATGACAAGCAGTTGATCAAAGAGAGCAGAGGGATGCAGACAGCCGTGTGAGGTTGAACACGTGACCTTACTGTGTCAATCAGCACAGGATCACCTTGATTGGATCACACTGAATAGCAAAGTGAGATCAGTAACGTACTGATTCGCACAGCAAAAACAGCAGCATGGAGAATAACACAACATCAATAAAATATTGCATAATAAAATCAGTAATATCCTAAATAATCAAAATCAGTAAGCCTAACATCACCTGTAATGATATAATGAAACATCATTATAAAAATCATTACAGCACTGACTCGCACAGTAAAATCAACAACGTAGCCCACCAAAGCGCAAAATCAGTATCGTACTCAGTGATGCACTTTACCAAATTGCCCATCATAGGATATGACCTTAAGATCTGAATATTCAGTTCTGTCAACTGCCACATGACCAGGGTGATGGTTCGGTGTGGACAGGAGAAAGTGTCATAGGCAAGAGAGGTGACATTCACAGTGCGATTTAAAGCACATTCACAATTCGCATTATGCCACAGCTGCAAGAATCGATGTACTCAATAACGGATGGCACACACCATAATCAGTCATACTGAATAACACAGTAAAGTAAGTAAAGTGCTGAATCATACAGTGAGATCAAACCACCAACTGTCATCAACGTATCACAGCCTCTTTGCTGTAGCGTTGTGAATTTAACCCCCTCTGGGGGGTATTCCATGAAAGTAGCTAAAAAAAAAAAAGCCAGACTTTCCCGAAAAAGTCAGACTCAGACTATAGCGCCATCTCTAAACTTGACCTCATACCGTTCCAATAAAGCAATACAGCTTTAACTCAGACTTGCATAGTCTCACTTAGTGCGCACACCTGAGTTATTTAAGAGGCCCAAATCAATGGATGATGGATAGATAGCTCAAATGAGTGTGGAAGTGTGTAGAACGAGAGCGGTGTTTTTTTCTGCTGCAAAACAAATGCTGCTGATGGAGCTGTATGAAGAATACAAAAATATAATCGTTAAAAAAAGCAATACTGTGGCCATAAGTAAAGCTGGGGAGGTGGCTTGGCAATGGATTGCAGACAGACTAAATACATAAGTTATGTAAATGTTACAAGTGCCTGATACAGTGACATGGTGGCGCAATGGTTTATGCTGTCACCTTACACCACGAAAGTTCCTGGTTTGATCTCCATAACCATGGGGAACCCATGTTCACGTGTCATTCTTATGTTATTCTGTATTATTTGATGTCCATAAAATACTTTCAAGCTCATGCTTGTGAAATGCACAAATAACGGTATTTTGTCTTTGCCTTTTATTAATAAACTTTCAAAGTAGACTGTGACCAAATAAAATATAAAAATATCTTCCTGTTCATATTATTTTAATGGATTTTTTTTCAATCTCAACCATTTGCAGCCATTGCGTTTCAAGTTTGACCTTTAAAATATTGGTACGCTTTTAAATTAATTATTTTTTAATTAATTGGAATGCTGAGACATTTCTATAGGCTTTATTACATTTATTATATGATATGAGTAGTGAGAACGCGGAATTTATTCCGGCGGAACAATCTTTGGGGAATCTGTTCCCACACGTCGGATGTTCTTTGAAACAACGCTTGAAACAAAGCGAGACAGTTAATCTGATCCGGAGCAGACTGGTTCACTCGCCTAAGTAGTACCCATGGTAACTCAGCGAGAACTCATTTAAGACACTTCGATGAAACTGAACTCCCACTTAAATGCCAGACTTGTCGAAATATATCAGATTTTCCCTTAATCCTGCTTCGTGGAACCCCCAAAATACGTGTCCTATACCTGGGGTTTCGCATTATTACCGGAAGGTGTCGCTGTTGCTGGCTCCCACCACGTGGGTTTCGCCTCGATTTACCATAGGTAGGGAGGTGATTGAAATGAGGATCCGGGCTTGAAAAACTTATGAGCGCGTCGGAGCTATGGCGGACCTGACGGGTGGAGAGGATCGTAGTGTCGATCACGGCTTGGGTAACGTTCCGTGGGCTGTTGCCGGTAGTAGGGGGCTTTCGCCTGACCCAGTGATTAATGCTGCCGGGTCAATTTCGCAATTCAATACGCAAAAGTTTTGCTTTCGTTTTGTACTGTTTATTACAGCAGACCGTTATGTTCAACAAAACATTGGTTACGTGCAGTTTTAGGTCAGCTGCGGTTGGATAGTAAAATATTACAAGAATTCCAAGTACAACTAATCAAGCTGTACTGATATTTTTGAAGCAACATATGACACGCAATTGTGGTACTGGGGATTTCACTTCAAACAAACCTCCAGCAGTCATGCAATATGTGCCCTTTCAGACGATGAAGAAGAGCTGGCAGATGATGAAGGCAGAGATGCAGAGACGCCGAACATCAGGTTTGACCCCAGTCTGCCCATGTCCCACGCGGTAAGGGTACTTTTCATTCCCAGTTACAATCGTCGTTCTTTTGGCATGGAAATGAGCAGCTGCATTAGTAACGCAACCTGTGCTATCAAAGAACAAAGATCCCATTTGCTGCTCTTCTTTTTCTGAAGTATGGTTGATTTGTACTTCATTTATCCCAAGCAGAAAATTCTGGCACCACAAATTCATACATAAACTGTATGAGAAGGATGGTACATATATAGTACAAAAACGGATATTAATACACAGTGGTAGATAGTTCAGGTGCAGAAAGTAAAAATCTAGGCCAAGATTTTGTTTCAACCAACCAGTTGAGGACTCTGACTCTTTATGCTCAACTAGTTGGTTGAAACAAAACCTTGGCCTGGATTTTTACTTTCTGAACCTGAACTAGCCACCTCCTGGATACATAAATTTATTAAAACGCAGTCCCGAAACCTTGAAAACCATAACTTGAGGTTATTCTCTACCTGGGTGGTTTGGCGAATCAGAGAACACGATGGTGACAGTCCTGCCCTCTGTCTAAATGGGATGGGGCTGTGTGAGGCATGCAGGGCAGTGCATATTCTCCCCCTAGAAGTGCCTGATGGACAAACTGCAGAGGCTACAGGCAGCCTTTAATGTATGATGTTAAAAACACCAGCCTGTGATCCTTAGGGGCACCAAGTCGCCCCTCCTGAGGTGTTGGTGCTATGCGTGGTGTGGGGAGTGGAGCAGGCAGCAGAAGGCCGACTGGGCTGGGAGGGGCCAAAGCCCTCCCGGTAACTACCCCTGAGCTGGGGCTGCTGTGGAAGGGTTACACTCTGGCCGTCGCTCCCTCCAGCACCTGATTGCTCTCCTGCTTGTAGCCTGTGATTTTCTTCACTTCCTTCATGAGTTCCTTCCTCTCCTGCAGCTTGTGCTCTAGTTTATCCCTCCGATGGCATTTTTCCGCGCGCTAAACTGCTTTTTCAGCTCTGCCTGCCTGCCTGTATACCTGTAATCTCCTCCTCATGTCCAGACCCGAATGTCCTTTTTCTTTTTATCCAGAAGGTCCCTCAGGTCTTCCAGGAGCTCTGTTTTGTTACTGCCGAAGCAGTTTTGTGGGAATTGTAATGTCCACGCAGAAATCGATATAATGAAAGACAGTGGCTACATCCCTCTGTGGGCTTAGGTCTCACACAACCTATGAGATATCTATATTTCATTAATGCTATCAAAATTAATCAGTAGTATTACTAAAACATAGCATAAGTTGGGATAAATTTCCCATTTTATTATATTGGGTGTCCAATGCTAATTTTTGCCTTTGCATAAACCATCTTCCTGGATGACCAGGGTGGATGTGTATCTTAGACAACAAGGATTTGCTTGGTTTCTCCCTGCAGTACCTGGGTATGGACATGGAAGAGTTCCACGGGCGCACGGTGCACGACGAGGGTAGTTGCCTGACCATTCCGGTGCTGCCGCGGGCCGTGTTGATGCTGATCCCAGGTCAGACCCTGCCCCTGCAGCTCTTCCGGCCACTGGAGATCAGCATGATGCGTGCCCTGATCCAGAGTGACCGCACCTTTGCAGTGCGGGCGTACAGGTGGGCAACCTATCGCCCCCTACTGTCAAGGGCATGTACTTACACTTGGATTACATGCTGCTACAGGCAGAAATGCAGGTCACTGGATATCCACACATTTTGCTGCATGAGCTTCTCCTTTAACTCTGTTGGCTTAGTGAGGCAGAGGAGCACTGGGCCGATTTTGGCACGACGGCGGAAATCTACGCCTACCGAGACGAGCGGAAATTTGGCATGGAGACCGTCAAGGTGAAGGCTGTAGGCCGGCAGAGGTTCAAGGTCATTGAAGTTGAGACCCAAGCAGACGGGTGAGTGGAGTTTAGCGGCCTGTGGGGAGGAGTTGAGCGTTTCACACTAAACATCACCCCAAAAAAGAACGACGTACCAGCTCATGTCAGTCTTATCTATGCCTCCTGCCAAAAGATGATTTGTATTCAGCTAAAAATCCCCAATTCATAGACTAATGCTGCAATATGCCGCATGATGGCTCTGCTCTCTTGTCTTTGGACGTTTCCGAATGGAAATATCATGCTCCTGAGCTCAGAAGCTTTCATAACGAGCTTCCAGTATGAATTGCTGCCCATCTGCATAGTCTAC
Source organism: Mormyrus hasselquistii (assembly GCA_026779605.1). NCBI lineage: Eukaryota > Metazoa > Chordata > Actinopteri > Osteoglossiformes > Mormyridae > Mormyrus > Mormyrus hasselquistii. The sequence continues at coordinate 28,267,597 of JAODKE010000138.1, forward strand.
AAAAATTATTTGAGGTAAATATAACCGTGCTTGTCTGTGAGCTGGTGAGCGTGATGTTCTGCAGCTTTACAGTAAAAAGTTCAAATGTGCGTAGAAAATAAGGAATGTTTATTTTAATGTAAAACTCTTTCACAGGGAGAGGATTTTGTTTCTCTGTGGAATTATAAGGTTGGGTTTGTCTCCAGTTTTGTCACAGTGGCAGGTGGTGCGATATAAAGAAAATGTAAAAAGAGTTCAGACCAGCTTGACTTCACCTGCCAGTGAAACAGGCCCTTCCAAGGCTTCAGTGTCACTGCAAGCAGTGCAGTGATGCTTCCACAAGCAAAGCATCTGCTTTTACGAATCTAAAACGAACCTCTGTGCTATACAATGTTCTCTGAAGGCTGTCGAGCCACTGTCACAGTAAAGAGATCCCATTTCAGCCTGTTTTCATTAGACCATATCCCTGACAGTGATTATCATTAATATTTGGCTCTGTCTGTTTTTTATGTATATTAAATGCTTGAAGTCATGATTGGTGGCAGGTAGAAACGATTGATGCGTTTTCCACTGGGGGGACCTTGCTACCAGAAAACTGCTCTCTCATTTCGGTATTATTTATTCAGGGATGTCTTGCCCCTACAGTCAGTATAACTGCTGCTGCTTCTCGTCTTTTTCAATTTGATCTTCACTCATGAAATCCTGCCTGTGCTTCCTGACGTATGCAATCGCTGGTTTATTCCTGAAGGTCTATATCAGAGCGTTGGAGTGGAGCTGTGAGAATTTCTGCTCCTCACTCACAAGGCTGTTGGCTCCTTCCGCTCCTCCGCTCTAATTCGCACTAAGCCGCTCCGCTCAACGCCGTTCCTCACTCCACTAAAATTTCCTCCTGCTCCAGTCAAATCGCTCCACGCTCGCTCCAGTTTAACAGAGGGACAGATAATCTGCATACCTAACAAATGTCACCTTAAACCGAAGTCTTATATCATCATATGAGCAACTGCCGCTCAAAACAGAAAATATAATTATTTTTAAACAACACATAGGCAACAATGGACAGGTTTGGCATTCCACACAAAAATAGGCTAAAAAATTAAGGAATCGGTGAACTTAATAGCCTAAAGAATATACAGGTTAAGCATCCACCTTTTAAATTCCTCAGTTTTTTTCTGTTGATGCTACTGCTGCATCTCTCTATATAAAATTTCACTGACAGCGTTGCATGAAATTTAAAAATTCTAGTAGACCTACTTTGAAAGACAAGATGAATTTATTTGATTACCAATATTCACTATATAGGCTTTTATTTACTTTATAGACTACAACCATATGAAACTTGCTCACATTTTGCACTGGCTTCCACCTGTTCGAAGAGCACAGTCATGTTTCTGAGAAGTGATTCCAAAATGAATCTTTACTCACTGTGCATGAAGGGGGGAAAATGGGTGCTGGTACTCCCCTTGTTATTCAGTACCCGTGGATACTGAGAGGTGCCAGTACTCTGAAGAGAAAAACAGAGGTTCTGGTACTGTGTACTGGTGACTACTGGCCTACTTCAAGTACTGACTTGATCATTAAGTCAAGAAAACAATTCTATATTAGCACTGATTTTTCTTCATCTTGTGCGACCTTTAAAATTTTTATTGTTAAAAAAAATCATTTTAATTGTGTGTTGTGCACGATTGTGGTCCTGATGTCTTCCCCGAAGTGGGATACCTTATCAGCCCAGGTCACAGTGTTAAATTTGTGGACTCCACAGTGGTTGAGTGTGTCAGACAGCTGTTTATATAGCCATGTATTTAACTGCTCCTCAGACCGAATTACTGTATTTCATAAGATTCTTACCACCAGCTGCAATGGTTGAGTCTACTGTCCATACAAGGCAGTCCCCCACGAGGATGGGTGTCCATACAAGGCAGTCCCCCACGAGGATGGGTGTCCATACAAGGCAGTCCCCCACGAGGATGGGTTCCTTCTATGACTGTCATGCTGACATCCTCAAACCCAACTTATTTACATGAATATGGGCAAAAAAGGCAGACGTCCATGCGGATAGGGTTTGGTTTTGTACTAAACACTTTGCATTAGAAACTGGGAAACGTGCTATGGTTTTACTGAAACGCAGTTCTTGCATTTGGATTACAGAGGAAGTTTTTCTGTTCTTGTTAGGGTCTGTCCCTGTCATGTCCTCATTTGGCCTGCAGATGTCACTGGCCACACCACTTTTTTCCCTTGGTTCCTTAATTTTAGGTAACTGGTGAATTATTTACACTTGTCTCGTCTGCTGTTCATTGTCTGTGCTTTTACTATGGCTTTGATAAAGGCTGTTTTCTTCTTGGCCCAGAGATGCCATGTGGGGATTGATTATTTGAGAAACCGCACAGGTAGTTCCAGCAGCCTAATAACTCCTATATTAATGCATTTTATTGTTTTATTAAACATATTCATAAAACAAGTGTGACTTTACTCATAAATAAGCAGTCATTCTTAGCATAATTTGTCTTGGTTTTCAAAACGCAAGTGTCTGTCTGACGGTTTCTATGGTAGCCTGATCAGACCTTCCATCCTGATAGGGACTATATTTTTAAGAGTACATTGGAACATCATTTCCATTGAATAATTAAGCAAGATTAGTATATTGTATTTTTTTTTTTGTTCGGTCAGGTTTATCCCGTTTCGCTTTGAGCCATATTATACCAGGTTGTCATTGGTTATTTTCTTATAACCTCGTCGTGATTTATCCCTTGCGTATGTACCTACTCTTGGCCAGTTTCTCTGTTTCGATCATTGTAAATGTGCATTAGTTCTTGCTCCCTCCTGTTCCTGTTCCTCCCAGTGTTCCTGTTCAGGTTAGTCCTTGTTCCTTTTTGTTTCTCCTCCCTGCCTGTTTTTCTGACCCCTCATGGACCTTTTTGTTTCTGCTTAAGTGTTTTATTTTTGGAGATAAAGTCTCCTTCGGTGTCAGAAAGCTGCTTCATGGATCGTCCCTCCTTCCTGTCCTGAGTTATTCCATTGAGCAAGAAAAGTTCATAGATGTGAAGATGTTAATAGTTTCGAGCTGCATGTTTTGTCACTTTGGATGGGATTGCCGTGACCGCCGATCCCTCTCTGTGCATGCCGTTCTCCTGTGAATGCTGAGATGCTTCTCTCCTCATTATATGCTGAATACCCGCATTTTCCATGCCAAATGTGGGAATATGTTGTCCCTGGTGCCTTTATGAACAGCGACGGGTTGAATAAAGGGAGCGAATGATGACCGTGTGGCCCATTAGTGGATCAGCAGTCTTTCATTGTCCTCTGCTCGACAGAATATTTTGGTTTCATGGTTACGACTGAAGACCTTAAGGTTGGCCACCGTCTAAGCCATGAATTTATATCATCAGATGTTTTTCTCACTTTACGTTTAGAGAGGCTTGGGTTACCATTGAAGGTGGGTGCGGTGCTGTAGGTTTCTGGGTTAATATTCTGGAGGTTTTGCATGGAAAAGTGCTCATACAGTGTCTGATCGTGGTGTTTGTAGTTTTATTTGATGCCCCGCAGTTCAAAGATGTTTTCAGTTCAGCCGCTGCCTTGTTTGCTGTTTTGTTACAGCATCCAGCAGGCTACGGTCCAGATCCTCCCTGAGTATTTCCTTCCGGACCCCCTGAGAGTGCCGCATTTGGCACCCTGTGTCCAGCTCTGCATGCCCACCTCCTCCAGGCTCCCAGTCACACACGGTCGGCGATCGTGGGACCGGAAGGTACGGTGACCTTGCAACATGATGTAAGAGCCTGATCTGCAGTTCCAGGAAGCCACTGATAAGTTTAAGTATTAAACAGACAACCTTCTATGATTTGACCCTGTAGCATGATATTTCTCGACCCAATCCTTAGGGGCCTCCAGGTGTGACCACATGTATAGGTACAGTATGTAGGATATTGATTTACCAGTGTCATCAAATGGTTTTATATCATTAAAAACTGCATATTTTTGTACATGTTGAGTTTGGTGCTTCAGGGTGAAACGTTCAAATTTTGCATTGTGCTTCGCCTAAATCTCCTGCAAGTTTCTGTAAGTACTGGATGTGTGTTCCAGAGGAAGTTCTTCTCTGCCGGTGTGATGCCCTTCCCTGCCTGGGTGTACACGCTCTACGACACTGTGAGTACAGTACATGTTCACTCAGCCATGTCTCAAAGCCGTGATGCAGAGTAAGCAGGAAACTGGTCTCTGTCTGCTCCAGTCAGATACCTCATCTCAATTCTTCCTCATACCCCTCTCATCTCTCGCCTGTTTGCTGAAGAGCTCTGCTCACCTGGGACCTGACTCATTAATGCAGAGCTGCTGTGAGTGATGGAGGGTTTGCTTTATCGATTGGTATCGCAGCTCCGAGCCGATCTGTCTGCTCGTGGACGAGGGGAGGGTAGAATGCCGATGGTCAGTCTTTGTGTCACACCAGCAGTGCAGAAAGAGCTGGACTTTTTGTCATGTTTTTGACTTCTACTTCACTCTGGTCACAGAGTAAATATTTGTGTAAGAGTAAACAAGTTAATATATGGCTTACTAGTGTAAAAGTGTGAAAGCATCTGTTAAGTAACTTAATAGCTGCAATCTTGTTTATTGATGATAATATTGTTGATAATATTTATTTATTGTTACATGTTTTAAATCAGTCTGTGTGTGTGAATTTTACAATACCAGCCAGAAGTCTGGACACACTGAAAATCATTTGTTTTTCAGTAAAAAAAAAAAAAAGTCCTGTGACAAATGACCTGGCCTCCACAATCCCTGACCTAAAGAGTCTAAAATTTGAGAATTTTGAGATGTTGAACTCCTCTTGGTTGTTGCACTGTGAGATATGCATTACTTAATTGTCTCAAGCCCTTTTACTATAAAGTGAATAGTGTAGATAAAATGGACAAGTGCATTAAAAGTAGGTATGTTAAGACTTTTGACTGGTACTGCATATACACACACATCAAGAACAAACAGCATGGAAATGAAATTCAAGGAAAAGTAACTTAGAATTACAAATGCAGCTCCAATGTGGAAGCGTACTTGGCTGAGTGGCAATTAGTAGTATATGGTGTGTCGTGCTGTTATGCAAAGCAGTTTGTTAGAGTTCTTTCATGGTGATATTCATGCATAATAAAGCTCTGTCTCATGCTCCAGGAGACAAAAAAAGTGCTTGATGAAAGTGGGCTTCAGAAATGCCCATCTGATGGCTGGCATCTCTTCCCAGTTTGAATCCCATTGAGACGCTATGGAGCACTAGCAAGAAATTCATGCCACTGGAACGGGGTGCTACACTATATGGACAAAGCATTGGGACACACCCCTTAATCACTGAATTCAGGCAGGCCACTTAATATAACAGCTGGGGCAGTGAGTGCGGAGGTGTGTAGTCACCCTCACTCTAACTACAGAGTTCCAGATCTCTGGCATTAACCCCAGCACAAAATTTATGTGCCAAGAACTTCATGGACTGGGCTTCCATGGCTGAGCAGCTGTCTGCAGGCCTCACATCACCAAGTGTGATGCCAAGTGTCAAATAGAGAGGTGTAAAGAATGCCGCCACTGGACTCTGGGGCAGTGGAAACGTGTTCTGTGCAGTGATGAATCACACTTCTCTGTCTGACTGTCTGATGGATGAGTCTGGGTTTGGCAAATGCCAGCAAAATGATACCTGCCTGACTGCACTGTGCCAAATGTAAAGTTTGGACGGGAGGTTATGGCATGGGGCTGTTTTTCAGGGATTCAATCAGTCAATCAATCCATTTTTATATAGCACTGTTTTAATCACAGGGTTTACAAACACAGAAAATATAGAATTTAGTTTTAAAATAACTGGTTGGAAAACATACCTGCCTGGATCTATTAATTGTAGTAAGAAGGAATTTCAGGTTATCCCTGTTTTCTACCATATGCAAATAGTAAGTATAGCTTTCTGGCGTTCTTCAGTTTACTGCTCAAGGTTTTCAAATTATTCCTGTAAATACCACAATGAACCATTAGCTTCCATTTTCTTTCTGTGCGTCTGCAGCCTCTCATTTTAAAATTGGACATGTCCCTCCTTGGGGCTTTTACTCTATCTGATGCAATCCAAGTTTTCAGAGGGACAATAATTGTACATTTTGTGATTCTGGAGTAAAATCTCTCTGCAATAAAGGGGTGGCTGGGCCCCTTAGTTCCAGTGAAAGGAACACTTAATGTTTCAACATGCCACGACATTTTGCACAATTCTATGCTTCCAAAGTTGTGGGAAGAGTTTGATGAAGGCCCCTTTCTGTTCCAGCATGACTCTGCCCCAGGACACAAAGCAAGGTCCATAAAGACATGGTTGGATGTGTTTGTTGTGGAAGAACTTGACTGGCTCTTGCAGAACCCTGATCTCAAACCCATGAAATACCTTTTCGGATGAACCAGAACACAGATTCAGTCCAACATCAGTGCTTGACATCACAGATGCTCTTTTGGATGAATGGGCAAAATAATTCCCACAGACACAGTGCGGCGTTTTGCGTAAAGCCTTCCCAGAAGAGTGGCAGCTGTTACAGCTTTAAAGGGGAGACCAACTCCATATTGATGCTTATAGTTTTAGAATGGAATGTCATAAAAGTTTCAACATCAGCATGAAGTATTTTCCCCAGAGAAATTGAGAATCTAAAGTCAATGGATCATCTTGGTCATCCTGATTAACTTTGTACATGAATAATACAAGTTTGGTGTAACTTTTACTCGTATCTACTCACTGCTTTGAAATACTAGGTAGATTAGTTTTGCCTGATAGCGTAACACAGTGTGTATGTTGTTTATAAATGAAGGCTGACATTTGGCATAGTTGCAGTCAAGGGTTTTGTCTCACCTTGGTGGCCTTCCTGTTCCACCCCTAGTGTTGGACGTTATTGTTTGGCGTGGAGTTGCTGTCCTGCAATGATTCACCTTCTCTTTTTTTCTTTTCTCCAGGAGGTTCTGATGGACAGACTGAGAAGGCGGCTGCATGAATGGGATGTGAACCTCAAGGATGATTCCCTCCTCATGAATGCTACAGGTGATATAGGAGACCCTTTTCCATTCGCACATCACCTGCACTAACTCCCTACCTGACACTCTATTGATCATGTGACATCATTGCCTCTTGACCCCTCTCTCTCACATGGTCATGTGATTCACTACTGTGGTACCAAGCTTTTGCCCCGATGTCTTAGATCTATCCTACAGAGTAGCTGCATCTCTGCCAGTTGACGACAGCCTTCGCATCCAGCTGCTAAAGATGGGCAGTGCTGTGCAGAGATTGCACTGCGCGTTGAACATTGTAGACCAGGTGAGGAAGTTGACTGCATTCCCTGTGATTTGTACCCTAACTTTGAGAAGGCTTTAGGACAAGAGCCATTTCTCTATATTTCAGCCTATATTGTCTGTTCCTGCCCCTTCCAGTGCTCTTCTCTCTGTTGTAAGCAGTGCCAGAACACAGAGATAACACACAAAAATGAGATTTTTAGGTGAGTGCTTCAACGTTACCCTGTACTGCTTGTGTTGGAAACAATGTTCCCTGAGTGAAGGGAGTCTGTAGTCCTGTTCACACCGGCAATTAACATGCGTCCTGGGTGATCTGATCTCAAGTGGACACCAAGTATGTCTATTCAAACCTGTTATTAATATGCGTCTCCGCATGTGTCTTGAGCGACCACTTGTAATCGGATCTTACTTTCCCGCGCTTATTTAAATAAGCATGTAAATCACCTCCATATGCAGAGGTGAAACGCATTGTTGATTTACCAGCAGGAGTCAACAGTGTGCTATTAAATTGCGTTGCTATGTGTGTACACTTTTTTTGACTTTCACAGGGTTGCCAGCTCTCATACATCTGGTGTGACGCTCACGCTTGCACTCTATCATGCTCAGGCAAGAAATCTTAGATAATCTATATTCCATTATAATTCTAAAATGAGCTGCGTCAAAAGTTTTGGGGTGGTTTACAAATCTCAAGGTAATAAAACCCTTGCATACATGTAGATGTGTGTGTAGAATTGAAAATCTCATGCCAGCCAGCTGACCAAAGTTGACAACCTTGCTTCAGCTAACAGTAAGGTTACGCTAAATATCAGAAACGCCATCATTTAATTCAGTCCTCTTTAACAGCACCACAGACTACATCCCCTAAAATGAACATATGATTGAATCTTCACCACTCTTAAACTGTTTCAACATATGCTAAACATAACAATCATTAAAGGGATTTATTGCAGTACTTAATCCCCCCCCCCACTGCATGTACCTAGTAAACTGCCTAGTAAAATGTACTTATGGAACGTACACACTTCTGCTCACACGAGGACGTCAGTTGAATAGTCCACCCACGGCACAATCACGTTCACACTGCTATAATAATGTAATATGCCGGATGTGATCTGAGTGATCCGTTTTGAGTGCATTCACACCTGTAATTAGCGCTGTCCCTTTGTAATCAGATCACCCACGATGCATGTTAATACCAGCTGTGAACAGGACCTTGGAGTTCCTGGGTCTTGGTTTTGGTTTATAACTGTTTCAGCCTGTATAATGACATTGCTCAGGACTGAAGCTGTGATTCAGCAAGAGCTTGCTTGAATGCACCGTTCTGTTTTGTGTCCCCCCTTGCACAGAGAATACGTTTGATATACTGCTGCTACCCACTTTAATCAAAGCCAACTTATAACTTTGCCAGCTGGAGGCAGAAGCATGTATTTTCATATATGCAACAGAAAAATGTTTACAAGATGGAAGTCATTCTGTGTCTTCAGCTTGTCTCTGTCTGGACCTATGGCCGCCTACGTCAACCCTTACGGCGGCGTGCACGAGATCCTGACCGTCTCCAAGGCCAGCAACCTTAATCTGAATGGGCAGCCGTCCACCTTTCACTGCTGGTTCCCTGGGTAATTTCTGCTGCGATGCTTGGCCCTTGTGCGAAGTGGAACTGTCTACTACACACCTACCTCTACGAACCGTCTGCCACACATTCCTAACACACTCACTGTTCATCACAAGTCCAGGATACTTGATCTTTCACTGTAATCTGAGGGTTTATCTCTAAGATACTGGTGCAATTTCTCAGGTGCTTACAATTAATGACAAGTACATAGTATCCCTGTCCAGAAAGTCTGGGTTGTACCCTGCATCGCATCCTATGCTCTGACTGTCACAGTATCACTGACTTTGAAGGGAAAAAATCCCCAAACTTTGACTATTGGTACCTTTTAACGTCTGTTAATTCAATCAGGTACCCATGTCTTTCAGAAGGTCACCTTTGTGACACTGTATATCAGCAGATTGTGTTTATCTATCAGTCTTTGACAGTGGGCCCTTTGCCTTCTCTGCAGCTACGACTGGACTATCGCGGAATGTCGGATCTGTGGCTCCCACGTAGGCTGGAAGTTCACGGCCACGGAGAGGGACCTGGCCCCCGAACACTTCTGGGGCCTGAGCCGTTCCGCTCTACTGCCCCGGATACCTGCAGAAGAAAGCAAGCAGGGTCAAGGCGAGGCCTCGTCCCAAGCAATGAGCCTGTGATCACGAAGGACATGAAAGCTCCCCAGTGGGCATCCTAAACAAGGAACATGGTACAGAATCACTACATGTTGTACCTGTATAACTATGCATGTGACAAAGGATCTTGAAAGAGCTGCCAGATGTGGGACCTTGCAACACATAGGTGTCGCCATAGGTGTCCTACAACATGCCTGTACAAGTGACTCATAATTGAGATGCTGTGAGTGAATCCACTTCGCAACTATCTGAGCCTGCTTACCCGCGGTGTTTTCTGGTCATTTTTCTGCACTTGATGCTAGGACTAGAGTTTGGGGTAGAAAAGCCCCTATGAGTCTCCTTTATGCCCATTTTAAAGGGGAATTAAGTCAACGTGAGATCTAAAGTTTGCTTTCACCCCAAAGATTTCCAATTTATATTAGAAGCCCATGAAGGGTAAAAAAAAAATGTCTTTCTTTAATGAACTTTAAGATTCTCACTAACAATCTTTTGATGCCTTGACTGACTTGGGTATAAATACAAGTCTTCACAATATTAAAGAACAGAATATGTTTACATATTAAAAGTATATTTTTAAGTGTTATAAGCATTAGACTTTTATTCATTTTAATGTATGATTCACTGAAAATCACAATAGGATAATGTACAATATCTAATGAAAGTGACTATTTTGGGAAGCTAATTCAAAAATGCATGAGCAGCCTAAATTACCTTTGTCTCACATCGACATACATATGTCAGACCAGTGATAATTTAGTTACAATAGTACGCTGCGATTAAAGCATTAAACAAAATTACTTTTAATTCAAAATGTACTTTTTTGTGCACCATGTTTGCCATTTTAAAATCTAACTCGTGACTGACTTAATGTGTTATTGTAATTTTTGCAGCATTGTTTCAGAAAATGCATTAAAATGTTAACTTAACTTCTGCCACTTTCAGGCCAGTGTTTTGTGCCACATCTGTCATGTGACATTCAGTCCAAGTTAGAATGGATTTAAAAATTGTACAGAGTAGGTTAAGTGGCTTTGTGTAGAAACTGGGAGTTTTTGAACATGGGAAATAGATCCTTGGCGTAAAATTGCTGTTTCAGCAGGGAGAAGGAAAAAATAAACGGATCACAGTGCATCTGCATTTTTGCTGTAGGTCGACGTGAAAGAAGTGGTCTGTTACTCGTAGAACTGAACCAAATAAAATAAGTATATTCAAAAGTGCAGGCAGCAGGGATGGCTGAAATGCTGAAATGAATCCGTACCAGCTGTGGTCACCTGATTTCTCTGCTGATTTCGGTTTAATGATGTTAACCCATCAAAGATGTAGGTCATGAGATTAAAATCCAAGAAACTCATTTTGAGCTGGGGGGGGGGGGTGTCATACTGACTTTTTGGGCCACGGGACCATTGGAGGGGACCAGCCTGGACCTCACCATTTACTTGAAGTGACCAAAGACCTGGACAGATGGTTAATGACTAGTGTTGATGACTTCTTGGTGGGACCTGTGTTGTGGGGATCATGGATAAATTTTATGCTGTTATCCTGTTTTTGAGTTTGCACTATCAGGCCTTGTCGATTCTGTTATACTGAGTATTTTGATTTCTTTTCACAACAAAGATTTGCTTCAATCTATTATGCAATAAAGTTCTGGTACATCATTGTCTATCACTAAAGTCTTTATTTTGATGTAGGTGCACTATATAAGCAAGTTAAAAAGTCATAAAACCAGTAGAAATGGGGGGGAAATACAATTTTAAAGTTATTATCCACTTTGAAAGCCATCCATGGTTCCAGGCCCAGGGTCGTGATAACTTTATATAGGACATTTAGTGCTAATGGAATATTCTGCTGTAGGACTTGTGTATCTGTGACCTTGATCAAAACTATTCCAGCTGTCCATATCCAGTGAAGACTCCAACACTACGATCCAGCTCAGAAAACTAGTGTTTGTGAGGTATTTAATGCGAAAGGTCAGGAGTTAAGCGTGAGTGTACCCTGCCATTGGTTGGCACCTCAACCTGGCTTGTTCCCTACTTTGTGCCTGTAGCCTTTGAGATAGGTTCCGGAAACCCTGAATAGGACAAGAGGGTATAGAGGATAGATGGATGGAAGCAGGGCAGGGGTTCTTGGAAGCACAGCAACCATATGAAACTGGTGCTGTAAGCTGCGTTTCTGAGTGGAACGTCATGTCACAAACAGGCCGCTCTGCTAGTTCCTGAGTTCCAGTTCAGTCACATGGACAGACCAGCCCCAGTCAGGCATCTCTGCTGGGAAGTTTTCTTGTGGTGATCTCTTAAGGAGGAGGCTTGGGGTGAAGCTCCTAGGCCGATCTGCTTCCACACGCTTGAGCGCAGCTGGGGACCATCATATTTAGTCCAAATCGTTCAGTATTACCAGTTAAGATGGGCCACACAGATCTGAGAAACTGCTCTCATATTTAGTGCTCATTATAAGCTCATGTCTACAAATGTGTGCAGTATCATGTGATTAAAAGGACAACATGGAGCTGGAGTGGAATTTGTGACCAGTGTGCAGGACAAAAACATCTGTAATATACCCTGATCTAAAATGTCTGAAATCTGACCAAATCTGAAACTATTTTTGGAGACATTTGTTTCTTATTTTGTGTTGTGTAGGATCAGGACTATGCTTTAGTAGGACACATAATAGTCTTCTTTTTTGAGATGACTCTCCCTTTTTCTGTTATAAAAAGCCAGGTTAAATCTGCTGTTCCCCGCATTGCTTGGTGGTTCACGTGATGCTTCAAAGCATTTCTACGCGGTGCTAAAACATGAGGTGTGACCTCACGTGTGCCGTGGCTGTCGTTAAGGAGAGCTCCATCCTGCATTAACACAACTTGTTAGCCGAGTCCCTCATTCAGTCATTAATGTTATTTCTGCTCCCCATGCATTCTGTCTCGAGTGCTGATGCTTTTTTCTGCCTGAGAACCATCACCAAGGGTCTAAAAGGTTTTTCTGCGAATTCTATCAATTAGGCAGGATGGCTCATTTCAGCTGTATTTTCAGATTTTATGTCTTAAAAGAGAAAAGTTAAGTATAAAGCATCTCTCATCATTAGTGGTTGTTACCTCCCACACGTCAAAAGGTTTTGCACCTGTGACCTCCCCACACATTGCAGTGTCCTGTATTTTCTTGGGCTAACTTTGAAAGTATGGGTAATATGAGATTTACAGCTATCCAGTTTATCATTTTGCTCTGGCAACAGATGGTTCTGCATGCATAAAGGTCTGAAAATGCTATCCCTTCCCCCAAAGAGCCACAATGGATTTGATCTCTCATGTACCCAGACTTCTATGTGTGTAACAAAGCTGTCCGTGGTCCACAATCACCAGTGTGGTGCTCAAATCACAATGCAAAATACAGAAAAGGTACAGAATGTACAACACAGAGAAGCTCTACTCATAGACAAAGGACAGTTGGACTCTTCCTTTGTCTTATGTGTCTCATAAAGCAGAATTCCATCTGGGTACTTTGCAAATATGAAATTGATGTTGCGTTTATGAAGGCTAATGGCTCAGAGAAGTTAGCATAGCAAAGGCCGTTTTTATGGGGAATATGATTGGTTTCTGCACTCATGGGAATTTTACTTACACAAAAATTTTCTGAGGACAGAATGAAAAATGATTGATTGAGAGAGAGAACCAATCTGATTGTATAAGTGGCAGGTCGAAGCAACTAGAAGAGACTGACATCTGATCTGATTGGTTATCTCTCTCAACCAATCATGTTTTGTTCTGATAGTCCATGACCTGGTAGTTGATTTAATGTATGCCGTGCTTTGCAGCTTTCTGAGATTCCTGTCACCCTCAATGAATTAGTGAAAATTGGTCATTAGATGTCATTTACTATGCTTTTAGTGAATGGTGAGATCATATTCAAGGACTAGTTGTTCATATATGGTTGATAAACAGTTTACCCAGTATGCTCATGAATACCACATGACAGTGTCCCCCCATCCGGTCCACATGTTTGCTCCTTCCACGCTCCCTGCCAGACCGTCCACATTTTTGCTCCCCCCAGCTCCCTCCCCTCTATGGATATACACAGGTCATCTAACATCAACCTGGACCAAGTCTGGAGATACTCCTTCATACACTTCCCTTATGTCAGATGTCACGGAATTTCACAGCAGCTTCATCGGCAATTTCTGACTGTTCCTCTACATGTACTGCTGACCAAGTCGATACTCATGAATATTAATTCAAACACAGACCTCGACATATGATGTGTCACCTGGCACTCTGGGGATTTCTTCATGAGCGCTTACGTGTCTTCCGGCCTTCCTTCCTGCAGATCTCTAGATGCCAGTACAGGGAACCTGAGGTGTCCAGTTTTACAAATGCAAAATGGCTTAAAGGATAAGGGACTGGGCCTTGGGATCGATATCCTCAGGGGAGGGAGCAGAGAATGAAATCCGTGCTCCCTTGGCACCTTTATTTTACAGCCAGCAGAAGTTTGGAGAGCACTTGGTGATGCAGTCCCCACCTCATCAAGCAGCAAACGGGAAACCTCCTTAACTGACACTTTTTGTTTCTCTTTTATTCTTTTGTGTTTTCCTTCAGCCGTGGGAACCAATGGTACTTTGTCGGCATAAAAATATATGTCTAAGCTGGACTGTTTTCCTTGTACTGTTTACAACTTTTTAACCTGTCATGCTTCTGAGCTGCTAACTAATTCTCTTCAGTCCTTTGCTGTGTTTGGTGCTGCATCTCTACTCAGTTAGTAATATTCATATTTATAAGGGTCCATTAATCAGTAGCAGGAAAATTGTTTAGACTTAATCAAATGCAATGTATATTTTATCATTATTGCTCAGCTACACATTTAATTTTGTTCGATATGGTCAGGGTTGTCAACTTTGGTAAATTCTTTTGTTGTGAGATTTTCAATTGGAGACAAGTCTGCACACACGTTTACATGTATGTAAGGGTTTTATTACTTTGTAAATAGTCTACAGGGTTTACCCCAACACTTTTGATACAGCTAATTTTGGGTTTATAGTTGATGAATATAGGTTAGCTGAAAGATTTCTTGCATAAGCGTGAGTGCCTGAAAGCGTGAGTGTCATGCCAGATGCGTTGGAGCCGGAAACCCTGTGTGGTTAAGTATTGTCACCCATCAAATGTCCATTAGCATGACTTTTACATTAATTATATGATTTACAAGTGTGACCTTATGGTTGTAAATGGCGACAGACATTTCATCAAATTTGATTCTGAGTCGCATGAAATGTGGATTTTCTACCTTTCTGTTTGAACTAGGTCTAATCGTGGTGCAAATACAGGAAATTGGTTTTTTGTTAATCTCTTAAACCAATACGCAGAAAAGGCCATGAATAAATATTACGTACTACAGAATCGATCAATTCTCCTCTGGAACGTGCTAATGTGATTAAAGAATTTAAGTTGTGTTTTTTTAAGTTTCAAGTAGCAGGTCTACCTCCACTCCGCAGAATCAAGCAACAAAATAGATTTATGGATAGAATCGTAATTACTAGTAGGCTCTAGGATGCCTCGATAACTGCTCTTGCCAGAAAAGAAACACGGCTCCCTGCCGGTGTCAGCGTGCAACAGAAACGTGAGCACACGTTTCACAGCAGCTTCATCCAGGCTCACATGACCTTTTTGTTCACCGTCCACAGACACACGTGAGCTTCTCCTCTGCGAAGTCGTTACTACTTTAAACCGCGTATTCTTCTTCATGTATAAGCAAATCATAAAAGTCAAAAAGAATTATGGTCAGCGTTAAACTATCAACGTTGAAACGGAATGGTTTTTGGTCAGATTTTCAATATTGAAAAATTGATAGTGGCAAAACCTTGATTCAATGTTGATATAAAGTGAAACACTGAAAATCAACGTTGTTTCAGCTTTTTTGTCTGTTATGGAATCAATGTAATTTCAACATTTGTGTGCTATCTGGGTACTAAAATGAAATGATGTCCGTCGCACAGAAAGATCCAGTTAAGAATGTTGCCCATTTCTATGGTGCTTCAGGCCTCGTACGTGCTTACATTTTTACTTATCGTGTTTTAATAGGTGTACGGTGACCATTTGGCATTGTTTTTGGAAACTTCTTGCGCTCGGTTACATTCAGGGCTTCAGCAGCAACAAAACAGGCTGTCGCATAGCCTACAACCGCATGTATTTTTAAAATCGCAATAATGGTTGATTCCGTTTATTCATCTTTACTGTTGAACAATTTTACATTTGGAAAAAAAAACAAAGTCCTGTATAGACTACACCCTACTACCGCATGAAGTCTGGATTTTGATTGTTTTGAAAACTCTAAATATCCTGTCAAATAAATTAAATAAAATACAAAACTATCTCTCGTTGTTTATATGAATAAATGTTTATATCTGCTACTTAACAAACGTAAAAAGCGGAGAAACCATCATGGAAAGACATTCAGGATGTCAAATTCGGCTTCCTTTTTGGAAAACAATGAATCAGTCTCCGTTCATTGGTCCGTTAATTCTAATAGATTCACAAGTTAACAATATAACACGTTTTTGATGAAACGCATTACAAACATCACATGTTTTCTTTATATGTAAATCCTGTAACAAAGTCTTTCCTACCAGCATTGGTATATTAGAGTTACATGAGTATTTACATAGAATGACATAGCCTACAGTGTAAATGAAGCATTCACAGAAAACGCAGCCGTAGCCGAGTCTCTTCACTTGTTTAATCTTTGCCACACATAATGACCAACACAGCATTAACTTTATAGTCTGTCATTCGCAGTTACAATAACTGGTCATTTGGAAAATATGTCAAGATGTTTGAGGTTTACAGTTTTTTGAAGCATCGGCACAAAGATGGAACATTCATAAAACAACCAAATTTCCGTAATGAAAAATTAAAATACAAAAGAATGGCACGGGTAACGCTTGCGACGGTCATTTTGAATCGGACAAGCTCCTGAAACTCATCTGGATGGAGCTGACCTGCGTGGAGTCCTCGGCTATGGCCATCTTGAAGCTGGATGGAGCCCTGCAGAGTACGGCCAGTAGACTACTGGGCAGATGACCGCTGAATAGCAAGTAGATGCACGGGTTTGCGCAGCTATTTAAACTGGCAAGCAACATCAGGATGGTGAAGGTGGCCGCTGAAATCGACAGGAAATTTCATTTACCCACAAGACCAAGCAGGATATATGAATTAAACAGATGACAAAATGAATTGAAGAGTGTGTTCATCGTCTATTTATTTCGGCTAATAAAACTTTAAGTATTTAGTGTATCAAGGTTTTCAGCCACAAAATCTAACGACTTGAAAAATATTTAACGAGCATCATCATTATCACCGTCATTATTATTATTGTTGTTATTAGTACTATTTAATCAAACTATATAGGTCTACAGAACGTGTTACATATGACTAAACTATAGGGTGTGCACTCTTATATGATTACGTTTTATAAAGGTCTTACATTCAGTGGGGGCGTTGACGTCCCAGACGGACCACAGCTGGACCGTGAAGAACGGAGCCCAGCAAATGATGTAGGTGAGCACAATCACCACGGTCATTTTCACGGTCTTGATTCTGGCCTTGGATAAACCCGTGATGCTGCTGGTTCTGGAGGGCAGTGGATGTGCGACGGTAACCTGTCTCTGCTGGTGCGTTTTGTTGTACAGGTTGATGTGGATCGCTCGACAGATGCGCACTTGGCACACGATCACAATGAAAATAGGCAGGGCAAAAATGACCAGGGTCGTCCAGGTCACGTAGGTCTTTAAACCCCATGGTGTAATGAAGTCAGCCCAGCAGTCGAAAACTCCGGGGGCCACTTGGACCTTCGAGAAGATAAAAATTTGGGGGACACCTCCGATTAAGGATATGACCCATGCAACACACACGGGAATGTTCAAACGTGCACGCCGTCTTTGAAATGTGACCATAGGGTTGCAGATGGCTTGGTAGCGGTCAATGGTCATGACGACTATCATGTAAGTGGAAGCAAACATACCGACGACTTGCAGGTATTTGACGAATCTACACACTAGGTCGGTTCCGACGAACCTGTCTGTTATGTCCCACATTAGCTGGGGGCAGACTTGGAAGAAAGCCACCACCAGATCAGCCAGGCAGAGGTGAAGTACAAAGACTCGCATCCGTGACTGTTGTTTTCGGCGTCTCCAAAGTGTGATAAACAGCGCAGTGTTTAGGACAGCGGCAGAGATAAAGATAGTGCCCAGAAGCGCGATTTCCATCTGTGCCAAGCTTTCATTTCGCGGCTGGTCACCGGATACTTCCATCCGAAAACTGACATTACTTACGTCGGGTGAAAATGTGCTCATGGCTTCTTTCAATTTCAGCGTTTACTTAAGATGTTACTTCTGGTTGCATGTGATTTTGATGCCCGTCTGGTCTGAAAGAATAAAATAAAAGTTTAATTAGAACTAGATTATTGTCTGTAAATATTTGCATTAAATCACACTAATTTCAACATATTCCACGGTTGAATACACTTAAACTCTTATTTTTGCATCTAAATAAACAGAAAAGGCACTTACCGGACCAGTGTGATATAATGGGCGTTAAATTGCACCCTGTTGAACATGAAAGAAAGGCTTTTATGAAGACTGTGCACCTGAGGATGGTTGGTTTTTATTTCTGCATCCAGTGGGGAGGAGCTGTCCGTCAGCACCTGGTTACTTAATCGATTCCCGTTTTTTTCCCCCACAGTCGTTAAAAGCAGGGAACAGACATACAGTTTTCAAAACGAATAGAAGTACGAATTAATATACAATATGTCATTCGAGCTCGTTAGTTTAGAACATGCAATACGAACCTGATTAATGCCTCTATACTTGGAGTTCAGTGTGCCTGATTGTTTTAATTCCAATGGTATTTGCAATTAATTAGAATGGGCGAAAAATTCATTTCACTGTTGGGGGGCAGGGGGCAAAAAACGGAAAGAATCTCAAGAGCAGGGGGACACAAAACGCCGCCAAAATTGTTGTCACTTGACTAATCTCTGAGTCTACTTTCCGGAGCTTTATAAGAACATAAAGCTCAAAATATGTGTAGCTCTAAAAGCAGAAGAAATACCTCAGTAAATAACCAAACTAAATAAATCGAAATATTCTTCGAAAATATTTATTGTAGTGTTTGTCTAAACGGGAAATAACCAATTACGCCAGCAAATATAAGGCAACTCCTATGCCGAAAGACATCATTATGTTAAGAGTTCCATAAGCACTTCATTCTTTTAGGAGGATTTTATCTAAGACAGACCAGATTCACTTTCCCAGTTCAAAAGATCTGACTGAACACATAACAAGTTTGATTGGTTAATTCATTATGTAGCTTTCCAGGGTTGTTGAGAGTGTATGAATTGGATTTTGAATTGACCACACCCTGTAAGATGTTGAATTGGAATGTGAGAAGAATTTAATTTAATTTAATGCAATCATACAACATATGCATGTCATCTCATCTAGCAAAACAAATAATTACATAACAGATTTACTCCCAACCCGCGGTAAATGTATATATTGAAATTGTATATATATGTACTAGTGAGTGAACTTTACAGTTGTAAGATAATCGTGTAGCCTAATTGTTTTAGCTGTTTTAACAATATGCATTTGGTTTATGTCAGCCCTCTAAGTACTTTTTCATATGCATACACTATTGCTTTTTGCATATGTAAAAAGGGTTGTGATAGGGTTACTTCTATGACTGCGTGAAGTGCTATTTCACCTTGGTACACAAAATCACAGTTAAAATGACACGCACGTCAGGTGCTCGAACAGGGGTATTTTTTGCTGCCGCAAACATCTGTGATCACGTGGGGGATTGGGGCGGGATTTAGTGTATGACGTTTATGTTAGCCATGCTGGCTAATTCATATTGAAATATTAAGCTGTATGGTTAAAGCTGCGCTTACATATAAGCTGCGCGTATATGCATTTATGTGAAATCAATTCCGTTTTAGTTCTACTTCCTTATATTGAAAGTCGAATTGCCATTCTGCAGCTTTCTTCGACCGTTAAAAGAAATGAATTTGGTTTTTAAGGTAATTCAAGTCAGTTCTGAGTGGTTCACATCCCTGCTATGCACTCAAATGGCATACAGGTGTTACCGCAACGTGCCTATTTGCACTAATTTATAGTCGACATTATGTTGCAATATTGACTTCTTATTATATCATCAGCATTATGATGATGTCCAAAATGCGCCGTCTATTTTGGTCGATATCTATGTCCCTGTAACAGGACAACAAGCAAAAAGTTCAAATAAAGAACGACGTAGAAAATAAGTGAGTCGGACCACTCAAATCTACGAATGAGATAACGAACTACTTTAGTTACAAAGGGTTTCTGGAAATGCGTGCAAATGTACGGTCTATCTTAAGTACTAGATAACGAACTACTTAGGGGTACGAACATTTCTGGAAAGAAAAGCTCTTCTGTGATGGCTTCTTTAACAGAGCACTGTGTTTATGATAATTACTTCAGTAATTCAGGTTCCATAATACAGACAGCAAGGTGCACTCACCCCCCTCAGACCATGACTCTGTGTGCATGGAGGTTGCACTGTTCTCCTTCTGTTTAAAATTCTCACACAATCCAAAGACTACAATTCAGATCAACTGCTGAGTACATTTCCCTAGGAAGTTATTCGTGTCTCTGTGTGTTTAATTACAGAGGATAATAGAATGACGTCAGATCTCAGGTGCTTCCTGGGAAAGTGTATGCACAAGAGAAATGGCTACTGAAATAATAAAAACTTTTGGATATAAAAAAACTGAACACAAAAAGACAGCTAATCATCCTATATTAATGTCATGCTTTCCGTTAATCTGACACGGTAGGGTGTAACAAAAAAAGGGTACCAATTTGTATCTTTGCTTGTCACTGGGGCTGTACCCTCAAAGGTAAATGTACCTTTTAAAGATACAGAAATGGACTATAAGGAACATTTTTGTACCGTTGGGGGTACATTAATATTGTTTGTACCTCGGGAATGTTCCTCAGAGTCCATTTATGTACTTTAAAAGGTACATTTATGTACAGCTGTAGGGTACAATTGGCGGGGTACAGCCCCAATGACAAGCAAAAGGTACAAACTGGTACCCTTTCTGATGACAGAATACTTGATCAAGTAAAAGACAGCGCCCTCTTAAAAATAAATGTTCTGAAATAACAATAATGATAATACCACCTGATGCCTAAACCTGTTAAATTATAAGGAGCAGCAGACATGAAAAAGTTCTTTGGAAGCCCACCAGATCTTCTCAATGGATCACAGGAGTGCTGTGAAACCACAAGAGGAAAGCAAAGCGGAGCACAGAGTGAGGTCATCTGTGTGAAACAGATCTTTTCTTTCACTGTCTTCTCCAACCTGCCGACAGGTGGAGCACAGATGGAGCTCCCACATTAGTACACAGCCTTCCTGGAGGTCACAACCTGCTTTTGTGAACCACAATTCCATGTCATGATCTGTCCACTTGGCTCAGAAGCTCTTCCTTGTCCATCTGGTAGCGGTTCTTCTTCCAGATCTCTCTCAGGTTCTGGAGGACAGTCCCAATCTCCTTGCCTGATGTGATGCCCATTTTGCGGAGGTCGTGCCCACTAACGGGGAAGCGAGGGATGGTCCATCGTTTCATCTCATACAGCAGCTGTTCCTCACCTTGATACTTCAAGAGCTCACAAACCTTCAGCTGAACATCTGGCTCCCTGGACTATAACGAGGAAGGAAAGGTACAAGTAATTATGCTTTGTGGTGAATTATTACATACAACAATCAAATGTCAAACTCACTGATCCCCTCGACTTTTGATGCATCTCAATACTTCTAAGCCCTTAAATAAATGTTTGTTAGATCAATACTGTTTTTTTTGTTTGTTCAGTGTAATAATGCAGAATAGGGGCACCATACTGTTTTCTGGAAGGCAATGAATTCACATTTTTGCCTATTTGCTTGTGGAAGTCTGTCCAAGCTTAAACCAACGGATTCTGTCATACCACTTTCTGGAAGATGCATTTAAATGTAGACCCACCGCTGACTGGCACTGCTCATTAAAACAATTCATTAAATAAAACACACAGTGAAGCTCAATGGCAGCTAAAACCTTTCTGCAACTGCAAAAATCTAGATGGAGTGCATCAAGAAAAAGAATCTTTCAGATGTGCAATTTGAATCCCCCCTCCCAAACACCACACCATGCCCCAATTGAAGCCGTTTTAACCTGCTGGCTTTTCTTATTTATAAGATGAGATACCATCATAAAGAACACAAAAACACAACCAGGAAAAATTGAAAATGTCTCTCACATCAATTATGAAGTCGGTGTAGGGAATGAGGGCTTGTGGTTCATCCTGGGCCTTCAGGAGCTTGCGCCTGTACTTCACCAGAAAGAGACCCAGGTTTTTCTCCTCTTTGGAGATCTTCAGCCTCAGGTCCAGCTTGTCCACATCATCAGAGCGGCAGAAAAGCGCAGACAAGAGGGTCATGGGCTTAGGTGACCAGCCATGGGACTTTTGCCACACAGACTTCAACTCCTCCATGTTACCACCTTCTGGTAGGCCTGGAAACACGAGTCCCTTCCTCAGTCTGGCTTCAGGTCAAGCTTCAAATATTTCTGTCAGAGCTATCACCCATATACTTAAAAGTAACTCATAATCTGTCCATGATGTAAACATACACTAGACATTTGTTAGACAGGGCAAGTAAAGCACATCATAAATACTCAAATCAATCCCAAAAGGAGAAATAAATGTTTGGCCATTGGTTTGCTACGAAGAGGAGTAAAAGCAATATCTGGACTGTACTATAATGGAATCAAACAGCATTTACCAATGTACTGGGCCACGCCTAGGTCATAAATAAGATCTAGTAGGTGGGCAGCATGATTTCCCACCAACATTTTCTTCAGCTCAACCCAGATACGCTCCCCGGAGATGGACGCCAGTCCACCGGCATTGTCCCTGATAGCCTGGAGCGTATCAGACTCGTGCTGCGCAGGTTCTGTAGCGATACGGCCATAGAACCTGCGGCCAGAGATGTGTTAGGATTAAAGACCGTGAAGGTCAAGCACTAGCATGTCTCTTCTCAATAAAAGGTGAACAGGCCATCTTACAGAAAGGGCACGGGCAGAATCCATACATACCTAAAATAGCGTAAAATCCGTAGGTAGTCCTCCTGGATCCTCTGAGCTGCACTGCCCACGAATCGTACCTTTCGGTTCTGAAGGTCCTCATGGCCATTGAAATAATCGTACAAAGTCCCATCTAAGCCTAATCAAAAAGGGGGGTGTGAAACTCACATCTTTACATCCATATCATTCACACATTCATCAAGGGCCTCCCCAGTTTGCTGTACAGTTTGCAGTCTGAGGTTTATTCAGCCATTCTGATAAAGATAATAATATTTATAATTATTATCAACACTTTATTGCCGTAGGAAAATCCCCAGTGGGAAAATTCTCTTTAGGCCTCCCCCAACTTGTTCTACATTGTGGATAGCAAGCATGGCCATGAAGGGCGGCCACCTGCTGCAGTGGCCAGAGAGCTGGGGGTTAAGGGCCACGCTCAAGGTACCGAAGACCAGCAACCATCTAATCACAGGCACAGAGATGTAGCGCACTGAGACACATGCTGACCCCTTTATGCAAGATCACGTTTGCAGGCTGGGAGAGACCAGCAGAGTATAGAGAGTAAACCCATGGAGACAGTGAGAAGATCCACACACACACACAGCCATGGTCTGATTGCAACCAGCAACCTACAGCAGGGAGGCGGCAATGTTTGCTGTTCAGCCATCATGACTGGTGATGATATGGACGTCTGCTGATCTAAACCACGGCGGTAGAGGAGGAATACCGAGAAACATGGAGTTTATGGTAAGATCCCTGCGCTCTGCATCCTTCTGCCAATCCGTGGTGAACTCCACCTCTGCGTGTCGCCCATCTGTTTGCACGTCCACGCGCAGCGTGGTCACTTCAAAGTTCTCGTTGTGGAGCTGCGTTCAGAAATGGGTCCCATGAAACATGACGTTCAAGGGACAGTATGGCCAGAGACACATTTTTCTAACATTTGATATTCATGACAAACTCTCCACTGCCAATTTTACACCTAGACTGCCTAAACCAGCCAATTAGCATGCTGCTAATACTTGTGTTATTTAAAGAAGTGTTATGGGTGAAGATGGAAAGTCTTTTATGACAGTGAATGATGTTCCTGCTCCATGAACTCAGACAGCCAGCATGTGTCTAAGCCCTCACCCTGGCAGTGATGGTGCCGTGCTTCTCTCCTTTGTTGTTGATCATCCGGACCCCCCCTGCCTGGAACATGCTCTTCATTTCATCAGGTGTGGCTGTGGTAGCAAAGTCTACATCTTCCGGCCGCATCCCAGAAAGGAGGTCCCTCACGGCACCCCCAGCTATCCGGAGCTCAAACTGGTGCTTCTTAAAGATGTCTAGATTAGGAAGAAAAACCTGTTAGCCCAATCACTTGGCTAAAAGCTTTATCAGGGCAGAAGCGCCAAAACACATATAATTTATAACCACAAAACAATGCTTCACGCACCACTTCTAAACTGTCAGCTGACACAAACACAAGCCAATTATGAAATTATAAATGCCTCATAAATACCTGCTACGGCGTTAAGTCCGTCCGTGAACAAGGACTCGAACTCTTTTGTTTTTAGTTGCATGGTGAACAGTGCTCTGTAATTCAAAATTCGGCAAATTTTACCAATTCCAACAGGCCTCCGAAACATTCGTCCCAACATCTGACGTAGACAAAAAACGGTCACCTGGGTAACAAACGAATGAAATTAAATTAATGAAAAATATCACCGCCCACGTGTACGCATTGTATGGATATGATTTGCATAAAAGCTACTGCTGCACTATTGCCTGATTTCACGAAAAGAAACCCATCACTGAAACCATTCATAAGCATAAGACATTACAGTGATTACATTAAGATCAATCGCTGTGGTACATTACCTAGTCAGCTAGCCATGCAGGTTCAAACTTAAGACTTTTACCACTTACGCAGCTGCCATGAACTACATCTATTTATTATCAATCTTACAATATAACCTTCAAATAGTAACATTTCATGTAATATCAAAACAATGCCAGAAACCATGAATAACGCTTTATATCTACACTACCTTAGATCAACTTACGAATCTTCATCTTACATTTGACATGCCCAAAACTCACTGTGACCTTATGAAAAACATTGGGAAACGTAGTTTTTCAGTCATCGCGATAACTCGGAAATGTAGTTCAGAAATACGCGAGACGCGAGTGACACGTTTAGATGGTGGCGGACACCGGAAGTATTTTTTTCTCCGGATGTTGTTTTCTGAGGACGTGATAATGTCGATGTTGCGTAACGACAGGAAAGTCAAGTTTTTTGAGTTACTCGTATTTAGGCATAACTTGTCACTGGGAATAAAGAATTGGGAGCATTTAGTCAACGTAACTTTTGTTGTTAGTTAAGTGCATTAGAGAGAAGAGAGTTAGAGAGAGTAGACGGTTTGTAACATTTCCTTCTTGAAAACATGCCGCAGGAAGCCGAAAATACAGCTCAAGGGATATTCCTGCTGAGATCGCCGATTGGCACCCCAAAAGTTCCGGTTATATTTTGGAACCGAAGCCCTCGCTCAGTCCGACCTATATGGATAAATTTTAAGGGGGAATCTCACCCTTACGAAATTTTGCAGCCTGGTGCTGGCCAAAAAATGATGACTTACGTGGGTAAGCTCTGTCTGGCATGTATTTACTGCAGTTTGCTGAATTACTTGATCTGGTCACATTTTTGAGTGTCTAGTGGAAGCTTTTATCAGCGCCAACAAAGTGAGGTCGCTCGCCGTATTGTCGGTACTCAACCTCTTTAATATTTTCCTAAAACCAATACTTTAGGCCATCTGTGGATGTTCAGAGATTCGGAGAAAGACGAGCCGATGATGGTTAACGGGAAGGAACTGTTTTTCCAGAAGGCCCCGGTAAATGCTCCGGTTTCTGTGAACATCACGCTGCCAGGTGAGTTGTGGGGTGTTGTGTGAACATGTTCTGTTTTTACAGTTTACCTTTATACCTTACAGCTGGCTATTCTGACTTTATGCCGGCCGTGGGTGTTGGGAGTTCTCAGTAATTCTGAGGCTGTGTTTCTGATACTCTGTCCCTTAGTCTTGAGCTTAAAGGAGCGCTGTCTCCAAGTGGTCCGTCGTCTTGTCAAGCCAGAGGCCTACAGGAAGCTGGAGATTGCTCACAGTCTTCACGAGGACCTTGAGGACCAGCCCAGTGTGCAGAAGGATATGCGGCGGATCTCCCGAAGATTGGAAGAGCAACTTCGCCAGTACAGGGAGACGCAGCAGAGTTGATGTTGGCTTTGTGCAGCTCTATATGGAATAAATAAACATTGAGAGGTTACTGCGGTGCTGGAGACGCATTGGAAATGTGAAAGACATGGGACAGGGACTGAGATGTGATGATAGATGCGCTTTATTATGCGTTATATGTACCATATGCAGAAATGTATACACTATCCTTCCTGTCTTAATGTTGTCAGTGTCCTTCATTAATTTTTTAATTAATTTTTTAATTAGTCATTTTTTTTCCTTTTACACTTAACAAAATGGATACCAAAACCTGTGAATTTTCTGCTTATATTTGTATACATTTCTGGAATACAGTATTTTCTTTGGAGTGGGGGAATGTGTTAGATGGTGTTACAGTAAACCATTCTGAATGATCATGCTCATGTCTTTCAGTACATCCCTGGATTGTGGAATTTGATTTATATTTGCTGAGATACTTGGGCTTAATGTTTTTAAAATATAAATTACATTCCCCCTTAGACACATCTTACCATCCTTGGACGGTAGTCACACTACAGTTTTGAATTTTGTTTTTATTGACAGTGTATAGTAGATTGTATATGCTACTGATGTGATGTTAAAACTACTGAGATGTAAGCAAGCTCTGAATGTCTTTGGACAGCAGGGTTACATTAGACTGTAGTAAGTACTATGTGCATTTTTAAGTGATTTGACTGCTGTGATTTTAACACATCTGCTGTTCCAGTAAAAATGATGCACTAACAGACTGTATAATGGCTTCTACTAGAACAGTTGATGTCTGACACCGGTCTTATTGAGAATTTCTGTTATTCTGACCTGGTGTGCAGTAGGAGTTCTTCCGTTTGAGCTAACTAATGCAAAGTCAAGTTTTTATATTCCGACACAAAAATGCTACACGCAAAATGCAGGAAGAGCTGTTTGATTTCAAGTGATTTCTTTGTCCATTTTCAGGCTGAGGTTGCCTCTATAAGTTATGTGACGTGTATGAACCGAGAGAAACGACAGTACCTTGTTGGACCAAAGCATTTTGCTTCTTTCATCATGTAGAAATATGTTGTTCTTAAGAAATATTTTGATTAAATCTGAAGTCACTACTTTGTTTACAAAATATACCCATAGGCTACCTGACGCAACCCAGTATCTTTCATCTTTTATTGTTCTTGTGTAGGAATAAATACCTGAAAGATCTAGATCATCTGATTTTTTTTTTGTGTAACACTGCCACCTACTGGAATTATGTACATTTACAGTCATTGGTTAGTCACCCATTCCTACCTACAAAAATACATGTCCATCCATATCACGTGCCACTGATCCAGCAAAGGGTCATGGTAAGTCTGGAACTTACCCCATTAAGCACAGGTGTGGGAACATCCAGGATGGACTGCTGGCATTCAACAACCACTGATTGTCAAAGCTTTTGCAAGGATTTCATTTCCACTGATCCACTGATATGTTTAAATCTAAGCAAAGATGTCATTAACTTGTGCTTCCTATTCATCTTCCAAATACTTAAGTGGTACAGGATGATTGGGGGCCTGGGGTCTCTCTAAGGAGGTACAGGGAACATGGCAGGGTATATGCTGCCTGGGATGCCAGTTTACAGGGCACACATGGGCACACACTGTGGGTGATTTAGACACTCCAGTCCAACTTAGTGCATATGTTTGGACAATGGGGTTAAACCGGAGTAGCTGCAGGAAATGTGTGTGAAACATGTCTACAAAATATGGGGGTGCAATTTAAGAGTACTATCCCCAAAGCCACCATGGTATATTTTGTGCTATAACGAAATTAAAATTCATAAATTGTATTTTCAGATTTTGTGTATTAGTATAAATTCAATTTCAGCAATCAGATATGAACAACAGAAAATGCCTGTAGTGTGCGCATTTGCATGTTCTGGGACATGCTGACCGCGAGAGGGTTGCAAGATTAATAATAATTGCAAAAGGCATCCTGCAGCTAATACTGCTTGGACCTCTAATAATAATAATGATAATGAATAATAAAAAACAGTGGTCCTCCCCAACGCCGTGCGGCAGTAGCGTTTGTTATGGATGTGCTTCGTGACGTCACAAAATGGCTGCCACTCTAACCCAGAGCTAAGCAGTCAGAAATATTATCTTTTAATAGCCGTGTTATTTGTGAATAACGTCCTAAACGAAGCAGCACAGATGGATAAAAAGAAAAAGCAGTATGACGTGACCGCTGCGTCCGTAAGTTTTGTTTTATTTGGAGGTGCATTTCGTGAGTTAGCCAGTCTGATTGCTTTGTGTTTCACTCTTGTCTCTGACAGTTTATCTCTCTCCTTCTATCCCTCCCTGACTCTTTTTCTCTTTCTCGCTCTCTCTCTCTCTCTCTCTCTCTCTCTCTCTCTCTCTCTCTCTCTCTCTCTTTCTTTCCCCTCCTTTCTCTCTCTTTTTTTTTTTTTTTTTTCTTTTTGTTTTTTTTTTTTTTT